>JAPVLO010001033.1:0-426188 GCA_027257055.1 Cephalopachus bancanus | reverse complement strand
AAAAAGAAAAGAACAAGATTCTATCAGATGAGGTGACCAAGTAAGGCCTCTTAGAAAGTAACTGCATAAAATATGAGTAAGAAGTTAACCATGAAAAAAAGCATGAAAACAATATTCCAAGAAAAGGGAACAGCAAGTGTCAAGGAATTGAGATGGGAAAGAACTTGATGTGTTTGAGAAACTGGAAAAAAAGTCTATGGGTATAGTTAGGAGTTAGATCATACAAGGTTTTACGGGCGTAAGCAGTTAGGAGTTAGGTCATACAAGGTTTTATGGGCAAGGCTGAATAGTTTTAAACTTAAAAGTTCAAACACAGTACCTTAAAGGGTTTTACTGGGGCAAAAGGACACGATTTAATTTTCATTTTTAAAACAGCACTTTGGTTACTGTGGGGAGAATGGATTGGTTGGGGAGAAAAGTGAGCAGAAAACATCCAATGAAGAGGATATTGATGTAATGTAAGAGAGAGATATTGGTAGTTTAAAGTTCAGAGGTGGCAGAGGAAGTGTAGAAATGATAAAACCCAAATTTCATACCAGAGGAATGGTCATTTAGTTAATGTATAGGAAAATGACGTGTTGTGAAAATCAGAAACTACTTCCAAGAGGGAGGAAATAATCAGGTGTTATAAACCATGGAAATGTTGAATTAGATAGAAATAAAACTTTGTCAAATTGATATGGCAGCTTGGCGATCTTTCCCAACCTCTGTAAAATAAAATTTAGTGCATTCAGAAACTATGCTGAAGTGGACCAAAGGGAGAGAATATAGGTTTTCTGTTTCTGACATGGTATCATTGCTAAGAACAACAAAAAGTACAGTCATGCACCACATAAAGATGTTTTGCTCAACAATGGACTACATATATGATAGTGGTCTCATAAGAATATAATGGGGGCCAGGCGTGATGGCTCATGCCTGTAATCCCAGCACCTTGGGAGGTGAAGGCAAGAGGATTGCCTGAGTCCAGGGGTTTGAGACCAGCCTGGGCAACTTGGCGAGACTTTGTCTCTGCAATAAATAAAAAAATTAGCTAGGCATGATGGCACGTGCCTGTGGTTCCAGCTAATTGGAAGGCTGAGGTGGAAGGATCACCTGAGCCCAGCAGATCGAAGCTACGGTGGCCATAAGCATGTCACTGCACTCCAGCCTGGGAAACAGTGAGACTCCGACTCAAAAAAAAAAAAAAAGAAAGAATATGATGGGGCTGAAAAATTCCTATTGCCTAGTGACATCTTGCATTCCTGACCTTATGTGTAGGCCTAAGCTAATATGTGTGTCAGTGTCTTAGTTTTTAACAAAATTTTTTAAAAGTAAAAATAACAAAACATTTAAAAAATAGAATAAGCTTATAAAATAAGGATTTTGAATTTCTGTATAGCTGTTCAATGTGTTTGTGTTTTAAGTTGTGTTGTTATAACAGTCAAAAAGTTAAAAAGTAAAATTGTATAAAGCGAAGTGCTTATAGTAAGCTAATGTTAATTTTTATTATTGAAGAAAGAAAAAATTTTAAATAAATTTAGTGTGACCTAAATACAGTGTTTATAAAGTCTACAGTAGTGTGCACTAATGTTCTAAGCCTTCATCTTCACTCATCACTCACTCACAGACTCAGAGCAACTTCCAATTCTATAAGCTCCATTCATGGTAAGTGCCCTCTACAGGTATACCATTAAAAAAATATTTTATACCATATTTTACTATACCTTTTCTATGTGTAGATATGTTTTGAATCCACAAATACCATTATGTACAAATGCCTACATTATTCAATAGAGTAACATATTGTACGAGTTTGTAGCATAGGAGCAATAGGATATACCATATAGTCCAGGTATGAAGTAGGCTATGGTATTTAGGTTTGTGTAAGTGCATTCTATGGATTTTGCACAACCATGAAATTGCCTAACAATGCATTTCTCAGAATGTATCTTTGGCATTAGGTAACACAAGACTGTACTAATGAGATGAGAAACATCTACTTAAAAGCATCAAGGATCTGCAAGGTAAGGAATTATCAGGATAAAACCTAGAGACTGTGAGAACAAAGAGAAGTGAAATACTAAAATCGGCTTTATCCTGAAGACAATTAGGGAATTTGAAAACGTTGAAGATTTCAAGTTTGCAAAAACCACCCAAAACATAGGGATAAAAAATACAAGCTCAGAGCCCAAATAAAGGTGAAGAGTCTAACAGGAGTCTTTTGTCCATTAAATTGGTACCCAAAAAGGATACACCCTCAGTGAAGGAGAACTTAAGTTGCTTTCTCATCCACTTCCCTTGGGGATTCCAAAGAATATTTCCCTGGTGATGCTGAACAGGACAGGAAGGGGGGGGGCAGGGAATGGCCCAGAAGTTATGATCATGCAGCCCCAATTCACACTGCATGGGTAACTCAGAAAGCATTTATAGTCATAAGTTTAAAGTGACCCTCGCCTGATAGCATTCCCTGACATCTAACAAAAGCAAATGTAAATCTTTTGTGAATAAATTCACCTTTTTGGTAGACCTCAAAGAATTTGCTCAAATTATTTTATAAGAAAAGTAAGCAGATTACAAAAAAGTTAATTAAACGAAGGGAAAAAAAGAAATAAAAAACCCAAAGAAACGCATTACCAGAAGTAAAAATCAACAAAATGAACACAAAGCAGAACTATACTCTGAAATAATTCATATACTCAAATTATTAAACACAGAATATGAAGAATTATGCTTGCTATATTTAAAGAAATAAACATGTGTGCAGAAAAAAAGTAATTCTAAAGAATAACCGTATATGGAAAAGTTACTTTAGCAAGCTTTTGGAAGTGAAAATTAAAATCATGATGGAAATTAAGAACTCAATAAATTAAAAGAAATTGGCAGCAAATTTGGCACAATTAATTAGAGAATTAGGACCAAGCATGGTGGCTCATGCTTGTAATCCCAGCACTTTGGGAGACTGAGGTGGGAGAATCACTGGAGGTCAGAAATTTGAGACTAGCCTGGACAATATAGTGAGACTCTGTCTCTACAAAAATTTTGTTTAAATTAGCCAGATTTAATGGCACACATCTGTAGTTTTAGCTACTCAGGAGGCTGAGGCTGGAGGATCAATTGAGCCCAGAAGTTTGAGGTTGCAGTGAGTCATGTCACTGCACACCAGCATGGGCAACAGAGCAAGACCCTGTCTCAACGAAAAAAATATAGAGAATCAGTGAATTGGAAGACAGTTCTGACAAAATTATTCAGAAATCATCACAGAGAAGCCAAGAGAGAGACTATATGAATAGTGTAAAAAATGATTTTCTGGACAAATTTTGCTAATGTTTGGTGAATTTTGAATCAAGTTGTATCATATAATATCTAGTAGATGTTTTAATAGGGCTTTTTATTTCCGAAAAAAAGATAAAAGAAAGCAAACAAAAAAGAAACTTGGAATTTAGTGTGATAGAGTCAGAAGTTCAAAATATACATTTAATAGGAGTTCCAAAAAGAAAGGAGAGAGAGAATAAACAGTCAATACTTTAAGAGGTAATAGCTAGCCGGGCTCGGTGGCTCAGCCTGTAATCCCGCGCCTTTGGGAGGCTGAGGTGAGTGGATTGCCTGACCCCATGGGTTCGAGACCCCCGCCTGGGCAGCGAGACCGCATCTCTACAATAAATCAAAAAATCAGACGGGCGTGGTAGCGCATGCCTGTAATTCCGGCTACTTGGAAGGCTGAGGTGGAAGGATCACCAGAGCCCAGCAGGTCGAGGCTGCGGTGGCCGGGAGTGGCCACTGCACTCCAGTCTGGGCGGCAGAGTGAGACTCCAACTCAAAAAAAAAAAATAAAAGAGGTAATAGCTAAGAGCTTTCAGAACTGAGAAGGGACACCAGAGTAGAGCAGCCAGAGGGGAAAAAAGGACAGATTACTTTCAAATTAAGGAGAGACACTACACAGCTGACAGTTAACTCTCAACATCAACAATGAAATCCAACAGACAATTGAATGATCACTTTAATGTGCCAAGGAAAGATAACTATTAACTTCTAATTACATGCCTTGCAAAATAATCTTTCAAGTAAAAGAGTGAAATATATTGAGAAACATTGCCACTAACAGAGCTTCATTAGTGGAAATCCCAGAGGAAGAATAAAATTTATCGTATAAACCAAAGACGCAGAAAGGAAAGTAGAGCAAAAGAAGTGAAAAAATGTGGATAAATCTAAAGAAATATTAACTGTATAAAAAGCAATGATGCTTTATCAGGTTAAAGTATATAAATATATAGAATTAAAATATACTATTAACATAAACTGAGAATGAGCAGTAAATGAATCTACTATGTAAAGGTCTTTTTGTTGTCTTGGAAGAAAATATTGATTAATTTTAAATAAAGTTTTCATATTGCAGTTTTAAGGATAACCATAAAAAAATAAATTAGCTGGTATAACCTCAATTAGGAATGAGGAAAACTGTGGAATAAGAAAAGGCAAAAAAGAAGAAAACAAACATGGACAAAGAGTGACTGATAGTACATAAATAAGGTGGTAGATGCAGCCTAAATATTTAAGTAGCTAAAATGAAAAAAGAGTGTCAAACTGGACTAAAGAAAAGTGCAACCAGTTATTTACTGAGACATATCAAAAACATTAGGAAGGAAAAATTTTGGAAGGAAGAAAATGGAAAAATACATACCATGAAGCAGAATCCAACACAACTTAATCTACAGATTCAAGGCAATTCTTATCAAAATCTCAGCTAGTTTTTTTCAGATATTGACAAGTTAATCCTAAGGTTCATATGGAAATTCAAGGGAGCCAAAACAATCTTGAAAAAGAACAAAGTTGAAGGACTCACACATCAAGTTTACTATTGAGCTACAGTAATGAGGACAGTGTGGAATTGGCACAAATGTAGACATATAGATCAATGGAATAGAATTGAAAGTACAGAAAGAAACCTTCAAATTCATAGTCAGTTAATTTTTTTTTAATTTGGAATCTCCCTTTATCACCAAGGCTGGAGTGCTGTGGCACACTCATGGCCACCCCAGCGTCGACCTGCTGGGCTTAGGCGGTCTTTCTGCCTCAACCTTCCAAGTAGCCAGAACTACAGGCATGTGCTACCATGCCCGGCTAATTTTTGATTTACTGTAGAAATGAGGTCTGGTGAAGTTCCCCGGGCTGATCTCGAACCCGTGGGCTCAGGCAATCCACTCGCCTTGGCCTCCCAAAGTGCTGGGATTACAACCTGAGGAACCGAGCCCAGCCAGTCAGTTGATTTTCAACAAGCGTGCCAAGACAATTCAATGTGGAGAAAACAGCCTTTCTGATCAATGGTTTTGGGACAACTGGATATCCACATGCAAAGTAATTGGAATCTTATCTCACATTATATGTAAAAATTAGCTCAAAATGGATGTAGGATCTAAATATAAAAGCTTATAATTATAAAACTGTTAGAAGAAAACAGGTAGAAATCTATTTGAACATGGATTAGCACTCATCTCTTATGACACCAAATCCACCAGCAACAAAAAATAAGCATTATCAAAATTTAAAACCATCAAGAAAGTGAAAGACAGTTCACAGAATGGAAGAAAAATGTGCAAATCATATATCTAATAAGGGACTTGTGTCTTGACTGTATAAAGAAATCTTACAATTCAGTAATAAAATAAACGAATAAATCAATATTTAAATGGCCAAAGGATCTGAATAGACATTTCTTAGAAGAAGATATACTTTATGATCAACAAGTACATGAAAAGATGCTCAACATCATTAGCTACCAGAGAAATACAAACCAAAAACCACAATGAGATACCACCTTACTCCAACTAGGATAGCTATAATTAAAAGACAGAACAGGCAATAACAGATGATATTGAGAATGTAGAGAAATTGGAACATTTATACACTGCTAGTGGGAATATAAAATGGTTTAATTTCTTTGGAAAAGAGAATGGCAGTTGTTTAAGAGGTTAAACTTAGAGTTTCATATGAACCAGCATATTCACTTCAAGGTATATACACAGAGGAAATGAAAACTTATGTCCGCATAAAAACTTGTATGTGACTGTTCATAGCAGATTATAAAATGCAAAAAATTAAATGACTATAACCTAATGAATGAATAAATAAATGTGTTATATCCATACAATGGAATATTATTCAGCAATAAAGAGAAATGAATTGCTGATACATGCTGCAACATGCACGAACCCTGAAAATATGCTAAGGGAAAAAAACAAGTATGCTAACTGAAAGAAGCCAATCAAAAAAGGACAACATATTGTAAGATTCCTTTTGTTTTATTTTATTTTTTTGAGTTGGAGTCTCACTCCATCGCCCAGGCTGGAGTGCAGTGGCATGCATGCTCACAGCCACCGCAGCCTCGACCCGCTGGGCCCTGGCAATCCTTCTGCCTCAGCCTTCCAAGTAGCCGGAACTACAGGTGCGTGCTACCACGCCCGGCTAATTTTGTTTTTGGTTGCTTTTTTTTTTGTAGAGACGAGGTCTCACCAAGTTTCCTGGGCTGGTCTCGAACCTTCGGGCTCAGGCAATCCACTCGCCTCGGCCTCCCAAAGTGCTGGGATTACAGGCTGAGCCACCAAGCCAGGCTGGACGTTCCTTTTTTAAGTAATGTCCAGAATAAGCAAATCAATAGAGACAGAAGGTAGATTGGTGGTTGCCTAGGGCTGGGGCAGGGGTGGGGGGTAATGAGGAGATACTGCTAATGAGTACTGAGTTTCTTCTTGGGGTAATAAAAATATTCTAAAATCGATTGTGGTGATGGTTGCACAATTCTGTGATAATACTAAAAAAATAAAAAATAAACCGGGCTCGGTGGCTCAGCCTGTAATCCCGTGCTTTGGGAGGCTGAGGTGAGTGGATTGCCTGAGCCCGTGGGTTCGAGACCCACCTGGGCAACTTGGTGAGACCTCATCTCCACAATAAATCAAAAACTAGCTGCGCGTGGCAGCACGCACCTGTAGTTCCAGCTACTCGGAAGACGGAGGCGGAAGGATCACCAGAGCCCAGTAGGTCGAGGCTGTGGTGGCCAGGAGCCGCCACTGCACTCCAGTCTGAGAGACAGAGTGAGATTCCAACTCAAAAAATAAAATAATAGAAAATAAAAACAAATAAAAAAATATTGCTATGGTTTGAATGTATCCCCCATATTTCCATGGTGTTGGAAACTTGATCCCCAATGTGGCAGTTTTCAAAGGTGAGACCTTTAAAAGTTTACTGGATCATGGATTAATGGGTTAATGAATTGATGGGCTATTGTGGGAATGGAAATGGTGACTTTATGAGAAGAGGAAAGGAGACCAGAGCAAGCATGTGAGTATTCTCAGTCCTCTTGTCATGTGACACCCTGCACTGTCTTGAGACTGCTGAGTCCCCACCAGCAAGAAGGCTCTTAGCAGATATGGCCCCTCGACCTTGGACTTCTCAGCCTCCATAATTGTGAGAAATAATCTCCTTTCTTTTAAAAATTACCCAGTTTCCCTAGGGAGTCTGTCAAAAACCTCCTCACACTAATAATCAACTTCGGTAAAGTCTTAGGGTACAAAATCAATTGGCAAAAAGACGGTTGCATTTCTATACAACAGCAACAAGCAGACAGAGAACAAAATAAAAAGTACAGTCTCATTCACAATAGCAAAAAAAAAAAAAGAAAGAAAAAGAAATACCTTGGCATTTACCTAACCAGAGAAGTGAGAGATCTTAACCATAAGAACTACAAAACACTGCTCAAAGAAATCAAGGATAACACAAACAAATAGAAAAACATCCCCTGCTCATGGATCAGAAGAATCAATATTGTCAAGATGTTCACTCTACCCAAAACATTCTATAGATATAATGTAATACCCATCAAATTATCAACATCATTTTTCTCAGACCTAGAAATGACAATACACAAGTGAAAATCCTTTACAATGAGAACTACAAAACACTGCTCAGAAAAATCCAAGAAGTCACAAACAAATGGAAAAATATTCCGTGCTCATGGATAACAAGAATCAACATTGTTAAGATGTTCATCCTACCAAAGGCAATCTACAGATTCAACGCAATACCCATTAAATTACCTACATTATTCATCTCAGACCAGGAAATGACAATACAGAAATTCATATGGAAACATAAATGACCACGAATTGCCAAAAAAATCCTTAGCAAAAGAAAGAAAGCAGGAGGTATCACATTTCCAGACTTCAAACTTTACCATAAGGCTACAATAATCAAAACAGTCTGGTATTGGTACAAGAACAAGCATACGGACCATGAAACAGGATAGAGATTCCAGAAGCAAAGCCTCAATTTCTCAACCAACTCATCTTTGACAAAGTCTCCAACAGCAACCACTAGGGAAAGGAGAACCTATTGAGTAAATGGTACTGGGGATACGGGCTGATCACATGCAGAAGATTGAAACAGGACTCCTACCTATCATCATACACAAAAATTAGTTCTAAATGGATCAAAGACCTAAATGTAAAACCTCAAACTATAAGAATCTTAGAAAATGCAGGAAAGACCCTTATGGAAATTGGAACTGGCAACCAATTCCTGATCAGAACCCTAAGTGCCCATACCATAAGAAATAGACAAGTGGAACCTCATCAAACTGACGAGCTTCTGCAAAGCAAAGATACCATCTAGAGAGCAGGGAGACAGCCCACAGAATGGGAAAAAATATTTGCCAACTGTGTATCTGACAAAGGCTTAACATCTAGGATCTACAAGGAACACAAACGTACCAAAAGGAAAAAAAAACAAACAGCCCCATTCAAAAGTGGGCAAAAGACATGAATAAACACTTCTCAAAAGAAGATATACAGGCAACCAACAGACACATGAAAAAGTATTCAGCCTCACTAATCATCAGAGAAATGCAAATCAAAACCACATTGAGATACCACCTTACACCAATAAGAATGGCCACCATTAATAAACAACAGATGCTAGTGAGGATGCAGAGAAAAAGGAACGCTTCTACACTGCTGGTGGGAAAGCAAACTAGTGCAACCGCTTTGGAAGACAGTGTGGCAACTTCTGAAAGAACTAGAAATTGACCTTCTATATGACCCAGCAATCCCCCTATTGGTCATATACCAGGAGGAACTCAAGTCATCCTACCAAAGACGCCTGCACACGCATGTTTGTTGCAGCTCTATTCACAATAGCAAAAACATGGAACCAACCATGCTGCCCATCGAAGCTGGACTGGATAAAAAAAAATGTGGTACATATACATAATGGAATATTATATAGCCATAGAGACGGATAGACATATGGACTTTGCAGCAACTTGGATGGATTTACAGTCTATCATACTCAGCTATCTATCACAGAAACAAAGAAGAGAGTACCATGTGTTCTCATTCATAAGCAGATCTTGAACAATTATCATAATACTATAAGAAAGGGATTGGCAGTAGCAAGAAACTTCAGGAAGGGGAGTGGGGAAGCAGGATTGGCAGTAGTGGGAATCTGCCTGGGAAAGGGTGGACACACCTCCTCAACAAGGGTACATGCATAATGAACATTTGTATACCTAACCCTGAATTGTACCCCACATCTTTAAAATAAAAAAAGAAATGACAATACACAAATTCATATGGAAACAAAAAGAGCACAAATAGTCAAAACAATCCTCCAAAAAAGGAACAAAGTGGGAGGTCTCACACTTCTAGATTTTAAAATGTACTACAAGACTACAATAACCAAACAGCCTGGTATTGGTACAAGAATGGGCACATCGACCAATGGAACAGGACAGAGACTCCGGGAGCAAAATCTCAGTCTCTCAACCAATTCATCTTTGACAAAGCCATCAATATTACAACCACTGGAAAGGAGACCATATTTAGCAAATGGTGCTAAGAAAACTGGCTAGTCTCATGCAGAAGAATGAAATAGGATCCCTACCTACCACTGTATACAAAAAATAAACTCGAAATGGATCAAAGCCCTAAACATAAAACCTCAAACTATAATAATCCTAGAAGAAAACATAGGAAATACCCTTATGCACATCAGAGTAGGCAATGAATTCTTGACCAACTCCCCAAAAGCGAATGCCATAAAAACTAAGATAAACAAGCAGGACCCCATCAAATTGAAAGTTTTTGTACAGCAAAATAAACTATCAAGAGAGATACAGCCCACAGAAGGGGAAAAAAATATTTGCAACTTATGTATCTGAAAAAGGCCTAACATTTAGGATACACAAAGAACTCAAACAAAGTGAAAGGAAAAAATTAAATAACCCTATTAAAAAATGGACAAAGGACATGCTAGTTGGACACTTTTCTAAAGAAGACATGCAAGCAGCCAACAGATACATGAAAAAATGCTCTGCCTCACTAATCATCACAAAAATGCAAATCAAAACTACAATGGGATACCACCTAACTCCAGTAAGGATGGACAGCTTTAATTCCAAAACAACAGGAGCTAACATGCGTGCAGAGAAAAGAGAACGCTTCTACACTGTCGATGGGAATGCAAGCTAATTCAGCCTCTATGGAAAGCAGTGTGGCAATTCCCAAAAGAACTAAAAATTGAGCTTCCATACGATTGAGCAGTCCCTCTCTTGGGAATATACCCAGAGGAATATAAATCGTTCTACAAAAAAGACACCTGCACATACATTTTTATTGCTGCACTATTCACAATAGCAAAAACATGGAACTAACCCTACTGCCCATCGAAATGGACTGGATAAAGAAAATGTGGTACATATACATGATGGAGTATTACACAGCCATAAAGAAGAAAAAAATAATGGACTTCATAGCAAATTGTATAGAGTTGGAAACCCTCATACTTAGTGATCTATCACAGAACCAAACAACTGAATACCACATATTCTTACTCATAAGTGGGACCTGAACATTTATCACATTAGCACATGGGAGTGATTGGCAGTCCCTGGGCACACTGCCAAGGGAGGGAGGGAGGAAGAGGGGACACAAAACAACACAAAGGGTAGCTGGTCCTATATCAGGGAGAGTGAAGACCAGTTGGAGGCCCAAACCTGCATGCAGCTTACTTGTGTAGTTAATCCTTACTTGTGCCCCACATCTCTAAACTAAAAATAAAACTTAATGAAAAATTACCCAGTTTCAACTATTCTGTTATAAGCAACCTAAAATGGACTAAAATACCATCGAATCCTATACTTTAAGTGGGTGAATTATATTGTGTATGAATTATACCTTAATAAAGCTGTTAACTTTTTTAAAGGCTACCTTCCAAATTTAAAAAATGATAATAAAAAATTAAGTCAAAATAGATTAAAGACCTAGATATAAGAGCTAAGACTATAAAACTCTTCAAAGAAATTATAGATGTATATATTGTGACCTTGGATTAGGCTGCAGTTTCTTAGATATGATACCTAAAGCACAAGCAAAAGCAGGACATCTTCAAAATTAGAAACTTTTGTGCTTCAAAGGACACTATTAATAAAGTACAAAGATAGCCCACCAAATCAAGGAAAATACTTGAAAATAATAGATCTGGTAAGAGCCTAGTATCAAGAATATATGAAAAACTCTTTCAACTCAGCAATAATTTAATTAAGGAAATGAGCAAATGATTTGAATGACATAACTCCAAAGATGATATGCAAATTATTAATAAGCACATGAAAAATGCTCAATATCTTTAGTCATTAGGGAAATGTAAATCAAAACCATGCAATACCATTTCACACTCACTAGGATGGCTGTACTTTTTTTAATGCTTGAAACACTAGCATTTTGGAAAGCTGAGGCAGAAGAGTCACTTGAGTCCAGGAATTCCTGGTCAGCATAGCAAAACCTTGTCTCTACAAAAAAATAAAAATAAAATCAGCCAGGCATGATGGCAAGTACCTGTAGTTCCAGCTACTCAGGAGGCTGAGATGGGAGGATGACGTGAACCCAGGAGTTCAAGAGCATAGTGAGCTATGATTGTGCCACTACACTCCAGCCTGGGTGACAGAAAAAGACTATGTAAGAAGGAGAGAGAGAGAGAGAGAGAGAGAGAGAGAGAGAGAAAACATAAATGATAACAAGTGTTGATGCAGATGTGGAGAAATTGGAACCTTCATATTTTGCTAGTTGGAATGTAAAATGGTTTAGCTGCTTTGGAAAACAGATTGGTAGCTCCTCAAAAAGTCAAACGGGCCGGGCATGTGACCCACACCTGTGATCCTAGGACTTTGAGAGGCCAAGGTGGGAGAATCTCTTGAAGCCAGGAGTTTGAGACCAGCCCGGGCAACATAGCAAGATCTCATCTCTACCAAAAATACAAAGTTAGTCTGGCGTGGTGGCACATGCCTGTAGTTCCAGCTCCTTAAGAGACTGAGATGGGAGAATCACTTGAGCCCAGGAAGTTGAGGTTGCAGTGAGCCAGGATTGTGTCACTGCACTCCAACCTGGGCAACAGAGTGAGAGCCTACTTCAAAAAAAAAAAAATTAAATATAGAGTTACCACATGACCCAGTAATTCCAATTCTAGGTATATACCCAAAATAATTGAAAATGTATATTCATATAAAAACTTGTACATGTATGTTTATAGCAGCATTATTCATAATAACCTAAAAGCAGAAACAACCCAACTGTTTGTAAACTGATGGATGGATAATGCAAATGTGATATATTCATACAATGGTATATAATTCAACCATAAAAAGAAATGAAGTACTGGTACATGCTACAACATGGGTCAACCATCAAAACATGCTAAATGAAAGAAGCCAGAGTCACTGCGCGGGGCTGGGCTGCTCCTGCAGTCGCGGATACTGCCACTGCAGTCATTCCCAGCTCATACCTGAAGAAACCCATGACTTCACATGGTGAAGCCCCACAAGCAGGATCCTCTGAGATCCCTGCTGCCATGCCAATCCTACTGAAGGTATTCCAGGCAATTGAAAAAGATGGAACTCTCCCCAAATCATTTTACGAAGCCAACATCACATTGATACCCAATGTAAAGATCCAACAAAGAAAGAGAACTACAGGCCAATATCCTTAATGAACATAGATGCTAAAATTCTCAACAAGATCCCAGCAAACCGTATTCAACAATACATCTCAAAAATCATCCATCATGACCAAGTAGGCTTCATTCCTGGGATGCAAGGCTGGTTCAACATTCGTAAAACCATAAATGTAATTAAATACATAAAGAGATGTCAAAACAAAAAACACATGATTATATTATTAGATGCAGAAAAAGCTTTTGATAAAATCCAGCACCCCTTCGTGATAAAAACCCTCGAACATCTAGGCATACGGGGAACATACCTCAAAATAGTAAAAGCCATCTATGAGAAACCCACAGCCAGCATACTCCTAAATGGACAAAAATTGGAACCATTTCTCCTGAAAACTGGAACAAGACAAGGATGACCACTCTCACCCCTCCTGTTCAACATAGTATTGGAAGTCCTGCTCAAGCAATCAGAGAAGAGGAGGCATTCAGGGGTATCCAAATAGGAAAAGAGAAAGTCAAGTTATCTCTCTTTGCAGATGATATGATTGTGTACCTTGAAAACCCAAGAGAATCTGTCAAAAACCTCCTTACACTGATAAAGGCCTTTGACAAAGCCTCAGGATACAAAATAAATGTGCAAAAGACAATCGCATTTCTTTACACCAATAATAAACAAACAGAAACCCAAATAAAAAACACAATTTCATTCACAATAGCCACAAAAAAAAATGAAATACCTTGGCATCTTCCTAACCAGAGACGTGAAAGACATTTACAATGAAAACTACAAAACACTGCTCAAAGAAATCAAAGATGACACAAACAAGTGGAAAAATATCCCATACTCATGGATTGGAAGAATCAACATTGTGAAGATGTCCATCTTACCTAAGGCAATCTACACATTCAATACAATACCCATCAAATTACTAGCAACATTCTTCTCAGACCCAGAAAAAACAACACAGGAATTCATATGGAAACACAAACGTCCAAGAATAGCCAGAACAATCCTCAGCAAAAAAACCAAAGCAGGTGGTATCACATTACCAGACTTCAAACTTTACTATAAAGCTACAATCATCAAAACAGCTTGGTATTGGTACAGGAACAGGCATATAGATCAATGGAATAGAATTGAGATTCCAGAAGCAAAACCTCAATTTCTCAACCAACTCATTTTCGACAAAGCCTCCACCACCTACCACTGGGGAGAGGAGAACCTATTCAGTAAATGGTGCTGGGAAAACTGGCTGACCACATGCAGAAGATTGAAACAGGACCCCTATCTATCCCCATGCACAAAGGTTAACTCCAAATGGATCAGAGACCTAAATGTAAAACCTCAAACCATAAGAACCTTAGAAAATGAAGGATATACCCTCATGGAAATCGGGACTCACATCCAATTCCTGAACAAAACCCGAAACCCACAGGTCATACGAGAGAAGATAGGCAAGTGGGACGTTATTAAACTGACAAGCTTCTGCAAAGCCAAAGAAACCATCAAGAGAGCAGGGAGACAGCCTACAGACTGGGAAAAAGTATTTGCCAACACCAGGTCTGACAAAGGCTTAACATCTTGGATCTACAAGGAACTCAAACATGCTAAAAAGAAAAAAACAAACAACCCCATTATAAAATGGGAAAAAGATATGAACAGACACTTCACAAAGGAAGACATCCGAGCAGCCAACAGACACATGAAGAAATGTTCAACCTCACTAATCATCAGGGAGATGCAAATCAAAACCACACTGAGATACCACCTAACTCCAGTCAGAGTGGCAATTATCAACAACTCAAAAAATAACAGCTGCTGGAGAGGGTGTGGCGAAAAGGGAACACTTCTACACTGTTGGTGGGAGTGTAAACTAGTGCAACATCTGTGGAAAGCAGTGTGGCAATTCCTAAAAGCTCTAAATATCAACCTCCCTTATGACCCCGCAATACCCCTACTGGGAATATATCCTGGAGAACTCAAATCACTCTATAAAAACAGGACCCCTATCTACCTGCACATGTATGTTTATCGCAGCATTGTTCACAATAGCAAGAACCTGGAAGCAACCATGCTGCCCATCAAAAGAGGACTGGATTAAAAAATGTAGTACATATACACAGTGGAATACAACACAGCCATAAAAAAGAACAAAATCATGAATTTCACAGCAACCTGGATGGAACTAGAGTCTATAATACTGAGTGACCTCTCACAGAAACAAAGATCCAAGTATCACATGTTCTTACTCATATAATGGACCTTGAACATCCAATGTAATACTATAAGAAAATGACTGACAGTAGTGGGAAACTATGGGGGTGGGAGGGAGATGGGATAAAGGTAGCAAATATCTGTCTGGGGACGGGTAAACACCTCTTATCAACAGGGTGCCTGAATGAAATGTATTTGTATACCTAACCCTTAACTGGACCCCACAATGTCATAATAAAAAATATTGATAAAAAATAAAAAAATAAAATAAAAAAATAAAAATCACTTGAACTAAAAAAAAAAAAATCACTTGTAACTGCTGGTAATCAGTGTGTGTATTCAGGGCAACTTGAATCTATGCTCCCAGATTGCGATCCTTAGACTTGGCCCAAATAAACTCTCTAATTTTGTTAAAAAAAGAAAAAACAGAAAGAAGCCAGACACAACAGACCATATATTGTCTTATTATATTTATATGTAATGACCAGAATAGGCAAATCTTCATGCAGAGAGTAGACCTATAGTTGTAAGTGGCTGAAAGCAGAGGGAAAGGACATAACTGTTAATGGTTACCAGGTTTTCGTTCGGATTGATGAAGATTTTCTGCAATGAATTATTGATGATGATTGCACAACCTTCTGAATAGACTAATAACCACTGAATCATACTGAATCATACACTTTAAAAAAGTGATTCTTAGGATATGTTAATTATATCTCAATGATAAAATAAAATTAGGAGTAATAGGAAACTTCCTCGACTTCATACAGGGGCACCTGCAAAAATCTACAGCTTATATATATATATATATATATATATATATATGTATATATATATATATATATATATATATATATATATATATATATTTTTTTTTTTTTTTGAGTTGGAGTTTCACTCCGTCACCCAGACTGAGGTGCAGTGGCCGCTCCTGACCACCGCAGCCTCGCCTGCTGGGCTCCGGCGATTCTTCCGCCTCAGTCTTCTGAGTAGCCGGAATTACAGGCGCGCGCTACCACGCCCGGCTAATTTTTGATTTATGGTAGAGATGAGGTCTCGCCAAGTTGCCCAGGCGGGTCTCGAACCCGCGGGCTCAGGCAATCCACTCACCTCAGCCTCCCAAATGCGCGAGATTACAGGCTGAGCCACCGAGCCCGGCACTTATATTATATTTAATGGTGAAAGACTGAATTCTTTCCCTCTGAGATTGAAAACAAGACCAAGATGGCCTCTCCAATTATCACTTTTATTCAACATAGTGCTAAAAGCTCTAACCAGTGAAATAAGTCAAGAAAAGTAAACGAAAGGCATATAGATTGGAAAAGAAATAAAACTCTTCCTATTTGTAGATGGCATTATCATCTATGTAAAAAAACCTCAAAGAATCTATGAAAACTCCTAGAATTAATAAATGAGTTTAACAAGTCTACAGTTTCTAGATAAGAATACAAAAAAACAGCCGGGCTCAGTGGCTCAGCCTGTAATCCCGCGCCTTTGGGAGGCTGAGGTGAGTGGATTGCCTGAGCCCGTGGGTTCGAGACCCACCTGGGCAGCGAGACCGCATCTCTACAATAAATTAAAAAATCAGCTGGGCATGGTAGCGCTCGCCTGTAATTCTGGCTACTCGGAAGGCTGAGGAGGAAGGATCGCCAGAGCCCACTGCACTCCAGTCTGGGCGACAGAGTGAAACTCCAACTCAAAACAAACAAACAAACAAAACAAACAAACAAACAAACATTGTATTTGTGTATATGAGCAATGAACACATGGGCAACAAAATTAAAAAGACCATGCTATTTAGAGTCATTCAATAAATTAAATACTTAGGTGTAAATCTAGAAAAATATGTACAGAACTTGTATGCTGAAAACTATACAATGCTGAAAAATGAAGTCAAAGAAGAGCTATATAAATGGAGAGAAGTTTGTGCTTATGAATTGGAAGAATCAACATAGTAAATGTGCCAATTGTCCCTAAATTGGTACACAAGTATAATGCAATTCTTATCAAAATGTAAGGAAAATATTTTGTAGACATAGATAAGATTATTCTAAAACTTACATGCAAAGGCAAAGGAAATAGAATAGCTAAAGCAATATTTAAAAAGTCGGAGGAAACAGTCTATCAGATTTTAAGACATATGGCCACAGTAATCTACATTGTGTGGTTTTGGAGAAGAGAGACACACACACATCAATGGAACAGAACAGAGAACCCAGCAATTGACCCAAAAGGTACCCATCTAATTTTTGACAAAAGCTCAAAAGCAATTTTATGGAAAAACGATAGCCTTTTCAACAAATGGTGCTACAGCAATCAGACATTCATAGGCAAAACAACCTCTTTGTGAGCTTTATGAGATATAGTTGGCAAATAAAAATTGCATGTATTTACAGTGTACAATGTGGTTGTTTTGACATATGTATACATTGTGAAATGATTACCACAATCAAGCTAATTAACTTATCCATCCTTCACATAGTTACCATTTTTGTGTGTGCATGGTGAGAACATTTAAGAACTACTCTCAGCAAATTTCAAGTATATAATAAGTATTATTAATTCTAGTCACCATGGTGTACATTAGATCTCCAGTTTATTCATCCTGGATAACTGAAACTTTATGTCCTTTGATCAACATTTCCCCTCCCTTCCCCCAGACTCAGGCAACCACCATCCTACTCTCGCTTTTATGAGTTCAACTTTTTCATATTCCACATATAAGTGAGACCATGTATTTGTTTCTCTGTGCCTGATCTACAAATAGGAAGAGTTTTATTTCTTTTCCAATTTTTATTTCATGCTTTTTTTTTTTTTTAGCATAATGTTCTCCAGGTTCATGCATGTTGTTTTAAATGATAGTATGTTCAGCTTTTTTAAAAGGCTCTTCACTAGTAAGCCCATCCGAAGATTCCGGGAGGGCTGTCTGGCAGGGTGTGTGGACAAGCTTTCTGCTGGAGTCCTCAGGAGGGCTGGCCTAGTACCTGGGTCCACAGGGGCTGGCCTGGTGCCTGAGTCTGCAGGGGTTGACCTGGAATCTGAATGCTGGGGGTAGACCTGAATTTTGTGTCTGCAGGGGCTGGTCTGAAGCCTGGGTTCTTGGAGACTGATCTGGCACTAGGGAAAACCTTGAGCCCCAGTCTTTGGGGGTGGCCTAGTTTGGGACCAGGTCTGGTTTCTGGACCCACAGGTATGAGTCTGGTCCTGGGTCCACAGGGGCCTGGATGCTTGAGGGTAGGTCTGATGCCTGGGTCTGCAGAGGCAATCCTGAAGGCTGGGTCCATGGAGGCAGTCCTGGACTCTAGGGTTGCTTTTTTTAAAAAGGTGTACAATGTGGTGTTTTGACATAAGTGCACATTGTGGGATGATTACCACAATCAAGCCACATTGTGGCAAGGGGTGGGATCATGTAGCCTGGGGCTGCAAGTGTCTAACCTGGTGCTGGAGCGAGCCTGGAGCCTGGGCTCTCAGGAGCCGGCCTGGCCTCTCAGGAACTGGCCTGGCATCAGGGCTTACTGGGGCAGGCCAGTGTTGGGGTCCATG
The DNA here is from genome assembly GCA_027257055.1 of Cephalopachus bancanus. Lineage (NCBI taxonomy): Eukaryota > Metazoa > Chordata > Mammalia > Primates > Tarsiidae > Cephalopachus > Cephalopachus bancanus. The sequence goes on along the minus strand of JAPVLO010001033.1, from coordinate 407,461 downwards.
GCAAAGTCAGATGTTCTCTTCATTCTCCTTTCCCTATGTGGAAGAAATCTCTCTCCATGCTGTACTGTCTGGGTTTGGGAGAGAGGTGACATCAGTAATGTGAATCTCTCTATCCTACTGTCTTCAATGTGTCTTTTTAAATGTCTATGCTCTGCCCAGGTGCAATAATCTCTCAGCTGAATTCCTTTGCTCTTGTGAAGGTATATTTAGCATGAATAGCTGTTCAAATTGATGTTTCTATGCAAGGATGAACCCTGAAAACTCCTATTCTACCAGCTTGCTGGTGTGTTCAAATAGTGAACCTTGATCTATGGCTCATATCTTATACAAAAAATTAACTAAAAGTTTTTCATGCATTTAAATGTATAATGTAAAACTATAGATCTTATAAGAAGAAAAGTGAAAATCTTCTAGATCTCAGACTTAGCACCAAAAGCATGAAAGAAAAAAATGATAAGTTGGATTTTGTACACTGTTGGTAGAAATGTAAGTTAGTTCAACCCCTGTAGAAAGCAGTTTGGAAATTCCTCAAAGAACTAAAAATAGATCTACCATTTGACTCAGCAATCCCACTACTAGGTATGTACCCAAAGGAGTACAAATTGGTCTGCCAAAAAGACATCTCCACTTATATGTTTATTGCAGCACTATTCACAATAGCATAAATGTGGAACCCATTCAGGTGCCCATCAATGATGGACTAGATAAATAAAATGTGATACCAGATGGAACACTATAGAATACTATGCAGCCATAAAAAAGAACAAAATCAGCCAGGCTCGGTGGCTCAGCCTGTAATTCTGCACTTTGGGAGGCTGAGGTGAGTGGATTTCCTGAGCCCGCGGGTTCGAGACCCACCTGGGCAACTTGGTGAGACCTCATCTCTATAATAAATAAAAAAATTAGCCGGGCTTGGTAGTGTGCTCCTGTAGTTCCAGCTACTTGGAAGGCTGAGGTGGAAGAATCACCAGAACCCAGCAGGTCGAGGCAGTGGTGACTGGGAGCATGCCACTGCACTCCAGTCTGGGCAACAGAGTGAGACTCCAACTCAAAAAAAAAAAAAAAAAAAAAGAACAAAATCATGTAATCTGCAGCAACACGGATGTAGCTGGAGGCGATCACAAAAGCAGAAAACTGAATACTGCATGTTCTTAGTCATAAGTGGGAACTAAACACTGGGCACACATAAACACAAGGATGAGAACATTAGGGACTGCTAAGTGGGAGAAGGAGGGAGGTGGACTAAAGCCTACAAAACCGCCACTGGGGAGCAGGGCAGGCTCATTAGAAGCCCAAACCTTGCCCCCATAACAAATGTCTACATGTATCCCTTGAATCCAAAATGAAATAAAATTAATTTAAAAACCTGTATACAAATATTTATAATAGCTTTCTTTGTAAACAAATGGTAAACAACCCAAATGTCCTTCAAAGAGTAATTGGATAAACAAACTGTGGTATATGCATGGAATACTACTCAGCAATAAAAAGAAACAAACTATCCATATATGCAGCAACCTGTATGAATTACCAGAGAATTATGGTGAATGAAAAAAGCCAATCTCAAGAGGTTATACTCTATAATTTTGTTTGTATAATGTTTTGGAAACGAGAAAATTGTAGAAATGGAGAAAAGATTAGTGGTTACCAGAAGTGAAGGAGGCATGGGAAGAACATGGGTATAACTACAAAGAAAAACATGAGGGATCTTTGTGGTGATGGAAACTAGAGGGAAACTGGGTAAAGAGTTCACAGGATTGCTCTGTGCTATTTCTAACAACAGCATGTAAAAGTACAATTATCTCAGCATTTTAAAATGTAATTAAGAAAAACTTATCAAAGTAGTTTGAACAGTAAGCACTTTTTTGCATTGTATAACTTGGGATACAGAGCAAGCATCTTTTCTATGCCTTGGTGAATTGTCACGGTCCTTTCTAAATTTGAATCCACTTTCAACATTTTATTCTTTGCGCTTTCAATGCCATGAAATATTTTCAAGAACTTTTTTAATGTGAAGGTTTTCTTTTTTTCTGGCATCACGTCTTCTGGAACATCTTCATCCTTTTCATTACAATCACTTTCCTCATTTATATTGATAAGTTTGCCTTCACTAAGCTCCTCTGGTTGCCTATTTAGAGTATTTTGAATGGTGACATGACAACATTCCCATGATCAACCATTTCTTCTATGACTCCATATACATTGTATTTGAATTTAATTTTCAGGATTCCCACCTTCATTTGTTTCATCCTCTTTTTTTGGCTTTAAACAGGAGAAATATACTCTCTCACAGTTCTGAAGGCTGGAAGTCTAAACTCTGTAGGGCAGGGTCGATCATGCTTTCTCTGAAGGCTCTGAGAGAGGCTCTGTTCTTGCTCTTCCTAGCTTCTTGTGGTTCCCTTGGCTTTTAGACTCATCATTCCAATCGCTATCTCCAGTCAAATGATGTTATCCCTGTGTCTTCTCTTTGGCCAACCCTAATCCAATAGCATCTTAACTTTCACCCTCATTTTTGATAGCCAATTTTCTCTTTTTTTTTTTTTTTGAGTTGGAGTCTCACTCTGTCACCCAGACTGGAGTGCAGTGGCCGCTCCTGGCCACTGCAGCCTCGCCTGCTGGGCTCCGGCGATCCTTCCGCCTCAGTCTTCCGAGTAGCCGGAATTACAGGCATGCGCTACCATGCCCGGCTGATTTTTTGATTTATTGTAGAGATGAGGTCTTGCTGCCCAGACGGGTCTCGAACCCGCAGGCTCAGGCAATCCACTCACCTCAGCCTCCCAAAGGCGCGGGATTACAGGCTGAGCCACCGAGCCCGGCCAATTTTCTCTTTTTCTTGTCAATTTTTGTAAAATGTTACTTGAGTTTAGCACTGGAATTCATGGAGTTAATACAACTACATGATTTGCTGTCTGTGCATGAACTGAATAACAGTTGCACCTATTGCTGACAAACTTTGAAAGAAGTAATGTGACTGACCGCTGGTCATAATGCACATTTGTTGTTTATGTAGTTATTTGTGGACTCAAGAGCTAGGGGGAAAGTCTATACTTTATGCAATTACAGCTAATGTACTATGTGAACTAATTATCTTAAATGAAACAAGTCAGACACAGAAAGACAAATACCACGTGTTCTCACTTATAAGTGAGAGCTAAGTAATGTGTACACATGGATGTAGAGTGTGGAATGATAGACAATGGAAACTCAAAAAGGTGGAAAAGTGGGAGGAGTTGGATGATGAGAATACTCAATGGGTATACAATGTATGTTGTTTGGGTGATGGACACCCTAAAAGCCCTGACTTCATCACTTTGCAATATATGCATGTAACAAAATTATACTTATACCCTTTACATTTAAACAAATTAAAAAATATACTATGACAACTGAAATTTGAACTGTGTCATTGGGGGAATGGTGTTTTTTAACAAAACTGTGTATGCAAACTCTGTGTATATTGGAATCATATAAAGTGAGAACAACCTGTCTGCATTCCTTATTTATTAGATTTTATCTTCAAGTGATCGATAAGTAACACTTTACATATAGTACACGAACCTTAAAATGTTAGGCTTCCATTTCTTCTTTCCCAACATTTGTGTTATTTTTTGTCATGCATTTTACTTTTCGTAAAAATAGATATGAGTTCTTGCTTTGTTGGCTAGGCTGGTCTTGAACTTCTGACCTCAATTGATCCTCCTGCCTCAGCCTCCCAAAGTGCTGGGATGAAAAATGTGAGCTTCTGTGCTCAGCACACATTTTACTTTTACATATGTTCTAAACCCATAAAATATTTATCATTTTTGGTTTCAGCAGCTAACTATCTTTAAAAATTTTAAACAATAAGAAAAAAAATTTATACCTACTTATATGTACTATTACAGTGTTCTGCATTTCTTTGTGTAGATTCAGATTTTTTAAAATCTGGTATCAGTACCAAGGATTTCCTTTAACATTTCTTGTAGTGTAGATATTCTAGTGATAAATTCTTTCAGCTTTTGTATACCTGAAAAGTCTTTATTTCTCTTTTATTTTTGAAAGATATTTCCTGGGTAAAGAAGTCTAGGTTGAAAATTTTTAACTGCCATTTCTTTAAAGATTTAGTTCCACTGCCTTCTGACTTGCATTTTTCTGATGAGAAATCTGTCCTCTGTATGTAACATGTGGTGGTTTCCCTCCCCCCACTTCCAGCTACTTTTAGGATATTCTCTATCACAGGTTTTAAACAACTTGATTATCATGTGCCTTGGTGTAATTTTCTTCATGTTTCTTGTACTTGTGGCTTATCTTACTAATTTTTTAATGACCAGTACTTAGCAAACTACCTGAAATGTTGTAGATAAATGAATAAATACTTCTTGAGTGCAACTGAATGATTTTGTAAGGTAAATCAACTATATGAATGCACTGATTTGGATTTTCTTTTTTTTTTTCTTCCTTCCTGGCTTTCTTTCTTTCTTTCTTTCTATGTTTTATTTTAAAGATGTGGGGTCAATTCAGGATTAGATATATAAGTGGTCATTCTACAGGTAAAGTTTGAGCCTCCCTTTGATCCCCACTTTGCCTGGTTTGAGATCAGGTACCCTTATTGACATTGTGTTCACCCCACCTCCACCCTGGCAGTATCCTGCTACTGCCATTCCCTTTCTTATAGTATTATGGTAAATGTTCAAGGTCTGCTTATGAGTGGATTTGGATTTTCAAGTATGTTAATTTATTAAATCAAAATCACCTCACCTACAAGTAGCACCTTTTTCTGTGGGCTTTTACTCTCACTCCATCTCCTCCACTTCCTGCCTTCCACTTTAAGTTCCAGTAAATCTGAATTAGTTTAAGATTTCCAACCCGTCATGCTGTTTCATGCTTCTGTGCCTCCTTTGTATGTTCTGTTGCTTCTGCTTTTACCTCCTTTGTCTGGCTGGAGAAATACTATCCATCTTCCAAGACCCAACAGAGATGGTTCAATTTCCAAAAAGCTTGAAACTTTCTCAGCTCAAGCCCTTTTCTTATTTGATCCACCACTCCTTCACCAGAGTCACTCCTTAATTTCTGAGTATGTCCTCTATTGCATTTAATACATTTGTGTATCTGAATACTTCTAGTTCTTTGCCCAATTCCAGGCTCAGCAAATGTTACTTGAATAAATGAGAGTTAGAGAAATTTCAGAAAAGGAATAAAGAAGTTAAGAGAAAGTGATATGAGGTTGAATTCAATTATCTTTAAATGACATATTTATTGAGGTACACAAACAGAAAAAATGTCCAAATCTTAAATGTACATTAGTCACTACTCCCATCCAAGGTAATCATTATTCTGACTTCTAACACCAGAGATGCATTTGTATAACAACTTCTATGTTATAGGCAAGACTGGATCAAAATGTATTATTTATTATTGCATAAGACTACTACTAATAGGTAAAATCTGTGAGCACTTTCTATTTAATAAGCACTGCTCTAATTGCTTTACATATAGTAATTAATTTATTCTCACAGTCACCCTGTGAGGTACATTCTATAATTACTCCCAGTGAAGAACCTAGGATACAGAAAAGTTAAGCAATTTGCTTAAGGATATTTTAAGTGGTAGAGCTGGTATTTGAGCCTACATAGTCTCCAGAGTTTGTGTGGTACAAGGTACAAGCATCAAACTATGCCTAAGCAAAACATGACATGTCAGTAGTTGAAAACTATCATTGTTCATTGCTTGCTGTTGGAAAATGTAAATATCAGAACAAGACATAGCTGGATATACAATCTTCCTGACACCATAGGTCAGATGCCCTTTATATGTCAATGCTGCAAAGTCATTGAAAGACTCCAGAGTCAAATCTCCCTGAGTTCAAACCTCAGCTCCACCACTTATTAATCGTGTGACTTCAAGCAGATTACTTAACCCCTGTGTGCCTTAGTTTTCTCATCTGTAAAACATAGGTAATAATAATGCTTGCATCATAAGATTGTTGAGAAGGCTAAAGAAAACAGTCCTGGTATAAGGTATGAGCTCAAATCATTCGTCCATCTACTCATTCATCCATTTAACAAATTACTGTTCGGTGCCTACTATGTGCCAAACACTTAGGACATATCAGTGAAAAAATCAAAGATCCCTGCCCTCTTAGAGCATATGAGGTAGGGCAGCCTGGGGACAAGGAGTGAAGGGAGAACAAAAGATAACATAATAGAGAATGTTAGAAAATAACTACTATATAAAAAAATTAGAGCAGGATAAGTGTAGTATAGTGGGAGTGCTGGAGAGGTTGAGAGTTGGCAGTATTAAACAAAAGAGTCTGGGTAGGCCTCACCAAAAAACTAAGATTTGAACAAAAACTCGAGGGAGATAAGGAAGTAAGACACGTGGATGTCTTGAGGATGAGCATTCAAGGAAAAGGGAACAGGTTGTCCTCAGAACAACAAAGCAGCCAGTGCTATTGGAGTGAAACCAGCAAGGGCGAAAGGGGTAGGAGAGGAAGTCAGAGAGGTACTGTGGGTGTGGGTGTGGGTGTGGGTGTGGGGTTAGGGAGTTCTTGATGAAAATCCTGTAGGGCCTTGTAGCCTATTATAAGGACTTTGGGTTTTACTAAGTCAAATTGAGAACTTCTATAGGCTTTTGAGCAGAGTGGTAATATGATTTGATTTAATATTTTATAATGGTTTTTCTGGATACTATGCTGAGAATAGACGGTGAGTAGGTATTGTGGGTTAAATTGTGTCTCCACAAAAGGTATGTTGAAGTCTTAACCACATGTACCTATGAATATGATTTTATTTAAAAATAGGGTCTTTACAGGTGCAATAAAATTCAGATGAAATCATACTGGATTAGGGTGGGTCCTAATCCAACAACTGGCATCCTTATAAGAGGAAGGGAAGTTGGGCACACAGACATACACTGAAGGAAGCGGGCCATGTCTTCACACAGACACATAGGGAGAACACTACGTGAGGATGGAGGTAGAGATTGGAGTGATACACATACATGCTGTGGAAGGCCAAAAATTGCTGACAACCACCAGAAGCTAGAAGAGACAGATTCTTTTTCAGAGCCTCTACAAGGAACCAACCCCAAACAACCTGGTTTGGGGCTTCTAAGCCTCCAGAACTGTGAAAGAATATGTGTCTGTTACTTCAAGTCACCCAGTTTGTGATACTTTGCTATGGCAGCCCTAGGAAACTAATACAATGGGCAAGGGTAGAAACAGGAAGCTATTGCAATAGCCCTGTCAAGAGATGATGAAGGTAAGGATTGGGATGGCAGTGGTGGAAATGGTGAGAAGCTGTCAGATTCAGTATAGATTATAAAAGTACAACTGACAGAATTTGCTGATATACAGGATATTGAGTGTGATAAATATTAGCTTTATTATTCCTTGCATGAATGGTTTCAATATTTATTCACATGCAATATATACTTATAAATGTCTAATTTCATTGCCCCAGATATCCCAGATTTGAGGCTTTTTAAACTAGTATCATTTGCCTGGGCAATCAAAAGATGTTTATTTTGCTGTGTGACCAAAGAGTAAATCACATTACTTCTCTGGGTCTCAATCTCCATATGGCAAAACAAGAAAACTGGGCTTTATTGCATGATTTTATGGTTCTATTATTATCAAGGATTTGGCTGCCTTAGTATTGATAAATTTTCCAGAGGATAATAAACTGTTTTCTGACTTACACATTTGAAAACCTATGTCCAAGTTTGTAGTGACTTTTAACAACAAAACTCTCCTCATTATGGTTGATTCTCTGCCATTTAATATCTCTAGTACAAGGAATAACCCACCATATTTTAAAAAAGAACTACAGCGAAACCAAAGTAATCTTTGCGTGCCTTTTTAAAGAAATATGGAAGTTGAGTGGGTTGCTTAGTGGGAGACTGAAACTCTACCTGAAAAAAAGGTTTGGAATTCTGGGCCTCAAGATTTCTGACTCCATTTTTTAGAGCATGCTCTAAATTATCTACCATCAGTGTATATATGTTTGAATTTTAGGTGAATAATGAGTTTATAAGGCAAGATAATTAGAATAGTAAGTATTTAGGATTTACTTTGTATCAGGTACTGTTCTAAGGGTTTTAAATTTTTTAACTCAATCCTCACAACACTCTTATGAGTTAGGTACAATTAGTATTCCCATTGCACAAATGAGTAAGTTGAGGCACAGAGCAACAAGGAAGATTTCTTTATTGCATTAACAAAGGATCTTACATCAAGGGCAAATAGATTGGATACTTTAAAAATAATTAAAATAAATGATAAATGCAAGGCAATTTGGAGACTCAGTAGCAAAGAAAAAAGTTTTGTCAGAATCCCGCAAACTAATTCTGACAGAGTCTATAATAAAACACACATCTCCATGAGTCCTCCTCCTGCCTCCAACCCTTGTTGACTTTAGTTCTCTAAGGAGGAAAAAGAGGACTGAGAACCAGGCCTCGGGGCACCTGAATGAAATCTTGCCAGTTCTCAAACACCTGTTAGATCTGGTTCCCAAGAAGTTTTGAAGCTTTTAAATGTATCCTGGTATTGTTCCTAAGTCACTCCCTTGCTAGATCCTTGATAAATTAGACTGCTACTTTAAAAATGTGCTTAAATCTCTTTTCACTTGAAATTCAGAGCATATATTTTCGTTCACACTCTTGCTTTCTCGAAAATCCTAGCTTTCCTAAGAATTACTCATTACTATTTCACACACCCCAGGCCCACTGTTTCAGGTCCTACAGCCTTGGCCAGGTCCACTGCAGTGATGGAACAATCAGTACTGGGCAACCAGACTAATCAAAGTCTGCGAAGATCATTTATTGATTCAACAAAACACTGTAATTCAAATCTGTAACAATGAAAAACGTGGGCTTGTCACTCAACCAAATCCTGGAAGTTGTGAGCAACCTTTGAAGCAACCTTTATAGCAGTATAAATATACTTTGGGAACTGATAAAAACAGTGCCAGTAGTGTAAGTAGTTGCCCCCGATAGGTTTTAACTTCAAATAGTGCAAGAGTGGTTTTGAGAAATTCCTGAGTGGCAAATGAGGAAACCTTGGGCTGAGACACAAGCCCAGTCTCCCACAGGGGCACATCCAGGGCACGATGCTCCTGACCTAAGGTTCTTAGAACCTTGGTTAGAGGCAGAAGTTCTCTTGGTTAGGGGTCAGACTACTGTGTTGACCAGCAGGGGTGTGCGTGGAGATGGGGGTTGGGGTGCAAATCCCACACTGTTAGCAACCCTGAACCAAATTCAGGAGATCTTCCAGAGCAAACCCTTCGCCATGTCAAGCTACTAACAGCAGGCCTAGGGATTAGCCCTATGCCACTCCCTCTCTGTCCCCCTACATTCACAGTGTCGGGGGTTTTGTGACTCACCCAGCCCCTCCGTAATAATCCCACTGTGGGCGGGGCGGTGAGTTTCTCGTCCCTTCCTACCCTGACCCAGCTCTCTTCCCATGGGCTCCAGTGCAGAGCCGGGCACAAGCCGCCGCGGTACCCGCCCTGCCGGGCATGCTCAGTCCGCAGGCCACGCTTTGACTGCGGGACGGGCAGCACCCGGCCGGTGCGCGCGTTCCCAGTGCCCGGTCCCTTTAAATCGGGCTGGCCCGTTGCTAGGCAACCGCGCGGCCGGCGCTGGCGCTGCACTGCAGAGGCTCAGCCTCGGCCGCCCGGCCGGGTCGTGGTGGCCAGTGCCGAACCAGGGGCTGCCGCCCGCCAGTGATGGCCGGCTTCGCGGAAGAGGGGACCCGGCTCTCCAGACCGCACCCACGCTGCCAGGTATGTCTGCGGAAGGGGGATCCCGGGGTGTCCCGGGTTCGCCCCTCTTCTTCCCGGCGCGGGGATAGGGGGTGCGAAGGGACGGAGAGCCGGGATGAAGGCGCGCTCGTCCCCACCTCGACCCCCACTGCGGGTGTTTCCTCTCCTAAGAGCCCCAGGCTGGAGCTGGCGAGCGTGTGAGAGGAAAAGGAACGGGCATGGGAGTGGGGGTGTGGAAGCCGAGGAGTGGGGTCAGGCCTCCCCTGCCGCCCGCCAGCGATAGAGTCAGGACTGGGGAGGTGGAAAGTGTCACCTGCAGTGGGGGCTGGAGCAGCGACCTGAGCCACCTTTCTCTCCGCTGAGCGATGGCAGGAGTTTTAGTTAACCATTGACAGAGAAAACCCAAACTATGCATACAAAGATACAGCTTTACAGCAAGAATGTGACTCCCATGCTAATAAAGTCTCAGTCTTTGGAATTAAGGTGATTCCCCGTATCTTTTCTTTTTGGAAGGAATGATTTCACACTCATAACAAAGAATTGGGGTAATAACTATTCACAGGGCCCAGTTTTCGACGGTACTTAGCTTCCCCCTCAATAGCTTCCAAACAATAGAGAAGACAATTTGTCCCGTGCAGTGGACACTTGTGCCATGTTCGGACCCTGAAAGATTAAGGCAAAAGTCAGGATGATTTTCTCTTTTTAATTGTTAAAAATTAACTGCCCTCTGAAGGTGGGAGGCAAGACCTAAGCTCCAGCCCTTTGATAATGTGGTTTTTGGCATCCTCTTTTATAACAAGCATACTGCTGTTGCCTCCACCAGGGTGGCTCATTTGTACAATAGGTGCTAAAGGTGAAGAACTATTGTGTTGACTAAATGTTACCATGATTCTTGTCCCATCTGATATATGTGCTGCTTGAGGAAGGAAGACTAGTGGCATAAAAGTTGGGGAAAATGGGTTGACAACTTAAAATGAGAAATTACCTCTTAGTGTCTGACACCACATTTCAGATAGGCCAAGTGACATTCTAAGTATATCACTTGTAATCTACATCTCAGCTATAAATATGGATTTGTGCATTCTGCTTAACTATATTTCCCGGTTATGCTGAGGGGGCAGTTTTGTTTTCCAGTTCAAACTAGAGAAAGCAACATCCAGTAGAAGACCTTGGGCCTCAGGAAGTGTAAGTACAGTTGTGCTGGCTGATATCTTGTTAGAGGTGTTTAGAAGCACAGAGTCAGCCGGGCTCTGTGGCTCAGCCTGTAATCCCGCACCTTTGGGAGGCTGAGGTGAGTGGATTGACTGAGCCCACGGGTTCGAGACCCGCCTGGGCAGCGAGACCTCATCTCTACAATGAATCAAAAAATCAGCTGCTGCACTCCAGTCTGGACAACCGAGTGAGACTCCAACTCAAAAAAAAAAAAAAAAAAAGAAGCACAGAGCCTTACTCAACATAAATTTCAACCTTGCATCATTCTGCATTGTCAGTTTACTTTCGAGAAGGCTTCATAAAAGACAAAAGAAAAGTGTCCTGAAGACTTTAGCTAAGCAAATAAACTTCAAGGGAAAAAAATAAAAGTCTTTTCCCTAAAATGTCACCCAAAAAACTTTATAAGCCAGAAGAGGAAAAAAACCCCTCAGTTAGAATCACAGCATTATAGTATTTTCAGAAAGAATATTAAGAGTCATCTATTCAACAAATATTTATTGAGGGGTGCAATGTGTCAGGTAACAGGGATACAAAGATTAAGATGCCAGGTGATAATAGCATATTGGTGTAATAAAGGTCTGTATGAATGCCAGAAAAACTCAGAGTGCAAAGTCATCCTTACTGATCTTCAAACTAATACCGTATATGAACTTATTTGAAAGTTATTGGTGGTTCTGAAAAACAGTGAGACTTTTGGAAAATTTTTGCTAAAGAAATTTATGATCAAAAATAAAAATATATTAGGTTGTAGAAAATACCACTTTTCTGCTCAGGTAGAATCAATTTTGTTTCATAAATTTGGGAACATCAACAACTAACTTGCAGGAGTTAGGGCTAATTTTTCTCTGCGGATACAGATTAAATTAATCCAAGACTGAAGTTTAGGTTTCCCTCTACTTTAATAGTCCTACATTTTTTTTCAAACTAACTTGTAAGATCTAAGGATTTCAGGCTGGACATTTTGGAGCACATATCTTGGAGAAGGGTTAGGTTGCTTAACTTTCTGGGTTATGTTCAAAAGAAGGGTAAGGAAAACCTGAAAATTAACAAAACCTGTTGTTTACCATACACTTTAAAAATTGCTCCCATTTCCATTTCATTCATTTCTCTTTTTTCCACTTTCACTCATTTTTCTTAAGCACTTGTGAAATAGGTATATTGTTCCTACTTTACACCTGAAGAATCTGAGGCTCCCAGAAGGCAAGCCTTCATGCAGGTGTACAGTGTGGGAGCCAAGATATCTCACTCCTTCAGTCTTTTTTCCACTATAGTCCACATTCAGTTTCTTTCTCAGAAGCTCCCTTTTCCTTCTTCTCCACAATTTTACATGGTTTGATCAGCCTTGACTTGAGATAGTTCATTTGGGTCCTCATTTTGGTATTCAATGTTTTTCTGCAAGTCAGTAAGAGAGGGAAGAGAATGGGGAAGCTCCCCTAGAGGGGGCAGGTCAGTATCTTTTCCTAAGAAAAAAGGGTAATGATGGCAGAGTTTTGTGCCTGGAAGCAGTGGAAGTAGGAAAAAAAGGTTGAGAACCACTAATTTGAACCAAGAACAAATTGGACAACTAAGCAAAGAAGCAAAGCTAGTGACTTCCTTTGTAACAGACTTTTTTCCTGTTTTGGCAGAAGAGTTTTGCTGAGGGTCCAGAGAACTGAAACCGTCCAAGTATAAATGAAGAAAGTTCCTTGTGCTAAGAGGGGCCCTTTGTCTTCACCTTACTGCCCCTGGACAGTGACTAAAAGCCATGCCCCTAACTGAGAGTTGCAGAAGGGCTGGGGGATAGTGACAGAAGTTTGCTGAACACGGGTTGGAGATGACCTTTTCCAGTCATCATTCCTAGTTTACAAAGTTTGTGAGGAAGGGCTCTTGTGAGATGCGAAAAGACCTCTGGCATTCTTCCAGAACTGTTTTCCAGTCCCTGCCTACCCCTGCCTGAAAGAATAATTGCATTTTGCAGGCTGATCTAGATTTATGCAAAGAGATGATCCTGAAAATTTGAAAGCAAATTCTAACTAAATGGGATAAGGCAATAGAAAAAACATATTTGATTTATGTCATCAAATTTCCCCAAAGCACGTAATTTAAAATATGAATATTTTAGAAAACAATTACATTTCATATCTATCTTAATGTGAGTATACTCCCCAAGACCCCACCTTAAATATGAAACTGAAATGGTTTGTGAATTTCTTTCACAATAGAGAATAGTGTATTATTTTCTGGAGCTATTTGAGGATAGATATGCATTCACCTAAGATTTTTATGGAACAGTGTACCTAAGAATCCATAATAAATGATCACTCTTTGCTCAGCTCTCAACATTTATATTATATCACATTACATCATAAATTCATTTTCAATTTATTTTATTAGCAGTTCCCAAATTGTTTAGGTAAATATAAACCACTTCCATGATCCCTTATCCCTTAAAATAAAAATATTTCACTACTTTGCTACTGCAAAAATAAGTCATCAGAGGATGACTGGTGATGTTTTCAGTGAGACACTAACTAGAACCATCAAGAGTCCATTATTCATTCATGTCAGACACAAATGAATAGATACAGTCATAGACACCCATACCTTAACAATGCACGGGGGGGGGATTGCTTAGAGGACCACTGATGTTATTTTTGTCATATGACTTCGTATTGTTTTTCTGTCTGTGTTCTGGCTTATTTCTTTCTAAAGAAACACGTTTTTCATTTCTCTTGGGCCTCCTTCCCCTACCCTTCAGGCCTTCTGTAGTCAATGTAGTGTTTGGTAGGCACTTATAGTAATAAATGTTTACAACTGACCCACTAAAAGGCATGCTTACACTTTCAATAATGGCTTCTGGTTGGGTTTGCCTTTTGCTGCAACAAATTACCTAGTCAAATTTATTGAGAATATAATGACTGCCAGGCCAGGATAGAGGAGTGTCATTGCTTCATAGCATATTCCTTGTTCTTTCCAGAAAATACTAATGCCATACTTGTTCTGCATAAAAAATAAACAGTGCAATTTGCAAAGAGAAAATGAGACTGGCAGCTTTACCCCCATTCTGGGCTTTGCCATGTTCTACGACTAGATTTTGGAACAGGCCCTTAAAGGATATCTTGCCAGTGAAAGAGAGAAGGGAAAAAAAGAAGCAGCTTAGAGACCCCTTGACCCTGCTCTGTGTAAGCCATGAGAGGGAAATTCCAAAAGGCTTTTCAAACCTTTCTCTTTCTGTTCTTTGATATGTGGCATGCAATTCTCCTTACCCTCCCCCCTCACTTTTCCTCTTTCCTTTTGTGACTCTTTAAAAGATACCTAAGCTCTGAAAATAGCAGGGTGTTTTCTTTCAATTTGTGGAATGAAAACCTAGCAGATGAATAAAGAGGGATTTTAGAACAAGCACTGACCTGAGAGACAAGGTCCTCAATTTTACTACTACAGACTGTATGACCTTGGTCAAGTCATTTAATTTCTCTGAGTCTCAGTTATGAAATAAGTGGACTCTTCCCAGTTCTGTGAAAAGCATTGGCTGTACAGAGTTTATTAAAAGGCATTTTGTTTCAGACACCCAGGAAATTGTGCAGAGACTCAGGAATGATAGTGAAAATTTAAAAGTGTGTGTGTGTGTGTGTGTGTGTGTGTGTGTGTGTGTGTGTGTGTGTGTGTTGTTAAAGATTTATGAGTTGGACATAAAAGTCACTTTTTCAAGAACAAAATTATCAGTGAAAAGAGTTTTTTATTTTAGTCTTTATCTATACCTAGACGTCTATCTCAGATGTGTCATTATTGCTGTCACCAGGCATAGAGTGTCCTCACTTGCCCCTGTGTACACCTCCTTTCTGATCAATCCCAGTGTCCTTTATCGAGAATTAAGTAGGAGGAATAGTAATCTATCTGTCGTTGCTAACTGATTAGAAGCATTTTTATCTTTTATTGAATTGTCTGGTAAAGATCTGACTGCTAAAAAATGTGACTGGCTATTATCATCACCCTCTTTTCTTCTGTCTCTATTCCTTTCCTTTATGATTGCTGTACTAATTCCTACTGATTTGCATTAATATTTCTAGAGAGGAGAGAAATTAGGATAATTATAATTTTCCCCTTTAAGAACAGATAGCTCATAGATGCTTCTTGATGGTGCCCACTGAATAATAAAAGTCATTAAAGACTGTTTCACACGAAAGGAGGTGGTCCCCCAATGGCAAATACATACCATGACTTTCAAGTCTGAGTTTATCACTGTGGTCTGATTGAGTAAACTTCAGTAAACCTTGGTTTATGGCTTTTGAAACAGTCATTTTAATACTTTCATTGAACACTTATCTTTAAAGCGTACATTTAAAGAATATTTGTACCTTCCCCTATCCTGAAAGCTAAATAATTGCCAGTAGGGATGTACCCTTGGGGATAGTGAGTCCCTTACATCTTTTTTTTGGGAGAGGGATTGGCATGTTCAGTATCTGTAAGTATCAAGTTTATTCCTTCATGGTCTGTCGCAAAGAAAACCTATGTTATTTAAAATAAACTATTGTTGCAAGGAAAAAACTGGAGCGATAATACACTAAAATAGTCATCTCAGGGCCATGAGATTATGATAGAGATGTCTTATGGTTTTTGTGCTTTTCTGTATTCTCCAATGTTGCTACAAATATTCAAAGAAAATATTAAGAAATAAACACACCATTTCTCTTTACCAGGAGAAAATTACATGTATGTGCATAGGTAAAATAGACACAGGCATACTTTGATTTTTCTCAGTGGTGATGCTACAAATATATTATGTTAAATTTATGTATAAAATGAGTAAAGTGACCCTCTCCTTCTCTTCACCCTTTAGGGAGTGACTTCAGCTGCCCATTTGGTGGTTTCAAATGCCAATGGCCCTCAACATGTTGCTCGGGTTCTTCTTTCTCCCTTCTCTCAGAAGTAGTCACTGATCAAATATTTCAGTGCTTTGGGAAAGCTGTATGCTAAGGACTTGATTTCAGTAGAGAAGACTCTTTGAAACAAAATGATCGTCCTCTAATTTTTATAAATTTGGAAAGTTGGTTGTGACATTATGCTAAGTTTTCATTTAAAAACTACACTTGGAGTCAGTATCTTGAGAAAAACACATTTGGTGGCATTAATATTTTCAGTTGTTGACATTAGGTTCTCATCGTGAAATTGCTGTCAAAATGGATAGAATTCAGTACACTTGGCAGTCTTACCTAAAAGCAAAGCCCAAGACTGGAATAGCAGGAATTTATAGGTCAAAACAGAAGGGCATTTGGCAGAGTTAGTCATAAGGAAGTCTGCATGGTATACTTTACCAAAAGCAGCTCACATTTCATTAAGCCCTAATGTTTTAGTCACTCTAAAGAATGAATAAACAGCAGTCCAATCCAAAAGGACTAGAAAAAATCAGACACATTGAAAGCACAGGTATTACCAATATTAACCTATTAATTTCAAATCGCTTTTATTTTAAAACAGTCTGTTTTTATGTATACAGTTGTTTTCTCATAGAATTACTTTATAATATACAGTTAAGCCGGGCTCGGTGGCTCAGCCTGTAATCCCGCGCCTTTGGGAGGCTGAGGTGAGTGGATTGCCTGAGCCCGCGGGTTCGAGACCCGCCTGGGCAGCGAGACCTCATCTCCACAATAAATCAAAAAAATCAGCTGGGCGTGGTAGTGCATGCCTGTAATTCCGGCTACTCGGAAGGCTGAGGCAGAAGGATCGCTGGAGCCCAGCAGGTCGGGGCTGCAGTGGCCGGGAGCGGCCACTGCACTCCAGTCTGGGCGACAGAGTGAGACTCCAACTCAAAAAAAAAAAAAATATATATATATATATATATATATATATATATATATATAATATACAGTTAAATGTGTCAATTTGTTGGTTAAATTTCATAGGAGCAAAGAATTTTAGAGCTGGAAGCATCCATAGAACTTAACTAGTCCAGCCCTTTCAATTTATAAGGGAGGCAACTGAGGCCCAAGTCACTCAGTAAATTGGAGAGCCAGCCCTCAGTTGTTTAGATTGTGTCATCCGTAAGCCAACATTCTTATTTCTTTCTACAATACTACCTGCCAGTGTAAATAATATGTCTTGGTTTTAAATTTTGTTTTTCAGGTATTGGAAGAGGTACCTGAAGAAATGGATGCTAGAAGGAAACACTGGAAGGAGAATATGTTTACTCCTTTTTTTAATGCACAGGATATTCTAGAACAGTCTTCTCAGACTGAATCTTCTTCTGAACAAACAGCTGTAGATAAAACCAAGAGAATGGAAGGAATTTATAATTTGTCCAGTAGAAAGCTTCAAGAAGAAGACAGATTTAAGAAGAAAGAATATATTTCCCAACTAAATGAAAAAGAGCAAGAACCAAATTTAAGAGAGAGAAAGAGAAACATTTCAAAGAATGAAGCAGATACAAATTCAGCCTCCTTTGAATCATCTAATGTGGATAATACAACAGAAGAAAGCTTTAACAGAACAGAAGATCATTGTACCTGGAGTACAAAGAAATCACCAACTCTACCACGGCAAGACACGAGGAAGAAATTTACTGAAGGCATGTCTCCCAAAGTTCGCCTGAATATTTTGAATGAAGAACTGGAAGAACTTAACATGAAGTGCAGAAGAATAGAAGAGGAGTTTGAAAATGCTGAAAAAGAACTTTTGAACTCCAAAAAAGAAGTACCCACAAAACCCTTAAATTTTCAAGAAACAGGGACAGGTACTTCAAAGAATTACTGGGAACTTCAAGCTTTAAGAAATGACCTATCTGAAAGAACAACAAATGTAAAAAACTTAACTGAAGAGCTCCAGCAAGCCAAAGAAGTCATCCATAAGTTGAACCTAGAAAACAGAGATTTAAAAGAAGCTATTAGGAGATTAAAGCGTCAAACTGAGATTGGAAATGCGCTTATAAAAGAAGACATGAAATTGTATTATGAATTAGAAATGGAAAAGATTCGTGGAGAGCTTGATGCCATCAAGAAGGAACTGAGAGCTGAGAAGACCCTGCAAGCAAGAAATAACAGAGCCCTGGAGTCACTTAGAAAACACTTTGCTCTGGTGGTAACATCATCAAGAACCTTTGACCGCTTTACTGGAGATTTTTTTTAAACTTTAAAAAAAAGCCTTTCATTAGGCAAACCATTGAGCCAAATCAGTGTTTATTGTGCTTTCTTTGTGTATTACTTAAAATGTGTATAATATAATGTAATTTTCATTTTTGGTGAATCAGAATATCTGTAAAACTTATAGATGTTAGCTTCAAAGCTTCTGCTTTCTCTTTCTAATGGCATTATCATAAGAGTCCAAATGAAAATGAAGCTTTGAAAATCTCTTTTTTATATATTTCTATTTATATATACATATATATTTCACTCAAAAACACATAGGGATTCACCGAATCACTTACGAATACTAATCAACAGCCATTTTGTGATCTGATGAGCAATATGTCCTCGGCACGTGAATTTTCTTCCATCTGTGTTCATTGATGTGAATAATAAAAATCTTGTTTATGTGTTTAACATATGCCTGTGGTCTTGTGGCTGCCTGTTCTAACTCAATGGGATACCAAAAATGTATCTGCTTTCTTTGGGGTCTAGCTTTAATTAGGCACATATAAACATCTCAGAAAAAATGCAGTTTTTTCTTCCCCCTGCTGTTTTCCCCATGCTTTCTCTTTTGACCTGGCCACGGTTCCCATAGACTAGAAGACGACTTAGAGACATCGCTGTGACCTTTGCTAGAGCCATGCTCTTGTCAGCAGTGGTTTTTGTGTTTTCTTATGTTGACCAGCAAGGGGCGTTGTTTACACAGTTCTTCCAAAATTCGACCAGAGGAAAATTTCTAAGCTTTTTGCCCAGTTCACATCACAAGCTGGTGGGGTCGGTGGTGGAAAGTGTTGGATGTCATCTGGATAAGCTTTTAGTGAGCTGGCTTGATTTATACAGTAATCCAGCCCTGTAAGGAGCCCAGGCAATGACAATTTGTTTTATACTTACAAAGAGTAAAAATGTACTGTCTCAGTCTTTTGGTGGAAGTGATGGGCCAGTCGATTTTTTGCAATTGTTTATATCAATTATCAACATTTCCTATAATTGTAACTCTATTTACATGGTATTTTTAAGCCCAATGTAGCAAATGTAGTTTCAGGCTATGAGGGTGGGATACAATTGTAAGGGTTTAGATATTTTCCCTGATGGGAAAATCCCCAGACTGGGATTCAGTACACTTGGGTTCTAGTAACTGCTCTGCCATTAACCTGTTAGTCAACCTTCTAGGCCCCAAAGCTCTCACCTTGTTATAACAAGGCAGCAGATCTATCATCATGATTCTGTCCAGTTCTAAAGTCCTGTGAGTTCACCTAATGATTTTATTTGCAAGTGTAACTATACCTGTGAGGAAGTAAAACTCCTCTATGGCATCGGATGCATTCAGTTCTAATACTTTGGGGTGGCCTATTTTGCAGACCCCCTTTTCAAAGGAAATATGAGGGAGACCCAAAACTGGAATTATCTTTTGGAGGGTGGGCCTTTTGTAGTACAGTCTTCCCCTGCTAGGTGAGTGTTCTAGAAACCACTGGTATCAGTGTACCAGCCAGCATTGTAAGAGGCTGTGTTCAACTTCAGTTAATTTTTTTGTAACAAGCAGGTGATTGGTTCTTCCACCATAACAATACACCTGCTCACACTGTGCTGAGTGTTTAGCAGTTTTTGACCAAAAATGGCGTGACCCTTGTGCTCCACCCTCCCTATTCACCTGATCTCACCCTGAGCATTTTTGTTTGTTTGTTTCCCCAGATGAAAAAAGTTCTCAAAGGGAAAAGTTTCACCGATGTGGAAGAGGTAGAACGTTGGTAGAAGCACTAAAAGGCACCAAAATTGATGAGTTCAAAAGTTGTTTTGAGCATCGGAAAAAGTGTCTCGATAGGTGTATTTTCTTAAACAGAGAGTACTTTGAAGGTGACTGAAGTTTAAACATGTGAGAATAAATACACAATTTTTAATAAATAAATTCTGGGTTTTGGGGATCCCTCCCCATTGTATTTCTAGGAAGGAACTGGAATACAGGTTTTTGGTGAGACAAGAATCTATGTAAAGGCCCTGTAAAAAGCCTAGGTCCAGACACTAACCAGGGAGACAATATGC
Organism: Cephalopachus bancanus; assembly: GCA_027257055.1. Lineage (NCBI taxonomy): Eukaryota > Metazoa > Chordata > Mammalia > Primates > Tarsiidae > Cephalopachus > Cephalopachus bancanus. The sequence goes on along the minus strand of JAPVLO010001033.1, from coordinate 387,375 downwards.
AATCCCTAACTTCAGAGGGCCCAGGAGAAAGGGGAGCCAAGGTTACAGAGCCAATAGTTTGGAGCTGGGAATGGATCACATTTTTTAAAAAAGCAGGACTGGACTACATTGGGAGAAAGCTGAGCAGTTACTATTCCTCTTCATGGGCAGATGGGAGTAGAAGTAGGTTGAACTAGTTGAAAGAACCAGAATCAAGGCAGGCACAATTATTCTGTCCCGTTGCCTGTTATCACTTTGTTGCATTAGGTACACCCCATTTTGATCAGACTATATTGTCACTGTGCTTTCTAGTATATTGAATGGGAAATATGGATGTTGGTTTGTTTGTTTTAACAGGGATGGTGCATCAGGCATTCATTCCTTCAACTCATCTGTTGGGTAAAATATTTAAAATCAGCAATGCAACCACACACCATTCACTACCAACTTCCAATTCCTTGCTCATTAGGAAGCATGGAGTGTCACAGTGCTCTAGAAATATCTGCTCCACCTTGGTTCATCACCCAGTTCTATAAACATTTGCTGAGAGCACTTATTACCATTCTAAAACACATTTACATAAATATTTTGACATTCCTGAATTTAGGACACATCTTCAAACTGATGGCAGGTCATAGTACAATTGTCAAATTTTTTCTTGGTAATTCATGAAGTAATGGTATATCTTATAATCAACGGAGCTTTAGATTCGATGAAATATGGTATGTGCTAGGCTGGGGACATAGGGATAAAAGAATTTTTGAATAAGACAGGCCTCTGACCCCAAGGACCTTACCTGTACAACTAACTAAAACAATGTGGTAAGATCTATACTAGCAATGCTAATATAAAGTGCTATGGGAGCATAAAGGAGGATCAATTAATTCTGCCTTTGGGGCTGGGAACAACTTCATAAAGGAAGTGACATTTGAGCTGGGCCTTGAAGGATAAGAAGCATTTTTTTTCTGGGAAAGCATGGGGGTTAGGAAGGGGACATTTCTAGAATGTGAATGTGGAAGATCTATTTGACTTTAAAGAGGACTCTTAACAACAGTGATTAGAGTACTGGGATGTTATATGTTATTGATTTTTATATTTTTCACATTTGTGAGTATATGTTTTAGTAAGCAATTATTTTTTTCTTTTTTCCTGTCTATTGTATTTTAAAGTTGTGGGGTTCAACTCAGGATTAGGTACATAAATGGTCTATGTACAGGTGAAATCTGAACCTCCCACTGGTCCTCACTTTCTCGGGTTTCGGATCAGGTACACTTAGTGATATTATGTCTCATTTGAGTTTCTATTCTATAAACTACTGTGAATTCTAACTTTTTTGCTCATTTGTATATAGACTGGAGAATGACATTCTCATGCATGGCATAAAAGATCAGGTTCCAGATAACAAACTGCAGAAAACAATTTTGCTGGTGCTACTGCATTTTTTGATGCCATCATTTTTGTTTTGAAAACAAAAGACCTAAAAGATTTCAGTCATAAAAACTCAGCCAAGTCCTCTGTAAGTGGTCTGGTTTCAAAGAGATGTATGATAGAGGAAATACCACAGTCACTCTTTTCTTCAAAGTAACAGATAGCATAGAGATTAAGTGCACAAACTTTGGTTATCCATTTACTAGCTGTGTGACCCCGGGAAAGTTGTGTTATTTTCTGTAGCTCAGTTTCCTCATCTTGTAAGGTGGGATTAATACATAGTGTTGCTGAGAGGATAAGATGAGATCACATATAGTCAACAGATGTCACCTTTGTTGTTATCATTATTGTTATTACCTAACTGACAAGGAGAAATGACCAAGTCTACCTGTCTCCTTTCAGCTATTACTCTTACCAAGTTCTTTATACTTATTGTATTCTCTGGTGAGAATTTGATGAACTCTTTCATAATATGTGTATTAATGATGGGTGTACATGTTTGGGAAGGTAGAACAAGTTGCAGGGAGGACATTTTTATTTAATCAGTATATGAATCCTCAAGCCAAAGTAATGAATTGGTCATGATGGCTTTTTTGGCCTCAGGAAGGATCCTGTAAAGGGAATTTCTTGGGTCAGAGCCTACCAGCCTCCTCCAATCAGGTCTGTGTAAAGTTGGCCCCTGGCCCTGGCAGGCAGAGAACCAGAATGGGGGAGAAAGCCCAGCTCTAGTGCTCCAGTGGGGGGAAAAAAACACACTAGGAGAACAGAATGGAGACAAGAGAGGCTATTATAGTATTTTCCATTTCCCCTTGGCACAGGGAGCTGTGCAGCTGGGGACCCACTACTACAGCTGCTTAGATAAGAATAAGTCATTGTCTTGTCTTTTGTATTCATAAGACACTGACACTATAGTTATCTATGTATTTTAGGTGTGCCCTCCTTTCCATACTGAGTATCAAGGTGGTGTCTACCCTGTTTAGTGGTCAGAGTTACTATTCATAGTCTCTCTCTCTCTCTCTCTCTCTCTCTCCCTCTCTCTCTCTCCCCCTCTCAGTGACACCCAGGCTTTTGATGATTGCGACGTTTCACTGGACTCTGGATTCCCGAGAGACTAGGCTTATATCAGTTTCTCAGAGGGTGTGTTCTGGGGTATTCTTGAAGCACTTTTTTTTTTTTTTTTAGTTGGAGTCTCACTCTGTTGCCCAGACTGGAGTGCAGTGGCACGCTCCCGGCCACCGCAGCCTCGACCTGCTGGGCTCCGGCGATCCTTCCACCTCAGCTTTCCAAGTAGCTGGAACTATAGGTGTGCGCTACCACGCCCGGCTAATTTTTTTGATTTTATTGTAGAGATGAGGTCTCGCCAAGTTGCCCAGGTGGGTCTTGAACCCGCAGGCTCAGGCAATCCACTCACCTCAGCCTCCCAAAGTGCTGGGATTACAGGCGAGCCATCAAGCCCAGCTGAAGCACTTCTTTTACCTTTCAGTCCTTACCTATTGACTTCACGGCAGGTTTTGTCATGCATATTTCAGGCCACGACAGCCAATATACCTAAGAGATTCTCCATATGTCACTATCACCCTACCTGCATTTGGGCTATTGGTTAGAGTCCAGTTGCAAAACTTTATTATGTGTCACACATTGTCTTGTATACTATGCACAAAAATCCTTGATTACCACTCATTTTACAGATGAGGAAACTGAGGCTCAGAAATATTAAATGACTTAGTCAATATCACACAGCTAGTAAGTGGTGGATCTGGGATTCAAATTCAGCCTGTCCAACTCCATTATGATGCTTGCACCATTGTGTCAGGCCACCTTTTGTGCTAAAATTAATAAACCAAAGATTCAATCACCATGGAGATAGTTTAACCTTCCCAAAGACAAACTGGTTTGATACTGCAACCTGGACTCAACTTGAATCAGTTATCTTATAAATGATTGGAATGAGCAGTGAAGATACATATTATTGAAAAAGACTATAAAGTGTATGTGTCTTCTGAAGGTAGGTTAGTAGGTCTACATGAAGGACACAATACCTTCTTCCTATAGCAATGAAATGAAATGAACCCGCAAGTGTAACACAAACAAAAACAATGGAAATATGAAGCCTAATTGACAACTCTCTAAATAAAGAAAGCTCCAGCCCTGATGAAATCAAATTAATAAACAACTAGGATTCTTTGAAGAACACTCATTGTAGCTTTGGGGTCTACTTTTTTATGATTCAAAATTATTTCTCATATTTCATCCAATATTCATTTTTCCTTGGATTATTTGCTTCCTAAAGTGTTTTCATTGAAAACAAACTTGTTTTTGAAAGAAAGAAATGCTGTGAAGCCCCCCTTGCTGCTTAGAAAGTATTAATTATACTTGATTATTTATGTGTTCTCCTCTTATTCTTTCCTTGACTCCCTGGTGAGTTTCTCAGAGTTACAATAAGGGAATCATATTCTACTAACTCATAACTGAAATGGTCCTTGAAAAAAGTTCAGGACCTTTTCAGTAAAATATCTTCAATAACAAGACAAAATGTTTTCTTTCAAATTTACAAATGTATTCAAGATTGTACAAAACAACATCTTCCCTTCATATAATGAAGTAGAAGAAAATCCGGAGAGTTGCTCTTGGTATTCATAAACGTGGGTTATGTCAGTGGAGAACCCGGAGGACATTTCTGATTTTGAGGTAATCAACCTTTTAAAATGCATAATATACTTTTATGCGGGTTTAATAAGTACAAAAACATATTTGCATGTAGCATAAGGACTTTCCTCCCATAAAACATGAGTTGTCTGAAATCTTTTCCTTTGAGTATATATTAAGGCATGTTTATAAATAAACTGCTGAGAGCAAAGGGGCTCTAGTTTCAATGTTTGTGTCAGGGGAGAATGGTGTACTAGAAAAAGCAAGAGATGTGGAGTTTGCCCAGTTGGGTCCACTGGTAGAAGACACAGAGATGGAGTTTGGGGTACTGGATGTTTATTAGGGATCAACACCTGAAGGAAAGGGACAGAGAAAGCAGGATTGGGCAGACAGAGAAGTTGAATTGCCATGCAAGCTTGACAAAGCCTCAGTAACTCCAGCAGGGAGCTCTGGAGTATTATTATCCACCAGAGTGCCTCAAATTGGATGAAAATTCCTGGGCCTTTATACTCTTGCCTCACTCAGTCACCAAATGTATGCTGCCTCTGGAAGGATATAAACTGGCTGAATGACTCCCTGACCCTGAAGGAGCTAACAGCTTGGAATTGTCTGCTGACCTCACTCCCCATCATTGGGCAGCAGATCCTTCCTTGAGGTAGACCTTGGTGGTGCATTTTTGTGTATATCACAGTTTCCTTCTGGATTCCTTCATCAAGCCTCTTTCGCAGAGGATAAACTTAGAAGAGTGATATTAGTGGGATGAACTACTGCCCCCACTACTGCAGTTGGTCTGGGGCTGCAATTGAAACTCAGCACCTGCCTCTTCCACTATCCATTCTGGGTCACTCTTACCCATAGCTACTGTTTTCTGGTGACCTTGATGGCTTCCTGGCTAACCTGACCTAGACTCTCATTTCTGAGGGGCAGAGCTATCTGGTCATTATGCCCTTTTCAGGCTGGGGCTGCTGTACCCGTCCACTTATAATCACAATTTCGCAAGGGAGTACTAAGATGTGACCAGGTGGCAAACAGATTTCCACACATATTTCTCCCTATCCCCATCGTGAAGCAGCAGCCCTACCTCCTCTTGATAACCAGGATGAATTATTACTCTCACATCAGTGACCCTCCTTCTGGCCTGCTGATCTCTGGACAAAAGGAACCCAAAGTGCCCAGGCCTAGCCATAGCTTATAATTCAATAGGACAATTGTTGTGCTACTGTGAGTAGATGTGTCCCCTTTGGAGACCAGGTCCTCTAGCCCTGTAATGCATAGGGGAGAAAAGATTTCTTTCCTCACCCATTGCTAGGTTCATGGCTGAGGCTCCTATTAAAAATTATAGATTGCCCTTTCTCTGTGGAATCACCATGGCAGCTGGGAGCCTGTACACATACCCTGAAATCTGGAGGGCCTTCAAGGCCCTCATTGCTGCTCAGTACAGCGGGCTTCAGATCCGTGTGCTCTCTGCATCACTCCACTTCCACTTTGGCCAAACCAATCGCACCCCTGAATTTCTCTGCAAATTTCCTGCCAGCAAGTTTCCAGCATATGAGGGTGATGATGGATTCTGTGTGTTCGAAAGCAATGCCATTGCCTACTATGTGAGCAATGAGGAGCTGCATGGAAGTACTTCAGAGGCAGGGTTCCAGGTGGTGCCGTGGGTGAGCTTTGCTGATAGCGACATAGTGCCCCCAACCAGTACCTGGGTGTTCCCCACTTTGGGCATCATGCATCACAACAAACAGGCCACCGAAAATGCAAAGGAGGAGGTAAGGTGAATTCTGGGGCTGTTGGATGCTCACTTGAAGATGAGGACTTTTCTGGTGGGCAAACGAGTGACACTGGCTGACATTACAGTTGTCTGCATCCTGTTGTGGCTCTGTAAGCAGGTCCTGGAGCCTTCTTTCCACCAGGCCTTTCCCAATACCAACCGCTGGTTCCTCGCCTGCATTAACTAGCCCCAGTTCCGTGCTGTCTTGGGGAAAGTGAAACTTTGTGAGATGGCTCAGTTTGATGCTAAAAAGTTTGCAGACAGCCATCCTAAAAAGGACACCCCACAAAAAGAAAAGGGTTCACGGGAAGAGAAGCAGAAGATGCAGGCTGAGCGGAAGGAGGAGAAAACGGCGGTTGCCCCTGCTCCTGAGGAGGCGATAGATGAATGTGAGCAGGCCCTGGCTGCTGAACCCAAGGCCAAAGACCCTTTTGCTCACCTGCCCAAGAGTACCTTTGTGTTGGATGAACTTACCCGCAAATACTCCAATGAGGACACACTCTCTGTAGTGCTACCATATTTTGGGGAGCACTTTGATAAGGATGACTGATCCCTGTGGTATTCTGAGTACCGCTTCCCTGAAGAGCTCACCCAGACCTCTATGAGTTGCAGCCTCATCACTGGAACATTCCAGAGATTGGACAAACTGAGGAAGAATGTCTTTGTCAGTGTCATCCTCTTTGGAACCAACAATAGCAGCTCCATTTCTGGAGTCTGGGTCTTGCAAGGCCAGGAGCTTACCTTTCCACTGAGTCCAGATTGGCAGGTGGACTACAAGTCATACACATGGTGGAAACTGGATCCTGGCAGCGAGGAAGCCCAGACACTTGTGCAAGAGTACTTTTCCTGGAAGGGGGCCTTTTAGCATGTGGGCAAAGCCTTCAATCAGGGCAAGATCTTCAAGTGAACTTCTCTTGCCATCGCCTAGCTGCCTGCACCTGCCATTCAGGGAGATGGAGGTCATTAAAGGATTCTGAACATTGAAAAATAAAATAAAAAAAATACAGATTAATTAGAGAAAAGCATACAAATTTATATAATATGTTTTATGTGACATGGGAGGCTACAGAAATAAAGACACAAGGAAACAGGGGAAACTGCTTCTGTTTTTTTCTCAAATGCCAAGGTATCATATTTGAGGGTAGCATGTCCTGAACCCTACCAAGAGTTACAGGGCACAAAGTTTCTGTATTAGTTGGAATTCAATCAGAAAAGCTGGAACCCTGGAAGGATTTTATTTTTATATCTATATCTACATCTCTCTGTCTGTCTATCTTTCTAGCCTTCAGACACTTGACTTTACTCAATCGTGGAGTGGAACTTGTTAAGCAGTCTCTGCAATCTTCACATTTTCTGCTGGAGCTTGAAGTCTACAGGACAGTCAGGAGAGGATGATGAATGGAATGTGGAGGAGAACAAGGACAAACTCAAACCCAGAAGCATGATCTGGAACCCAGGAGGGTGAACTGGGATCTTTATCAGTTTCTCATTATCTCCAACTTGGATGATGTAGGTATCCTGCAGGAAAAACTGATGTCCTTTGCTCACAGCTACACACCCATCCACCTTACCCCCACCCAACACACACACCTAGCCTTTGTCCAGGAGTCTGAGAACCTAAAGGAAGGTTGGGGGAAAGGTGTTGCGGTAGCTGCAGGCCCAGCTGTGGCTGCACACCAATGAGGAGAGCCAGTAGATAAGTGATAATGTGCGTAAGCTAACCTGCACATACAAACTATATGGCTCCTAGTTCACTAAAGACAACCAAATCTACAAACCATCTTTTGTTTGCAGATATTGGAAATATATGGGTAAGGGAATTCTGGGAAATGTAGTTCAGCTGGCTGTTCCAATGCCTTATCAGACTATCAGCCTCTGGATGATGTGGTATGCAATATGATCAGTGGGTTTCACGGACCTGGGCCCATTCCTGCACCTCCTTTGCTGCAAAGTTGGTCTGTCAAATGTTATGTGGAATCCCGTACTGGTAGATCTAATACTCCCAAAGTCCTGAGATAGAGATGCTAACTGAGACCCTGCAAGCTGGAAAGTTAAGCTCATATTTGGAATATGTGTCTATTCCTATGAGAATGAACCATTGTCCCTTCTAGGATGAAAGGGACATAATACTGTCAACTTGCCACCAAGTGACCAGTTGGTCTCCTCAAGAAATGGTGCCATACTGGGGGCTCAAATTCAGTCTCTGTATTTGGCAGTTTGAACATTTTGAAGTGGCAGTAGCTAGATTGGCTTTGGTAAATGGGAATCCATGCTGTTGAACCTATGCGTAGCCTTCATCTCTGCCACTGTGGCCACTCTATTCATGTGCCCATAATGGCAATACTGCGGTGACCAAGGACAGAGACTAGCTGACGTCAACTGTCCAGGTCATTTTGTCTGCTTGGTTGTTTAGTGCCTTTTCTGAGCTATGTGCTCTCTGATGGGCATCAATACGTGATACAAACATCTTCATCCTTAGTGCCTGCTCTTACATGTCCATCCACACCCTCTACCTCAGATCTCCTTGTTTCTAATTTTCCAGTCTTTTTCTTCCCAAACCCCTTACTGGCTGACCAGGCTACTCACCACTGATTATAAATATTTCAACCTCAGAAAATTTCTCTTTCCACCCAATGTGGGTGATAAGGTACATCACCCAAGGCTCTGCCCATTGGAAATACTTTCACCTGGCACTTTCAAGAACCCCACTCCCTAAATGAGACTATAATGCAGTCAATGTTCATTTGTGGTTTGCGCTCACATACTGACCCAACCCATCCATAAACCAAGCCTTTCCTTCCTCCTTCAGTTGATATGATGGAGTCCCCATAAAGCTGAAGGCATGAACAGAAGGAAGGCACTGGTGCAACAACAGTGCGTGCAGTGGGGTTTAGGCTACCTGATCTTGAAGTCTGCTTGTGCCTTTTAGTCCTGCACATAATCACTCTTGGATAACCCCCCTTCATCTTTTGATGGATTGTTACTGGGTCCACCTGACCTTTAGTGGGTCTGGTAAGACTCAGATCATGATAGACAGTTCTAGTTACATGATAACTTGGTGTTCTGTGGTAGGTGTTTCGTCTTTACCAGGGCCCAATAGCATACCGTAAGGTATTTTCAAAGGCATGCGATTTTCTTCTTCGAATAGCGTGGCCTTGCTCCAGAACCATAGGAGTCTGAGTTGTGATTCTCCCACTGGGGTTTGCCACAGATTCTGTATGGCATCTTTTCCCAGCACTGATACCTCCAACACTGTATGATCTCCTAGATTGTCTGGCCCAAGTGGCAGGGCAACTTGCATGGCAACCTAAATGTGACACAGAGCTCTTAACTGCTCTGGACCCCAGACACAGCTGTTAGCCTTCTATGTCACCTATCATAAGACACAGAGCACAATCCCAGCAGAATCCCTAGATGTGGCATGTATTAACTCTAGAACCTGAACAGACCCACCAAGTGTCATAATTTCTTCTTCATGTCAGGAAGTGCAATGTGCAAGAATTTGTGTTTTACTTTGGAGGGAATGCCCAGGATGCCCCTGACCACTGGGCCTCTAAACATTTTATGGGTCTGGTAAACCTCTGAATCTTCGTAGGGTTTATCTCCACCATCAGAGTATATGTGTATTATAAAGAGGTAGCATACTAGCTACCTCTTGCTCATCTGGTCTGATCAACAAAACGTTATCATATAATAGGTTAATATAATATTCTTCAGGATGTCCAGATGTTTCTACTCTATTCAGACTATATTATGACAGAGAGTAGGGGAGCTAATATAGCCCTGAGGCAAAACTGTAAATGTATATTCTTTTCTATTCCATTTGAATATTTATGATTCTTTTTTCTGATCGAGATAGAAAAGAATGAATTTGCCAAATCAATAGCCATACAGCATGTATTTGAAGCTATATTAATCTCTCACAAAAATCTGACATAGTAACTGTGATTAGAGGATACTACTTGGTTGAGCTTGCAGTAGTCTACAGATGTACTATCTTAGCCAGGAGTGGTGGGGGTGGTGGTAATGGTGGTTTAGTATCAGAGACTTCCACTTGGCTTTCCTCACTGTGATAGCCCTTATCTCACTGGCCAAAGACACAAAGTAGTGGTTATGTCAACCACCCAATCAATCATACACTTGGAGACCGGGGTAATTATCATTGACTTCTTGCACTCAGTGGACTTCCTGTGAACTGAATCTTGGCCAGGACTCTATTTTTCACCTGTTCTCCAGATATCCCCTATCTCATAGTGGGCTACGATGATGCTTTGGGACTCTGGGTATCTTTGTCAACTCAGACTCGGGGTCCAACAGTGCTTGAAATGTTTGAGTGTTCCCTTCTCCAACTGGCTGACCACATACAGAAGAATGAAACAGGACTCCTGCCTATCACTATACACAAAAATCAACTCCAAATGAATTAAAAACCTAAATATAAAGCCTCAAACTATAAGAATCTTAGAAAAGGCAGGAGACACCCTTACAGAAATTGGAAAAGGCAACCAATTCCTGAGAAAACCCCAGATGCCCATGCTATAAGAGATGAGATAGACAAGCGGGACCTCATCAAACTGAAAAGCTTCTGCAAAGCAAAAGAAACCATCAAAAGAGTGGGGAAACAGCCTACAGAATAGGAAAAGATATTTGCCAAAGGCGTAACCTCCAGGATCTACAAGGAACTCAAACATGTCAAAAGGAAAAAAACAAACAGCCTCATTAAAAAATAGGCAAAAGATACCTCATCAGCAAGGGTACCTGCATATTGAAGGTTTGTATATCTAACCCTGAATTGTATCCCTTATCTCCAAAATAAATTTTTTTTAAATGAACAAAAGACATGAATAGACACTTCTCAAAAGAATATATGTGAGCAGCCAATAGGCACATGAAAAAATGCTCCGCCTCACTAATCATCAGAGAAATGCAAATCAAAACCACATTGAGCTATAACCTAACTCCAATAAGAATGATCATCATTAATAAAACAAAAAACAACAGATGCTGGCAAGGATGCAGAGAAAAGGGAATGCTTCTACACTGTTGGTGAGAGTGCAAACTAATTCAGCCTCTATGGAAAACAGTGTGGTGATTTCTAAAAGAACTAGAAATTGACTCTGCATATGATCCAACAATCCCCCATCTGGGAATATACATGGAGGAACTCAAATCATCCTACAAAAAAGATACCTGCACACGCATATTTATTGCATTACTATTCACAATAGCAAAAACGTGGAGCCAACCGAGCTGCCCATCAAAACTGAACTGGATAAAAAAAAAATTGTGGTACATATACATGATGGAATATCATGCAGCCATAAAGAAGGACAGACATATGGACTTTGCAGCAACTTGGATAGATTTAGAGTCTATCATACTCAGTGATCTATCACTGAAGCAAAGAACTGAGTACCAGCCGGGCTAAGTGGCTCAGCCTGTAATCCCGCGCCTTTGGGAGGCTGAGGTGAGTGGATTGCCTGAGCCTGTGGGTTCGAGAGCCGCCTGGGCAGCAAGAACTCATCTCTACAATAAATCAAAAAATCAGCCGGGCGTGGTAGTGCATGCCTGTAATTCCGGCTACTCGGAAGGCTGAGGCGGAAGGATTGCCGGAGCCCAGCAGGTCGAGGTTGCGAGCAGCCACTGCACTCCAGTTTGGGTGACAGAGTGAGACTCCAACTCAAAAAAAAAAAGAACTGAATACCACATGTTCTCACTCATAAGTGGACCTTGAACACTTATCATAATACTACAAAATTTGCCAACTATATATCTGACAAAGGCCTAACCTTCAGGATCTACAAGGAACTCAAATGTGCCAAAAATAAAAAAATAAAAAAAACAGACCTGTTAAAAAGTAGGCAAAAGATATGAATAGATACTTCTCAAAAGAAGATATATGAGCAGCCAACAGATACATGACAAAATGCTCAGCCTCACTAATCATCAAAGAAATGCAAATTAAAACTACATTGAGATACCACCTAACTCTAATCAGTATGGCCATCATCAGTAACTCAAAAACCAACAGATGCTGGAGAGGATGAGGGGAAAAGGGGACACTTCTACACTGTTGGTGGGAGTGTAAACTAGTACAATCTCTGTAGAAAACAGTGTGGCAATTCCTAAATGATCTAAAAATCAACTTTCATATGATCCAGCAATCTCCCTGGGAATATACACGGAGGAACTCAAATAAGTCTATGAAAAAGATACCTGCACACGCATGTTTATTGCAACACTATTCACAATAGCAAAAACATGGAACGAAAGTGGACTGGATAAAAAAAAATGTGGTACATATGCACAATGGAATATTATGTAGCTATAAAGAAGAACAAACATATGGACTTCACAGCAACTTGAATGAATTTAGAGTCTATAATACTAAGTGATCTATCACCGAAACAAAGAACTGATTACCACATGTTCTCACACATAAGTGGACCCTGAACAATTATCATAATACTGTAAGAAAGGGATTGGCAGTAGTGGGAAACTGCCGGGGGGGGGGGAGCACACTTCATAAATAAGGGTACCTGATCTCAAACCAGGTGAAGTGGGGACCAAAGTGAGGCCCAAACTACCTGTACGATGACCATTTGTATACCTAACCCTGAATTGTACCCCACATCTTTTAAATAAATTTTTTTAAAAAGCTATAAAAAAGGGATTGGCAGTAGTGGGCCATTGCTGGAGAGGAGCACATAACATCAATAAGGGTGCCTGATCCTAATCCAGACAAAGTGAAGTCCAACGGGAGGCCCAAAACTTCACCTAAACCTAAACTACTTATGTACACAATCCTGATTTGTATCCCACAACATTAAAATAGGATAAAAATTTTAAAATGTATTCCCTTTCTCCAGTGCATGGTTACCCAAATAAATGGCCAAAGGTCTCTGCAGGTAAAGAAGAGGGAGGAGGAAGAGGAGGAGGAGGAGGAGGAAGAGGGGGAGGAGAAAGAGATAAATACCAGAATCCCATCTCCTAGGGACCCAGCCACCTCTTCTGTTAGTGAGTTCTGAGTTTGAGAACTGGTTCAGGTCTGGAAACTGTACAAAGAATCATGACTTTTTATTAAGGTGATTGCCTTCAACCTCCCAGATTTTACAAATATTACAAGTTAAGTAATACTCTTTTCAGCTGCCCATAAATTTTGTCCCTGGAGATGCCCTGTTCTATAAACAATCTCCATAACTCTCCTGGGCCAGGCTACATGGACTACCTTGCCACCTTTGTCTTATAATAATTGCAACCTCCTGGCTTCTGGTGATTAAATACCACCACCTGACCTCTGCTATCCTGGGTCGTATCCTCTACAGTGCTATCAGTGAACTAAATTTATAAGGGCTCTTTCTGCTGTCATTTCTGTCCTGTAGAGGAGGCCACCACTGAAATCTTGAGTGATGTTTGCTGGTGACCCTCTCACGAATGCATTTCTCATGGCCTTTTTCAGTATTGTGCCTTCTGGATCTTTCCATGGAGTATAATCTTCTGGTGCATCTTATGGCTGTACATAGTAATATTCATTCCAAAATACCCACTTCCCTGAGGCTTTTCATCCCCTTTTCTACTATTTGCCACAGCAATTCTGACATATTTTTTTCTCTGAGATCTTCTTTACTTCTTGAAGCCATCATAGTAGAACATTTGCACCATTTCCTGGGGTCCTTGACAGGATATTAAATCCTGTATCTCAGGAACTCATTCTCAAGTCAAACGCTTCCAATTGTGTAATCTCCCTTCCCTGACTCCCGCCCCATCATCAAGCATCCTCAGAATCCAGTCTCATGTTCATTCCTATTTCTCCTGCTGGTACTTCCTTCAGCTTCTTTGAAGTAGAATCCCTTTTTCTGGATATGAGGCTCAACACATCCCCAGCTGGGTCATGCATCAACTTAGCTCTAACTCTAAGGATAGTATTCTGAAGGGGAGTTAGGAGAGGGTCCTTAGAGGAAGCATATGTTGCCCGTAGGAAGGGGCCTCTGCATAGTCTTTCACCATAGGAATAGTAAGGTGATAGTTCTTGATAGAAACAAGGTGAGCCATGTCTACTGGCTCAGAAGGTTCGTGGGAGTGTGAGGAGTTAAAATCTTTGTGAGCACTCACCTAGATGAATCCATCCTTGTGTCAGGATGCTTGATTTTCCCAATCAAGGGCCTTGTCTTGGTTGGGTATTTAACCTTACTTGAAGTCCAACCACTCTATTAAGTCCTAGATTTGGTTTTCAGAGTTCTCTGCCCTCTTGATGATATAGGAGGTGAAGAGCTCTTTTGCATTATACCCAAAGAGGCCTTGTTAGCTTTCTGGCTTTCAATTGACTGTTACCCTCAGTAGTTTATTATATTTGTAGTCATCAGATCATATGAGCCATGTAGTTACTATTCCCTCTCTATATTTCAAATGCCTTATATATGGCACCCATGGTGCATTTCCAGTGCTCCTCGGGTGAAACTTTTAATAATTGGACTGCTGCCTGGTGCCAGAGGCCATCTGTGTTTCACTAACCACTAGTGAGGGGGTTCTTATTTCCACTTGAAAGGTAAGTGATCGGGCTCCAAAAATGCATTCTCTTGGCTGTTTTCTCTAAACACTCCCCAAACCAATCATTGCAAGGTTCTATGGAAGTAAATGTGGAATTGTCATTTGAGGGCAAAAATTTTTATTAGGGATAAACATTTGTACAAGGAAGGAGGAAAAAACAATATTCGGCAGAGGGAGAAAATTAGCTGCTGTGCAGGTAAAACAAGGCCTTGGCCAACCGGGTAGGGAACGCTAAAGCAAATAATGCCCATCCAAGTGCCCTGTATAAAGTCAAAATGGCCACACCTTTATAGCGCTGCCTCTCTCCACCACTAGATGCAGGCTGTCCCAGGAAGGGTGCAATCTTGGGGCAAGGTGACTCTCTGCAGCTGTGGGAGGAACTGACAGCTAGAGGCTGTCTGGTGACTAAACTCTCCTTGAGTAAGGATTCAGGTGGTATATGTCCGGGTCTAGTGTCTACTACAGAGTTAGAAGATGAGGGTCTGAGTCCTGACTCTTATCACTTGCTGTGTAACACTAAAAAAATTGTTCCACAATGATAAACCTCTGTTTTCACATTTTAAAATGGAAATACTTCTCTCAGGGGGTAGCTACAAGAAGATTAAATAAAGCAATGCACACACGGTAGCATTTTGTAAACTCTAATGTGTGTTTTAAATAGGAGTTTTTTGTAGGAAAAGTTCACATTTACTGAGATTCACACAGCATCTTCTTTTTTTTCTCTTCTCTGGCCTACTTCCATTTCTTTCAGCCACCTAAATTAAAATAAGTAATATACTGGATAATGTTTATGCATTTTTTTCTTTATTGGGACAAATACCATTCGTGTGAAAATCTATTATATTTAGATATTCAATAGTGCCTAATGCAGTATTTGGCACTCGATAAATACATATTTTTTCAATGAATTAATGGATGAACAAGAAGGATTGTGCCTACTTTTAGAGGAGAAAAACAATGTTATCAGAAATGAAGGATTATCTGCAAAATTATATAACATAAATTCAGTATATCTTATTTTAGAGATATAGCAATTATAGGAGACTATAATAGTCAAAGGATGTCAGGCTATGACATCCTTTTGTTTGAAATGCCCTTACTAGAAGGCTGAGAAGTCCCCATCAGATGGTGCCTACATAGCCAGAGACAACAGTCATTTGCTCCTTTGTGACAGATGTGTCTTGTTAACAAGATTTACCTGGTGGCTCTACCATCAGTTTCATTCAATTAAGCTTTTGTTTAGATAGACAATATTTCTTGATATTCTATGAGAATCAAATGTGACCATATACATAAGAAACTTTGTAAGGGACTGTGTATATGATTTCATTTCCATTAAGACCATTTTCTGCCCAATCATTTCCTGCTTGCAAGGTAATTTCAAGCCACTGTAAAGCTCTATCCTTAAGGCCTTGCTCAAAAATGTCACTTTATTCCTGAAAGCTGGACTTTAAGTAATTTCCCCATCTATCCTACCAAACAATAAGCTCTTTGATTATCATAGTACAGATATTCAATAATATCTGTTGAATGATTTAGTGACTAAATACATTTTTTTTTAAAGGGAATTAAAAAGAGCCCTTTTCTTGCTAAATCGAAGGCCCCATTTGTCCCCACTGCGTCGAATGTGCTGGATCTGAGAAGAATTGAGTGACTTTAATTTTCACTCTCTCAGTGGACCATGATGGTGTTTTTGGTCTCTGGGTATCTTGTCAACTCAGATTCTAAGTCCAACAGTCCTTGAAATGTCTCAGTATTCCCTTTACTGAGGAAAGCATAGACTTTCTTCAAGTTTGGGAAAACTTTCAACAAAACTGTTTTTTTTTCTTATAGTGTTATTTTTAGTCTTATTTCTGTTACTAGCTATGTATATACATATATAGTGTATACGATATAGTCAATACATTTGTGATTTTTTTCTACTTTGAATTTTCTGTACAAAGACATTGCCAATTAATATAATCATTGATGGCATAGAACTTAAATAACCAAAATACACTTAAAAATCTTCAGTCTTGGACCCTTCCCTCCCTGAAACTGAATAATTAACGATGTCATAATTTGTATGTGTAAATAACATCTGGAAAAAAAAACATGTCTCAAATACAAAAATATTCATATCAACTCCACGGTAAATTGGGTGGAGTTGGAGACCATACTTAGTGATCTATCACAGAAACAAAGAAATAAATACCACATGTTCTCACTCATAAGTGGGACCTGAACATTGACCACAACAGCACGAGGGGGGATCATCAGTCATGGGACACTGCCAGGGGAAGGAAGGAGAAGGGGCATGTAGCGACACAAAGGGTACCTTGTCCTAAACCAGAGGAAGTAAGGACCTGTTGGAGTCCAAACTTCACCTGCACATAGACTACTTATGTACCTAATCCTGACTTGTACCCCACATCTCTATAATAAAAAAGCGAGTTAAAAATATCCATATCACCAACCTTGAATTGCAATATTTCCATTACTTTGTACAGTATTTAACAAAACTTAGTAACACTCATTATTTAAATTGTTGTTACCTTTGCAGAAGTGTGACATTACAGAAACTGTTTTTGCTTTATTATGAAATTTTTCAGACATACACAACAGTAGACAGAATAATATAATGAGCCTCCATGTATATATCACTCAGCTTCAATAGTTACCAATATATGGCTCAACTTGTTTCATAGATATTCCCTCCATTCTTTGGAACACTACCCTGATGCCCACCCCACCCACCTCCTACTGAGTGATATTTTTTTGGTTTTGTTTTGTTTTGTTTTTGAGTTGGAGTCTCACTCTGTCACCCAGACTGGAGTGCAGTGGCCGCTCCTGGCCACCGCAGCCTTGACCTGCTGGGCTCCGGCGATCCTTCCGCCTCAGTCTTCCAAGTAGCCAGAATTATAGGCATGCGCTACCACGCCCGGCTGATTTTTTGATTTATTGTAGAGATGAGGTCTTGCTGCCCAGGTGGGTCTCGAACCCGCGGGCTCAGGCAATCCACTCACCTTAGCCTCCCAAAGGCGCGGGATTACAGGCTGAGCCACCGAGCCCGGCTTCACTGAGTGATTCAAAGCAAATCCCAGACAACCTATCATTTCACCTATAAATACTTCAGTTTATAGAAACTTTTGAAAGAAATATCTGCCACGTCTTATTGCTTCCTTTACTGGTCTGTGCAACAATATTAGTCCCTCCTAGGAAATGTAAAATCAAATGCTCTGGACAAGGCAGAGTTGGCATTTAGACCTGCATTAAAAGAAAAAGTAGCTTAAAACAACACACATATTTATAATTTCTCAGCTTCGGGAGTCCAGGCATGGCTTAACTGGATCTTCTGCTTCAGGATCTCTCACAAAGCTGCAATCAAGGTATTGGCCGGTGCTAGGGTCTCATCTGAGACTCAACTGGGGAAGGATTTATTTTCAAGGTCTCATGGTTGCTGTCAGGACTTAGTTCCTAGTAGAACTGAGGGTCTCAGTTCCTTGCTGGCTGTTAATCAGGGGCTCATCTCATTTCCTTGTTGCATAGGCCTTCTGAACATGGCTGCTTGCTTCATCAAAGCATGCAAACTGAAAAGGAGAGAGAGACAGAGAGAGATAGAGATAGATAGATAGAGAGAGAGAGAGAGAGAGAGAGAGAGGCTGCTGGCAAGATGTAAGTTACAATCTTATATAATATAATCATGTAAGTAACATCCCATCATCCATCACATTATTTTGGTTAGAAGCAAGTCACAGATTTCACCTACAATAGAGAAGAGGAGATTACACAGGTGTGAATTCCAAGAGAAGAGACTGGGATCATTGGGGGCATCTAAAACCCAACCGGTCACTCCTGGGAGACTGAAGACTGGTTGATAGGATCCAGGTTCAAAACAGACTTCAGTGCAAGGTCCAATCACTTAGGCTCTGTGGTGGAGAGGGGAACTGGGTACAACAAAAGGTCTCTTGGTCAACCTCCGCTAATATGATCAGGTAGACTAACAGATGCTTTTAGTTCCTCTTTGAAATGTGCTCACTAATGCTCATTATATTATACTGCACTTGTGAGGATAGACAGAAGCTTCTCACAGGCGAGCACTGAGTACTTCTGTCCCACCAGTTGCCTCCAAGGCAGCTGACGTTGTCGCCAAAACTGGTAACACCAGTAATTATCATTACATTATCATATAACTAAATATTACATTAATAGAGTAGATATGGCTATGAAAAAATTGTTTTTATAAAAATTGAGTTTTAATACTACAAAAATTATTATTAACTGATTCAAACCATAATTGTCAACTTAGTCATTATTGAGATATCTGTAAAGATGAGGACAAGGATGAAAATCTAGAAGGTGTCTAACGCTCAGATTTCTTTGCTCATGTCTTTAAGTTCTTTATCCACTTTAAATAAACAGAAACTGGAAATCAGACAAAGCATAAATGTGCTGTTTATACAAGAAGGACCAGGAGAAAAGCTCATTAGCATGTTCATATTTAGAGAAAAAGCTTTAGCCTTAAGTCAGTAGATTGGTGAGTGAGTGTACTATTATATGTTTTAAAGTATGATAAAATGTTCATGTAAAATTTGTTTCCATTTTTGAGTAATTTTGCAGTTAAGTCAGGCTTGGGTATTGATGATTTTCTTTCTTATCCTATGGGCATCTCAATGAGGGATTGCTTACCACCTACCTTTTGTTTTGCTCTGCTCTCATGTGATGCCACTCCTGCTTAACCCAGTGACTTCCATTTTCCAGCACCCAATGGCTAGTGTTCCCTACTGGGTAGCTGACTTCATCCACCCAAGAGTTTAGGTGATCAATCCAGATGATTGATATATAAACTGCACAACCTGCTTCGTCCAATGCAAGAGGTTTCCCTAGGCCTGTGACAGGCTGAAACTTCTAGAATTTTTCAAGTGTTTGTCCAGTTGTAGCTGTGGATCATTAAAAAACCCAACTCTCTGAGAATAGAGGCCCAAATGGGTTTAAATCTAGCTGTGCTAACAGGCTCACTGTTAGATCTGGTTGTCTCTAGGAAGCCCCAGGAGTCAGATCTCCCAGAGACATGTGATTGTATATGACCTGCTATACTTCCCTGACCTGTCCTGATTACTTCTTTCCTTTGGGTAACAGTTTTATTGAGATATAATTCACATACACAATTAACTTATTTAATACATACAATTCAATACATACAACTCAACAGAAAAATCTCGAGTACCTTCCTGTACTTTACCTGTACAATGACCACTTGTATACCTAATCCTGAATTGTACCCCACATCTTTAAAATAAAATTCAAAAGATGAAGATTCTTGTTCACCCATAATGATGCCACTCTTAAGAAAATGACAAGGAGAAGTGGAAAGGAATGCATTAAAAAGCTATTCTGAGTGGGATGGCACAATAGAAAAATCTTGAGTATATTCACAGGTTCGTGCAACCATCACCACCATCTAATTTTAGAACATCTTCTTTCTTTAAAACTATTTATTTTTCCTTTTATTTTTTTGTAGAGACAATGTCTCACTATGATGCCCAAGCTTGTCTCAGACTCCCAGGCTCAAACAATCCTCCTGCCTTGACCTCTCAAAGCACTGGGATTACAGGCATGAGCCGCTGCACCTGGTGATTTTAGAACATTTTCATCACACGACAGGAAAGCCCATATCCAATTAAGCAGTTACTCCCCATTTTCCCCTTTCCCCAGCCCCTGGCAACCACCAGTCTGCTTTCTGTCTTTATGGATTTGCCTATTCTGGACATTTTATATAAATGATATCTTACAATATGTGACCTGTTGTGTCGGGTTTCTCTTACTTAGCATAATGTTTTTAGGGTTCATTCATGTTGTAGCATTTCTCAGTACTTTAATCCTTTTTATGACTGAATAATATTTCCATTGTACAAATATACCACTTTTTGTTTATCTATTCATCTGTGTGTAGACATCTGGATGGTTTCCACTTTTTGGCTATTATGAATTAATGCTGCTAGGACAGAGTGGAATTGCTGGGTCATATGGCAACTCTGTGTTTAACCATTTGAGGAGCTCTGTGTGTTTTAATAGAAAGTCAACTCTCAATTCTTAGCATGTAAATTTCCTACTTCATGGATTATTCACCCTCCAGTTAAACCTCACACTTGCATTA
This sequence comes from Cephalopachus bancanus, assembly GCA_027257055.1. NCBI lineage: Eukaryota > Metazoa > Chordata > Mammalia > Primates > Tarsiidae > Cephalopachus > Cephalopachus bancanus. The sequence continues at coordinate 366,868 of JAPVLO010001033.1, read as the reverse complement.
CTCATATATTCCATAATCATTTGGTGTCTGCTCAGAAAACAAAATCAAATTTAATTATTAACCTTATCATAAGTAGAATCAGGCAAGTAAAAATAACAGAACTAAACAAAGATATATATATATAACTTTTGGATCAATTAGAAACTGATCACTACTATTTAACTTATACATTATTCTTTTTGTGTTTAATTAGGTCACACATTCTTACTCCAATCAATTTGAAAAATCAAGTACACTACTTATATCTCACTGGTTCTATTTCTGCTGTTACTTTAACAAGGCAGTCAAAAATAGACAAAGTAGTTGGTTTTTAATGTTATTTTTATTTTTTTTATTTTTTTTTTTTTTGCTGCAGTCTATACCACTGACTTCTTTAATTTTCTGTACTGCTGCCTGAGTAACCTCCTTTCCTGATTTGGCCTCACAAAGATGTGCTTGAGTTGCTTGCTTAAAATGGTATTTTAAATAGGCATACAAAAGGAACTGTCAGAATTACCCAGCAACTGACTTTCTCTATTATTTTTCTTGCTTTACCCAAAATTGAACAGCAACCCTCATCCTTTCCCCAGTTCTAAAGTTTCTTGTTCATTTACCATAATACTATAAGAAAGGATTGGCAGTAGCGGGATACTGCAGGGGTGGGGAACACAACATCAATAAGAGTACCTGATCTCAAATCAGGCAAAGTGGGGGCCAAAGGAAGGCACAAACTTTACCTGTACAATGACCACTTGTATACCTAATCCTGAATTGTACCCCACATCTTTAAAATAAAATTCAAAAGATGAAGATTCTTGTTCACCCATAATGATGCCACTCTTAAGAAAATGACAAGGAGAAGTGGAAAGGAATGCATTAAAAAGCTATTCTGAGTGGGATGGCACAATAGAAAAATCTTGAGTACCTTCCATCACTTAGTGCCAACCTTTCAATAAGACTATTTAGGTTGTACCCATTTTCTGTTGTAAAGAGAAATTAATCTTTGGGGCTCTGTAATCTCACTAAAGTTTTATCTTAGGCGCTTCTTTAGACTGTGTCCACACAGGCAAAACACAAACTGAATTTAAGAGTTGCACTGATTATTCTGGTAATTCAGACAAAATACTTGGCTCTTGGATAAAAATGGGAATTTTTGTGTTGTTTTTTTTTTTCTCTAACTCTCTATTCTACCTAAATGTGAGAAATTGCACTGATACCATGATCCTTAGAGTTAATACTGAAGGCATTATAATTTGGGCCTTCAGATCTTTTACTAATCAGAACTCTGCTGATAAAATAAGGCTTTTCCTACGCCTTTGGGAGGCTGAGGTGAGTGGATTGCCTGAGCCCGCGGGTTCGAGACCCGCCTGGGCAACTTGGCGAGACCTCATCTCTACAATAAATCAAAAAATCAGCCGGGCATGGTAGCGCATGCCTGTAATTCTGGCTACTCGGAAGGCTGAGATGGAAGGATTGCTGGAGCTCAGCAGGTCCAGGCTGCGGTGGCCGGGAGCGGCCACTGCACTCCAGTCTGGGCGACAGAGTGAGACTCCAACTCAAATAAAATAAAATAAAATAAAATAAAATAAGGCTTTTACCAAATCCCACTTGATTTTAAGCAAAGCAAACTTTCATAAACATAACAGATAATTGCTCTACTTTGTATTTTACTTCATTTTAGAGTTAAAATTTAAAGAATTCTATTAAATCAAAGTGAATCTTAACAAATAATATCTCAATATTCTATAAAAAGAAAATTTTAATTTTAAAACTCTATTTTAAAAATCTGTTAAGGCCAGGCTTGGTGGCTCAGTCTGTAATCCCAGCACTTTGGGAGGTCAAGGCGAGTGGATTGCCTGAGGCCCCTGGTTCGAGACCAACCCAGGTAACTTGGTAGACCTCATCTCTACAATAAATTAAAAAAAAAAAAAACTAGCTGGGCATGGTAGCACGTGCCTGTATTTCTGGCTACTTGAAAGGCTGAGGAGGAAAGATTGCCAGAGCCTAGCAGATGGACACTGGAGTGGCCGTGAGTTTGTCACAGAACTCCAGCCTGGGCGACAGAGTGAGACTCCAACTCAAAAAAAAAAAAATTAAATTAAATTAAAATCTGTTAAAGTGAAGTTTTAATATTAAAATAAAAGCAGCTTCTTCCAGACATGTCTCTGCACATCTGAAACAGCAGTGACTCTTTATAGTTTACAACGAACCAGTCATGACAATTCACCATGATATATTTTAGGCTAGGCCTTCTTTCTTTATTTTACTTTATTTTATTTTAGAATTGTGGGGAACATATGAGGATTTGCCACATGAGTAAATTGCATGCAGGTTTTCTTTCTTTGACTTTCATGGAATCCAGAAGTTTAAAAACTTGTATAGTACTGACTACAAAATACTAGAAAAACAAGACCTTTACCTTACAGTTATTATTTTAGCTTACTTTTTTCTGTTACAAAAGTTATTCATATTCATTGTGGAAAATCTTTAAAATTGAATGTATTCTTTGACCCACTAATTCCATTCTAGGGATCTATTCTTACACATGGGCTCAGTGATTTATGGTGTGCACAAATGTTTACTGTGGCATTGTTTGTAATAACAAAGTACTAGAAACAGCAAAATGTCCATCAAATGGGAAGTAGTTTAATTACAGTATCTCCACACTATGGAATCTATGCAATAGATTTAAAAATGACATTAATCTATATTAACTGATATGAAATGGTTTCTGACACATATATTACTTTGAAGATTGTATCTTTAGCAAAACCAGACATTGCTTTTCCGGTTGAAGAGGCTGAGTCTTGACTGCATTAGTAAAATGCATTGTCTTTACTTAGAACTAAGGAGGTGGTTTTGACTAGGAAAGCTTACGAAGTAAACACAGTCCCTCTGTGTGACTTGTAGAGATTTTCTCTTTTTTGTTGGGTTGGGGTGGTAAAATGTTTTATTTTTATTTTTATCAAAGTAACACAAGTATAAGATTAAAAATATGAAATAGTAAAGGTTTTTAATGAAATATAATATCCACCTGCCTCATTCTTGTCCATTTTCAGACACACTTCCTAGAAATAACTGGTTTTAACCAGTACTCTTTTCAATCCTTCTGCTGATAACTCACTTAATGTGCAAATGATTTAAAAACTAAAATTGTGCCCCAAGAAATAGTAATTCAAAACATCAGTCTTTGGCACATTCCCTCTATTTCTGCTCCTCAGAACCAACCATTTTCTGGTCATTTTTTCCCATTTTGTTTAATAAAGTAGTACATTCACATGGCTTGAAAATCAGAACTACATAAAAAGTACACATTAACAAGTCTTATTCCTTCTCCCTTTCACCCCATTTTGTTTTTTTATATGTTCTTCCAGTGTTTATGCAAATATATATTCTCTCCTTTCTTACACAAAAATGGAACACTCTAAACACTGTCCTTCACATTGCTTTTTAACATTTGACAACATATATTTTCACATCAGTACATACAGAGTTTTCTTTTTTTTAATAGCTACATAACATTTCATTGGGTAGGTGCACCATAACTTATTTAACCAGATTCTGACTGATGGAAACTTGGATTGTTTTCAGTTTCTTGATTGATATAGAATGTTTTGGAAATAAAATCAAGCCAGGCACAGTGGCTCACACCTGTAATCTTAGCACTTTGGGAGGCTGAGGCAGGAGCATCACTTGAGCCCAGGAGTTTGATAACAGCCTAGGCAACATAGAAAGATCTTATCTCTACAAAAAAATAAAATTATCCAGGCATGTTGGTGCATGTCTGTAGTTCCTGCTACTTGGGAGGCTGAGGCAGGAGGCTTGCTTGAGCCCAGAAGTTTGAGGCTGCAATAAGTCATGATCGTGCCACTGCACCCCACCCTGGGTGACTGGGTGAGACTGTGAGTTAAAAAAAAAAGGAAATAAAATCATAGACCTGGCAATTTTTGAGATATGGCTTCGGTCAATTGCTTAAAAATACTTTCAAGAAGAGATTAAAAGAACAAGTAATATACAGGCAGAAGTTAACAGATTCTTTTTTTATACCTGAGCACAATCTAAATTTTACACCATAAGCCTTTTCAGGAGTAGTTTGGGGATCCATAGTAAAGGAAAACATTTTACTTGCAAGTAAACAAACTTCAAAAGATTGATAATATACACTACTTGAAAGACATTTTGAAAACAGGAGGACTAATAGAAACTCACTGGAATCAGGTAAATAATTTCAGGTGAATGAGGTTTAGAAAGAAGGAAAAAGAAAGAGAGAGAGAAAGAACCCAGGACTGGGCACTTGAGCTCAGGAGGTCAAAGTTACAGTGAGCCATGATCGTATCACTGCACTCAACTCAAAAACAAAAAAGAAAAGAGCAAAAGAACAAAAGAAGAGAGAAAAAGAGGAGAGGAGAGGAGAAAAGAGAAGAGAAAGGGAGACAAAAGAAAAAAACAGGTAAAATATATACTTAACAAAAGACTTAAAAAATATTTTTAAAGCAAGAGTTTTTGTTCAGAAGAACCAAGGGATGCATAATGGTGAATATCTGTAAAGGGTTATACATTTTTTTCAAGGTAAGGATTCTTTTGTTTGTTGAGTTTTTAAATTAAATATATAATTAACCACTTTTAAAGAATTTAAACTCTTGACTTGGCTGTGTTTACCTTGATATTTCCTTTTTAATTTATTTTTTTAAAATTTTTATCAGAAAGATGTGGCGTACATTTCAGGGTTAAGTATACAAACATTGATCATGCAGGTACCCTTGTTGATGAGGTATGCCCCTCCCTCCCCTAGCAGCTTCCCTCAACTGCCAATCTCACCCCCCATTCCCTGACAGTTTCCCACTACTGCCAATCACTTTCTTATAGCTTTATAATTGTCCAAGGTCCATTGATGAGTGAGAACATATGGAACTCTGTTCTTTGTTTCTGTGATAAATCGCTGAGTATGATTGACTCCAAATTCATCCAAGCTGCTGCAAAGTCCATATATTTGTCCTTCTTTATGGCTGCATAATATTCCATCATGTATATGTACTATATTTTTTTATCCAGTTCAGTTTTGATGGGCAACACTATTGGTTCCATGTTTTTGCTATTGTGAATAGAACTGCAACAAACATACGTGTGCAGGTATCTTCTTTGTAGAATAATTTGAGTTCCTCCGGGTATATTCCCAGTAGGGGAATTGCTGGGTGATATGGAAGGTCAATTTCTAGTTCTTTCAGAAATTGCCACACTGTCTTCCAAAGAGGCTACAACAGTTTGCATTCCCATCAGCAGTGTAAAAGTGTTCCTTTTTCTCCACATCCTCGCCAGCATCTGTTGCTGTTTGTTTTATTAATGATGGCCATTCTTACAGGGGTTAGGTGGTATCTCAGTGTGGTTTTGATTTGCATTTCTCTGATGAGAGTGAGGCTGAACACTTTATCATGTGTCTGTTGGCTGCCCATATATCTTCTTTTGAGAAGTGTCTATTCATGTCTTTTCCCCGCTTTTTAAAGAAGCTGTTTGTTTTTTTCCTTTCAGTGCATTTGAGTTCCTTGTAGATCCTAGATGTTAGGCCTATGTTGGATAAACAGTTGGCAAATATTTTTTGCCATTCTGTGGGCTGTCTCCCTGCTCTCTTGATGGTTTCTTTTGTTTTGCAGAAGCTCATTAATTTGATGAGGTCCCACTTGTCTATTTTATTTCTTAAGATATTGGGCTTTAGGGTTCTAAATAGGAATTGGTTCCCAGTTCCAGTTTTCATAAGGATGTCTCCTGCGTTTTCTAAGATTCTTAGAGTTGGAGGTTTTACATTCAGGTCTTTGATCCATTTAGAGTTAATTTTTGTGGATGGTGATAGGGTAGGAGTCCTGTTTCAATCTTCTGCATGTGGCCAGCCAGTTTTCCCAGCACCATTTACTGAATAGGTACTCCTCTCCCCATTAGTTGTTATTGGAGGCTTTGTCAAAGATGAGTTGGTTGAGGAATTGAGGCTTTGCTTCCAGAATCTCTATCCTGTTCCATTGGTCTATATGCCCATTCTTGTACCAATACCAGACAGTTTTGATTACTGTAGCCTTATAGTAAAGTTTGAAGTATGGGAGTGTGATACCTCCTGCTTTGTTTCTTTTGCTAAGGATTGTTTTAGCTATTCATGGTCATTTATGTTTCCATATGAATTTCTGTATTGTCATTTCCAGGTCTGAGAAGAATGATGTTGGTAGCTTAATGAGTATTGCGTTGAATCTGTAGATTGCCTTTGGTAGGATGGACATCTTAACAATGCTGATTCTTCCTTTCCATGAGCATGGAATATTTTTCCATTTGTTTGTGTCTTCTTGGGATTTCTCTGAGCAGTGTTTTGTTATTTTCATTGTAAAGGTCTTTCACTTCTCTGGTTAGGAAGATGCCAAGGTATTTCATTCTTTTGATGACTATTGTGAGTGGGTTTGTGCTTTTTATTTGCATCTCTGCCTGCTTGTTGTTGTGTAAAGGAATACAGCTGTCTTTTGCACATTTATTTTGTACCCTGAGACTTTTCCAAAGTCCTTTATCAGTGCAAGGACGTTTTTGACAGATTCTCTTGGATTTTCAAGGTATAGGATCCTATCATCAGCAAAGAGGGATAACTTGATTTTCTCTTTTCCAATTTGGATAACCCTGGTTTCCTTCTCTTGTCTAATTGCCTGAGCTAGGACTTCCAACACAATATGGAACAAGAAGGGTGAGAATAGGCAACCTGGTCTTGTTCCAGTTTTCAGGGGAAATGTTTCTAGCTTCTGTCCATTTAGCAATATGTTAGCTTATGGGTTTATCATAGATGACACTTACTATTTTGAGGTATGTTCCTTCTATACCTAGGTGTTTGAGGGGTTTTATCAAGAAGGGATGCTGGATTTTATCAAAAACTTTTTCTGCATCTAATGAGATAATCATGTGGGTCTTGCTTTTACTTCTGTTGATGTATTTAATGACATTTATGGTCTTGTGAACGTTGAAACAGTCCTGCATCCTGGGGATGAAGCCTACTTGGTCATGGTGGATGATATTTGAGATGTGTTTTTGGATCCGATTTGCTAGAATCTTGTTGAGGATCTTTGCATCTATGTTCATAAGGGATATTGGCCTGTAGTTCTCTTTCTTTGTTGGATCTTTACCCGGCTTGGGTATCAGTGTAATGTTAGCTTCGTAAAATGATTTGGGGAGAATTCCATCTTTCTCAATTGCCTAGATACTTTCAATAGGATTGGTATCAGCTCCTTCTTGTACATTTTATAGAATTCTGCTGGAAAGCTATCCGGCCCAGGGCTTTTTTTTGTAGGTAGTTTTTGTATGATAGAGTCAAATTCCTGGGTGGTTATTGATCTATTTAGTGTCTCAATGTCTTCTTGTTTTAACCTGTGGTGGTTGTGTGATGTCAGAAAGTCCTCCATTTCATCTAGGTTATCAAGTTTGTTTCCATATAGGTGTGCATCCAATCTCTGATAATCTTTTGTATTTCTTCAGGATCAGTTGTGATTTGATCTTTTGTATTTCTGGTTGTGTTTATTTGGGCTTTTTCTCTCTTTTTCTTTTTCATCCTATATTAGGATTCTTATTTTTGTGATTTGGATTTTTCTGCTAAAGTTGGGGTTTCGGTAGTCTTCTCTTTCTAGCTCCCTTAGGTGATTTATTAGGCTCTCCACTTGTGATCTTTCCATTTTCTTGATGTGTGTTTGTAGAGATGTAAATTCCTCTCTTAAAACGGATTTCATGGCATCCCAGAGGTCTTGGTAAGATGTTTCTTCATTTTCATTTGTTTCCAGGACTCTTTTAATTTCTTCTTTGATTTCAGTTGTTGACCCAATTGTTGTTCAGCATCATGCTGTTTAGTGTCCATGTCTTTGTGGGCTTTGGAGAAATGTTGTTGGTTTTGATATTTATTTTTATTCCTCTGTGGTCTGAGAAAGTGCACAGCAAGATTTCAACCTTGTGGAATTAGTGTATGCTTGATTTATGGCCCAAAATGTGATCGATCTTGGAGTATGTTCCATGTGGCAATGAGTAGAATGTATATTCTGTGGTTATTGGGTGGAATAATCTGTAGGCTTCCACTAATCCACTTGGTCAAGTGTAAAGTTTAGGTTCTGGATGTCCTTGTTGATTTTTTTTGCCTCAGTGATCTATCTAGGGTTGTCAGTGGGGTATTTAAGTCCCCTGCTATAATAGTCTTAGAGCCAATATCTTTTTTTAGTTTATTTAGTAGTTGTTTTATAAATGCTGGTGCTCCTCTGTTGGGAGCATATATGTTTAAGATGGATATTTATTGTTGATGGACTGAACCTTTTATCATTGTGTAGTGTCCTTTTGCATCTTTTCTAATTTTTGATAGTTTAAAGGTTGTTTTGTCTGATATTAAGATTGCAACTCCTGCCTTCTTTTGTGATCCATTTGCTCTGAAACTCATTTTCCATCCTTTAACTTTGAGTCTGTGTGCGTCCCTTGTAGTGAGATGAGTCTCCTGGATGCAGCAAATAATGGGGTTATGGTTTCTTATCCAGTTCACCATTCTGTGTCTTTTCAGTGGTGCATTTAGACCATTCACATTCAGGCTAATTATTGAAATGGGGGGTTTATTCCTGTCATGAGTTTCTTATAGAGTTGTTGTTGTTCCTGTTTATTTGTTGTCTTTCCTTTGGTTTTGGGGTTAATTCATGTGTTTCCATCTTTTCCCTGTACTCTTGTGAACATCATTGTCATTCTTTTCTCCTTTTCTTCTGTGTTTAATACTTTCTTAAGTGTTTCTTGTAGAGATGGTCTGGAGGCAGCATAAGTTCTTAGGGATTAGATGTCTGGGAAAGATTTTAATTCTCCCTCACTGATGAAGCTTAGCTTGGCTGGGTAGATTATTCTTTTTTTTTTTTTTAGTTGGAGTCTCACTCTGTCACCCAGACTGGAGTGCAGTGGCTGCTCCTGGCTACTGCAGCCTTGACCTGCTGGGCTCTGGCAATCCTTCTGCCTCAGCCTTCCAAGTAGCTGGAACTACAGGCGCACACTACCATGCCCAGCTAATTTTTTTTTATTTATTGTAGAGATGAGGTCTCGCCAAGCTGCCCAGGTGGGTCTCGAACCTGTGGGCTCAGGCAATCCACTCACCTCAGCCTCCCAAAGGCACGGGATTACAGGTTGAGCCACCGAGCCCGGCTGGTAGGTTATTCTTGGTTGAAATTGTTTATCTTTGAAGATTGAGCTCCAATCTCTCCTACCCTGAAGGGTTTCTGTAGATAAATCTGCTGCTATTCTCTTTTTTTTTTTTTTTGAGTTGGAGTCTTACTCCGTCACCCAGACTGGAGTGCAGTGGCCGCTCCCAGCCACCGCAGCCTCGACCTGCTGGGCTCCAGTGATCCTTCCGCCCCAGCCTTCCAAGTAGCCAGAATTACAGGCATGCGATACCACACCTGGCTGATTTTTTGATTTATTGTAGAGATGAGGTCTCGCTGCCCAGGCAGGTCTCGAACCCTAGGGCTCAGGCAATCCACTCACCTCAGCCTCCCAAAGGTGCAGGATTACAGGCTGAGCCACCGAGCCCAACTTCTGCTGCTATTCTAATTGGTCTTCCTTGGTAGGTAGTTTGACCTTTTTCTCTTGCTGCCTTTAGGATTTTTTCTTTTATAGCTTTTTTAAGGCAAATTATTGTGTCTGGGAGTTGGTCTTCTCATTTGTTGTCTCATTTGTTGTTCTCATTCTCTTGTGTTTGGATTTTTGCATCACTGATGAGATGAGGGAAGTTTTCTTGAATAATTTCATGGAATGTTTGTTCCAGGGTGGTCTTTGTCTCTCTGCCTCAGGAAGTCCAATTACTCTTAGGTTCGGTCTCTTGAAGTAATCATTCATCTCTTGAAGGTTTTGTTCTGTCTTTTTAAGCTTCTTTTCTACGTTTTTGACAGTTAGGTTAGTTCTGTATTTTAGTCTTCAAACTCTGAGAGTCTTTCTTCAGCTTAGCTAATTCTGCTTTCCATGCTTATTAGTTTGTTATTTATTTCAATCACAGTATTCTTTACTGCTGTTATTTCAGTTATCAACTCCTTCCTATTTTCCTCTTGTCTCTCCTCAATTGTTTTTATTCCCTCTATTAATGTCTTAATGTCTAGGTTTGTTGTATGTGACCACTCATTCTGGGGGCTCTTCATTGTTTGCGTTCTGATGTTTATTTTCTCAGTGTCTGACCTCCCAGGGATCTGTGTGAGACCTATATTCCTCTTTTGGTTTTTCTTCATTTGTGTAGATTTTTCTACCCACTTTTTCCTTTTTTACCTTGATATTTCTAAAGAAAATATTATATTATATGTTGATTGTTATTTCTTGATTTGAGACATTATCTGTTTTTTTATTTTAATAGTTGAGAACATAACTTTCTTATATCATTCCTGCCTAAATATTTTCAACCCTTTATATTCCTATCCTAATTTCTGGTTAAACTAATATTCAGAGTGTATATTACTCCAACTGTGTAAGTATTATTCACTGGCCATCATGGATTTGTTTCTCACTAAGTGCTCATAGCTATGGTCTTGAGACTTCCTTCCTCAGTCATTCTAGAAATCCCTTTGTCTTTATTCTGTGTTAAACTATCCTGGGTTCCATGTCTTTCTCTCTTGTTTACACCTTAATTACGAAAAATTAAAACCTCCTATTAGAGAAAGATTTCACAGGAAATAAATATTTGAAATTTGCAGATGTAAATAGTAACTGTTCTGTCTTCATATTTTTTCTGATGCTTTTGCTGAACATCTGTGTTCAGAATGGCCTACAGTCTATCATAACATTCTTGTATATTTTGCGGGGAGTCCATGGGATCTATAGTGATAACCACTCTTTAATTCTTTATTTTGTCAACTTGTGTTTAACTCTTTTTTTATCTAGAATTCTAATTCTAGATAGGAAATAATTTTCTTTTAATTTTTTAAATTAAAATTTTATCCATTTTCATGAATGTAGTGGCTTTAACTTGTGTTTTCCTCACAACTAGTGATACTGATCACTTTTTTCCATGTTTATTGACCATTAGTATGTTTTCTCTGTGAAATAGCTATTAAATTAGAGGTATTACATGTATTTTGTTAGATTTATTCCTAAGTATTTTATGTCTTACAAAACTATTATGAATTAATTTTTGAAAATTTCATTTCTGTGTTACTTGCTACTGGGATATAAAAATAAATTGATTTCTGTGTTTCTTGTGCATCTGGAGATGTCGATAAAATCATTTATTAGTTCTAGTAGTCGTTTTGTAGATGCTATGAAAAATCTAGTCATGTGTAAATAAGGACGGATTTATTTCTTCTTTTCAAATTAGCATTCCTTTTCTTTTCTTGCTTTACTGCAATGAGTAGGATCACCAGAACAGTGTTGAATAGAGATGATGAGAGTAGATATTCTTGCTTTTTTTCCTAATCTTAAAGAGAAGAAAAAATGTTCACTATTTAATCACTAAATATGAGTTAGATGTAAGTTTTGGTAGATGTTCTTTATTATATTGAGAAAAGTCCCTTCTTTGCCTGCTTGAGAGTTTTTAAAATCAGAAATGGGTGTTGAATTTTGTGAAATGTTTTTTCTGAATCAATTGAAGTGATCATGTTTTTTCTTCTTTATTCTTATAATATGGTTGGCTTAAATGATTAGTTTTTTCCAGAATTTTGTTACAAAAAATTATTTACAAATGAATGGCCAAGGCAAAAAAAAATTTAAGTAAACTGTATACCCAGCAACTACAGTCTACCATTAATCTTTTACTATACTTGCTTTATCACCTATATATCCCTCTATCCATCCCTCTACCCATACATCTTGCATTTTTAATTTACTTCAAAGTAAATACTTTGGTATGATTACTATTGACTACAATGCATCGATTTGTTTTTGAATGTTAAATTAAACTTGTACCTGTATTCTTGAGATAAACCTCATTTGGTCAGGATGTATTATATATTTTATATATTGTCAGCTTTTATTTTCTAATAATTCTTGAACGAGTTGTATATCTGTGTTTGTGAGAAATATTGGCTTATAATTTTCTTTTCTTGTAATATACTTGACCAGTTTTTTGTATTATGATTATGGTAGCCTTATAAAATGAGTCGAGAATTGTCTCCTTCTCTACTTTCTGAAAGAGTTTGTGTATGATCGCTAGTATGTCTTCTTTACAAGTTTGATACAATGAACCATTGAAGATAACTGGGCTTGGAATTGTCTTTGTGGGGAGATTTTTTAAAACAAATTTAATTTTTTCAATAGATATAGGACCTTTTGGATGTACTAGTTCATCTTGTGTCAATATTAATAGTTAGTATTTTTCAAATTATTTGTCTCATTTATCTTGTTGAATTTATTGGCATACAGTCTATCATGACATTCTCTTATTTCTTGTCTGGTGTCCATAGGATCTATAATGATAACCACTCTTTCATCCTTGATATTGACAATTTGTGTTTTAACTCCTTTTTTCTTGATCAATCCTGTTAGGTGTTTATGAATTGTATTAGTTTATTAGAGGACTCATAAATTGGTCTTGTTAATTCTCTCTATTGCTTGTCTGTTTTCCATTACAGACAATCCATAGATTATTGCTTTATCTATATTTTTCCTATCTTTGCTTACTTTTTTTTGTTTGTTTGTTTTTGAATTGGAGTCCCACTCTGTCACCCAGGATGGAGTGCCGTGGCACACTCACGGTCACTCCAGTGTCAACTGGCTGGGCTCTGGTGATCCTTCCACCTCAGCCTTCCAAGTAGTAGGAACTACAGGCGTGTGCTGCCAGGCCCAGCTAATTTTTTATTTATTGTAGAGACGAGCTCTTGCCAAGTTGCCCGGGCTAGTCTTGAACCTGCAGGGTCAGGCAATCCACTCACCTCAGCCTCCCAAAGTGCTGGGATTACAGGCTAAGCCACCGAGCCTGGCCTCTACTTACTTTGAATTTAACATGCTCTTCTTTTATAGTTTTTAGGATAAAACTTAGATCATGGTTTTGATTATTACTTTCTTTCTAATATAAACAATCTGTCTTTTAACTGAAGTGTTTAGTTTATTTACATATAATGCAATTTATTGCTGTTTTCATTTAGTTAAACCTTTATTCCTTCTAATTGTGTCATCTTGTTTTTGTTCTACTCATCCTTCTTTCATGCCTTCTTTTGATTAAAGAAATATTCTTAATATTCCATTTTATTTCCCCTATTGGTTTTCAATGTATACCTCTTTGATCTTTTCCTTATGGTTCTTCTGGGGATTACAATATGAATCTTTAAATTACCATAATCCAGTAGATGTATAATGGTATCTTCTCATGGTTTTAACTTGCATTTCTCTAATGACTAATAATGTTAAATGTCTTTTCATGTGCTCATTTGCTATTGTACAAGGGGGGACTCCCCCAAAACACTGAATTTATTTGTAAAAAATTTTGTATTTATTCTGACATGTTTAAAATTCAATCACCTTCAAATTACTCTCCGTTTTGTGCAGTACACCTATCAAGACACTTTTCCCACTGCTCAAAACAGTTTTTAACTCATCAATTTTGATGACTTTTAGTGTTTCTGTGTTTTTTTTGTTTTGCCCCTTCCATATCAGCAAAACGTTTCTCTTTGAGGACTTTTTTCATCTGGGGAAACAAAAAAGAGTTGCTCAGGGTGAGATCAGGTGAAGAGAGAGGGTGGGCAGAGGGGTCACACAGTTTTTCATCAAAAACTGCTGAATATTCAGTGTGGTATGGGCAGGTTGTTTGTGTAAATCACCCATCATGAAATGGACAAACGCACTGAAAGAATCTCCAAAAAGAAATTTCACTGAAGCCGAATGAAGCCTCTTACAACAGCACTAGCTGGTACACTGATGCCAATGGGTTCCTAGAACACTCACCTAGCAGAGGATGCCTGTAATACAAGGGGTCCACTCTCCAAAAAATAGTTTTGGGTTTTGTGCGTCCCCTCCTTGTATGTCCCCTTTGGTGAAGTGTCTGCTCAAATCTAATGACCATTTTATAAATTATTTTTCCTGCTGTCGAGTTATCAGAATTATTTACTTTCTAGATAAAGTTTTTGTGATAAGTGTTTTGCAATTATTTTCTCTCAAACTGTACCTTGTCTTTTCATTTTCTTAGCAATGTCTTTCTAAGGGCAAAAGTTTTAATTTTGATGAAGTTCCATTGTTAATATCTTATTTTTTAGATCATACTTTTGATATATCTGAGAACTCCTTGCCTAACTGTGGTCAAGCATATTTTCTCCTATGTTTTTCTATAAAAATGTAATGATTTTATATTTGACCTTCAGATGTATGATGAATTTTGAGTTAATTTTTGTATAAAGAGGGGATTTTAGGTCAAGATTATTTCTTTTCTTTTCTTTTTTGGCATAATAATGTACAATTATTCCAACACAATTTGCTGGAAATACTATCATTTCTCAATTAAATTTTCTCTGTCCTTTATAAAAAATAACTGACCAAATTTGTCTGGGTCCATTTCTTAACTTTATTTTCTGTTCCATTGATTTATGTGTCTAAATTTTCACCAGTACTACACTGCCTTAATCACTGTAGCTTTATGATAAGTCTTAAAATAAAGCAATGTGAAATCTCCAAATTAATTTTTCTTTTTCAAAATTGTTTTGGATATAATTATTTTGCTTTTTCACACAATTTTTAGATGAGATCGGGTGTATTCAGGGTGATATGGTTGCAGACTCATGTAACGTTTAGAATCTGCTTGCCCATAGCTACAAAAATTCTTCTGGAATTTTGATCCAAATTGTGTAAAATCTGTAAATCAAGTTGAGGAGAGCTAATATTGTCTCTCTCTCTCTCTCTTTCTCCCCTTTCTCTCCCATCCTCTCTTCTCCCCACTGCCATGTATGTGTGCATATTAGTTTATAAGAGGATTCATTTATTGGCCTTGCTAATTCTCTCTATTGCTTGTCTGTTTTCCATTACATTTATTATTGCTCTATCTTTATTTTTCATCTTTATTTTTGCAGTAAATACATATATATTTACTTAAAATCATGGGCCTTTCAACATATGAAAACAGTATTTCTCTTTACTTATTTAGATCTTCCTTTATTTCTTTGATTATATTTTGTACTTATCAGTGTATATTTGATTAAATATAAATTTAATCAATTTATATTTGATTAAAATATAATCAAAGAAATAAAGGAAGATCTAAATAAATAAAAAGAACACTGTTTTCTTTTGTTAGATTTACACTAATATTTAATAAATAAAGATATTTTTTAAATATTTAATAAATAAATAAAGAGAAACACTGTTTTCTCTTGTTAGATTTACACTAATATTTCCTTTTTGATGTAGCTGTTGTAAATGGTATTTTTTTAAAGTTTAGTTTCTAATTGTTAACTACTAGTATATCAAGGTATAATAAATTTTTCTGTGTTGTCCTTGTATTCTTCAGCCTTGCCAAAAATCACTTATTAATTCTAGGTGCTTTTGAATAGATTACTTGGAATTTTTTATGTAGACAATCATCTTTCATCTGTGAATAGAATACTTTGACTCTTTCATTTCCAATCTGCATGACTTTTATTTATTTTTCTTGTCTTATTACCCTGACTGGGACTTCTAGTACAATATTGAGTAGGAATGATGAGAATGGACATTTTCTCCTTGTTCCTGATTTTGGGAGAAAAGCATTCAGTCTTTCATTATTAAGTGGAATGTTAGTTATAAATTTCTTTTATCAAAATTTGAAAATGCTTTTGTACACACACAAAAAAATGGAAGAAAATATTTGCAAACCATATATCTGATAAATATATAGCACCCAGAATATATAAAATTTATAACTCAACAACAAAAGATAAACAACCCAATTTCAAAATAAGTGTGATACTTGAATAAGCATTGTCTTAGTCAGTTTGGGCTAAATGTTAAACAAAATTTATTTCTCACAATTCTGAAGTCTGGCAGCCCAAAATCAGGGTTCCAGCCTGATAAGGCTCTGGTGAAGTTCCTCTTCCTGGTTTACAGATGGCTGGCGTCTCAGTATATCTTCACACAGTGGAGAGAGAAGGGGCTAGCTTTGCTCCTTTTCTTCTAAAGACAGTAGCTTCCAAAGGTCCTACCACCTGATTCAACCCTATTGTGGGTTAGGGTTTCAACGTACAAATTTTGGTGCACACAAAGAGACAGCCCATAACAGGCATTTCTCCAAAGAAAATACACACAAGTACATAAAAATCTGATCAACATCATTAGTGATTAGGAAAATGTAAATCTAAGTTACTATAAGGTACTTTTTTACACCCACTAGGATGGAAAGTAACAAGTGCTGGTGAGGAATAGAACGATTGTACATTGCTGGTGGAAAGGTAAATTGGTGCAGTCACTATAGAAAACAGTTTGGCTGTTCTTCAACAAGCTAAACACAGAATTAATATATGATTCAGCAATTCCATTCCTAAATATAGACCCCAAAGAACCGAAAACAGGTTGGGCATTGTGGCTCATGCCTGTAATTCCAGTATTTCAGGAGGCAGAGGCAATAGAATTGCCTGAGCCCAAGGGATCAAGACCAGCCTGGGCAACTTGGCAAGACCTCGTCTCTACAACAATTTTTTTTTTAATTAGCCAAGCATAGTGGTGTGTGCCTGTGGTTCCAGCTACTTAGATGGCTGAAGCAGAAGGATCACCTGAGCCCAGCAGGTTGAAGATGTGGTGGCAGTGGGTGTGCCACTGCACTCCAGCCCGGGCGACAGAGTGAGACTCAAACGCAAAACAAACAAACAAAAAATAACAACAAAGACAGAATTGAAAACAAATGCTCAAATAAAAGCTTATACACTAATTTTTGTAGCAGCACTCTTCACAATAGCCAAGAGGTGGAAACAGCCCAGGTTACATTACTCAGCCATGAAAAATAATAAAGTACTGATACATACCACAACATAAATTAAACTAAAAAATATTATGCTAAATGAAAGAAGCCAAACACAAAAGGTCACATATTGCTTGATTCTATTTATATGGAATATCCAGAATAGATAAACCTATAGAGATGGAAACCAAATTGGTGACTGCCAGGAACTGGGGGTGGTGAGGGGAGAGTGGGATGGGGTGTAGCCATTTAATGAGCACAGGGTTTTCTTTTGTGATAATGAAAATATTTTGGGCCGGGCTCCGTGGCTCAGCCTGTAATCCTGCGCCTTGGGAGGCCGAGGTGAGTGAATTGCCTGAGCCCGCGGGTTCAAGACCCACCTGGGCAATTGGCAAGACCTCATCTCTACAATAAAAATCAAAAATTAGCTGGGCGTGGTAGCGCGTGCCTGTAGTTCCAGCTACTTGGAAGGCTGAGGCGGAAGAACAGCTGGAGCCCAGCAGGTCGAGGCTGCAGTGGCCGGGAGCGACCACTGCACTCCAGTCTGGGTGACAGAGTGAGATTCCAACTCGAAACAAAACAAAACAAACAACAACAACAACAACAACAAAAAACCAACAAAAAAATATTTTGGAACTAGATAGAAATGATGCTGCATAATATAATAAATATTCTAAGTTCCACAGAATTGTATACTTTGAAATAGTTAATTTTGTTATGTGATTTTTACTTAAAAAAAATGAAAAGAGAAAAAAATAATGAAGTAATATTACATACTACAATGTGGATGAACCTTGAAGACATGATGCTTAGTCAAAAAAGCCAGACACAAAAAGCTACATATTGTTGATTCCATTTGTATGCAATGTCTAAAATAAGCAAATTCAGAGACAGAGTTGCTACCAGAGACTAGGGGAAACAGGGAATGCAGAGTGACTGCTAATAGATACAAGTTTTCTTTCTGTGATGTTAAAAATGTTCTGGAGTTGGTGGTGATTCTTGTGCAACTTGGTGGATATATTCAAAACCACTAAACGGTCCCACTTTAAAAATGGTGAATCTAAGCTGGGTATGGTGGCTCATGCCTGTAATCCCTGCATTTTGGGAGGTGAAGGCAGAAGGATGGCTTAAGCCCAAGATTTTGAGACCAACCTGGGCAACATAAGAAGACTCCCATCTTTACAAAAAAAAAAAATTAGCTGGGTGTGGTGGTGTGTGCCTGTAGTCCCAGCTACTTAGGAGGCTGAGGTGGAGGGATTACCTGAGCCCAGGAAATTGAGGCTACAGTGAGCCATGATTGTGCCACAGCATTCCAGCCTGGGTGGCAGAGTGAGACTCTAAGTTAGGAAAAATTTGGGTGTAGGGAATCTTATGTGAATTATACCTCAATTTTGAAAAACCTTCTATAAGCATATAAAAGATGAAAGCTCCTTTTTATCCTAGTATACTGAGAGTTTTTCATCATAAATAGATGTATTTTAATTGACATGCGCATCAATTGATATCATATTTTTCTTATATTTGTTAACAGGACTGATTTCATTGATTGAATTTTTTTAAACTTTTTTTTAGAGTCAGGGTCTTGCTCTTTGACTCAGGCTGGAGCACAGTAGTGTGATCATAGTTCACTGCACTCCCAAACTCACGGGCTTAAGCAATTCTCCCACCTCACCTGCTCAATTAGCTGGGCCTATAGGCGGGCACCATCATGCCTGGCTAAGTTATCTGTTTCTTTTGGGGTTAGTTTTATAGTTTGGGGCTTTCAAGAAACTGACACATTTCACTTAATTTGTTGAATTTAGTTGCATAAAGTTGTTTTAGTATTCCTTATCTTTTTAATGTCTATGAGGTCTATAATGGTATCTTTTATCTCCTTTCTGATATGCAATACTTCTGTCTCTTTTTCTTTGTCACTATACCCAAAGCCTTATCAATTTCATTGATTGTGTTCTTAAAAGCAGATTTTAGTCTTACTGATCTTCTATATTGTTTTTCTCATTTCAGTTCATTTATTTCTTCTCTTACATTTGTTATTTCCTCCTTCCTCATGGTTTCTTGCTTTTAGTTTATCTTGATGTTCATTCCCTAGTTTCTTTTTTTAATATTTAATTTTAAATGTGTGGGGTACAATTCAAGGTTAGGTATACAAATGTCTTTCCCTAGTTTCTTAAGATGGAGATTTACTTTGCATATTGGAAATCTTTCTTCTTTTGTAACTTATGCATTTTATTCCACACTGCCTTAGTTTCATCTCACAATTTTTTAAAGGTTGTATTTTCATATTTCTACAGTTCAAGTTGTTTTCTAATTTCATTTGAGACTTATTCTTTTATCCATAAATAATTTCAAAATGTGATACTTGAAATTCAAGTGTTTGAATGCTGACTAGTTGCCATTCTGTTGCTGATATCTACTTTAATTTAAAAATGCTTGAAGAACATACTGTGCATGATTTCAGTTCTTTTAAATTTGTTAAGGTTTGCTTTATGACCCAAGATATGTTCAGTTTTGCTTAACATGTTCATTTGAAAAGAATATGCAGTCTTCCATTGTTGAGTGGTGACTTTGTTAAATGTCAATTTGTTGCAGTTGGTTGATGGTATTGTTTAGTTCTTCTACATACTTACTGATTTTCTTTTTTACCTGTTTTATTGAATACTGAGAAAGAAGGATTAAAATATCCAACTATAATTGTAAACTGCACATTTCTCCATTCAGTTATGTCATTTGCTGTTTCAGCTTTTTGAAGTTCTGTGGCTAGGTACATGTGACTTAGAACTGTTATATCTTCTTGGTGAATTTACATTTCTATCATTATTAATGTCCCTCCTTATTCATGCTCTGAAGTCTACTTGCTCCGATATTAACATTACCATTCCCTCCCTTTTTTGGTTAGCATTTGCATGGTATATACCTTTGTTTTCTTTTACTTTTATCCAATTTTTATTGTTAATTAAAGTGGATTTCTTATAGACAGCACGAGGTTATGATATTTTCAAGATCCATTCTGGCAATCTGTCTTTTGGTTGATGGGTTTAGACCATTACAGTTAATATAATTATAAGTTTTATTTAGGTCTACCATTTTATAATTTGTTATCTCCTTTGCCCTTTGGTTTTTCTTTCTCTCTTCCAGCTTTTCTGCTTTTTGTTTTATTATTTCAATATGTTTAATATTTTGTTTTAATTTCTCCCAAACTTTTGACTATATCTTCTTTTTGGTGGTTACTATAGGGATTACAGAAAGACAGAATAAATATGAGGGGTGACCCCAAAAGTCCAGAATTTATTTATTAAAAATTGTGTATTTATTCTTACGTATTTAAATTACAGTCACCTTCAAAGTACTCTTCGTTTGATGCAATACACCTATTGAGATGCCTTTTGCACTACTCAAAATGGTTTTTAAATTTATCAATTTTGATTTTTTTTTAGTACTTCTGCTGTTTTTTTGTTTCACCTCTTCCACATTGGCAAAATGTTTCTCTTTGAGTGGTGATCTCCAACCTTTTTGGCATCAGGTACCGGTTTTGTGGAAGACATTTTCCACAAAAGAGGGGAGAGGAGAAGGGGAATTTTCTGGCATTAAATTTTCATAAAGCTTGTGCAATCTAGATCCCTTGCATGTGTAGTTCATAATAGGGTTGATGCTTATATGAGAATCTTATGCCACTGCTGATCAGACAGGAGATGGAGCTCCGTTTGCTGCAACTCACTTCCTGCTGTACGGCCCAGTTCCTAACAGGCCATGGACCAGTACTGGTCTGCAACCCCCGGAGGTGGGGGGTATCCCTGCCTTTTTTCATCTGGGAAACACAAAAAAGTCACTTGAGGTGAGATCAGGTGAATAGAGAGGGTGGGCACAGAGGGTTCATGCCGTTTTTGGTCAAAAACTGATGAATACTCAGCACAGTGTGGGCAGGTGTGCTTGTAAATCACCCAACATGAAATGGGTAAATGTGTTGAATCTACAAAAATTATCTGAAGTCAAATGCCGTCTCTCATATCAATGCTAGCTGGTACACTGATGACAATTGGTTCCTAGAACACTTACTTAGCAGGGGAAGCCTGTACCCCAAGGGGCTTGCCCTACAAAAAAGAATTCTGCTTTGGGGGGGATATCCCCTCATACATTACCTATAGGAAAAAATTATTTGAATTACAGAGAATTTCTCAACAGAAATCTACACAGGCCAGATGGAAGGGATACATTTTGAAATGCTGAAAGGAAAGAGCAGTGAACTAAGAATTCTATATTCAGGAAAAAAAATATATCATTCGACAAGAAAGGGGAAGTATAGACATTCTCAGATAAATGAAAACTAAGGGAAATTGTCACCAGCAGAACTACATTAAAAGAACAGCTAGAGGAAATCCTCTAAACAGAAACAAAATGATTTTTAAAAAGAAATTGTGTAACATAAGGCAAGAAGAAAAATGCTAAAATGATTAAAAATATGAGTAAAAATAGATTTTTATTTTTTGAATTTGCCAAACATTTTATTTTTGTTTTTAACTGACAATAATTGTACATATTTATGAGATACAATGTGATGTCTTGATACACATATATGTTGTATAATACCATTCAGCCATAAAAAGAATGAAATTCCATCATTTTCAACAACATGGATAAACCTGGAGGACATTATGTTAAGTGACATAAAACAGACCCAGAAAGGCAAATGCTGCATGTTCTCATTCATATTTGGAATCTGAAAATTTGATCTGATAGAAGTGATGAGTAGAGCAGTGGTTACCAGATACTGAGAAGGTATAGGAAAGGAGGGTGAGGAAAGGCTGGTCAATGGGTACAAAGTTAGAATTTAAAAGAAACAATAAGTTCTGATGTCCTATTGCAATGTAGGATGACTATAGTAAATAATAAGGAAAAGAGAATTTTGAATGTTCCCACCACAAGGTGATGACACATTTAAATTTACCAATTTTTAAAATTTTTTATTTCAATAGCTTTGGGGGATACAACTTGTTTTGGTCTGGGCTTTAAATGTATCCATCACCCCCAGCTGTGCACATTGTACTCAATAGGTAATTTTTTTAATCCCTCCACTTCATCCCTCCCTCCTCCTTCTGAGCGTCCAGTGTCCATTATATCATTCTCTATGTCTTTGCAGATCCTTAGTTTAGCTCCCACTTTTTAGTGAGAACATGTGGTGTTTGGTTTACTGTTTCTGAGTTATTTCACTTAGGACAATGATCTCCAATTTCACCCAAGTTGCTGCAAAAGACATGATTTCATTATCTTTGATAACTGAATAGTATTCCATAGTGTACATATACCACATTTTCATTTTCCACTGATTGGTAATGGACATTTATCTTTGACAGCTGAATAGTATTCTGTAGTGTGTATATACCACATTTTCCTTTTCCACTGATTGGTAATGGTAATCCACATCTTTACAATTGTGAATTTTATTGCAATGAAAATGCAGGTGCAGGTGTTTTTATTTTTATATATGACTTCTTTTCTGTTGGGTAGATACTTACTAGTGGCATTGCTGGATCAAATGGTAAATCTACTTTTAGTTGTTTAAGAAATCTCTACACGAATTTACACAGTGGCCGTACTAATTTATACTCCCACCAACAGTATATGTGTTCCTGTTTCTCAGCATCTGCATCAGCATCTATTGTTTTTTGTTTTGAGAAAGCAGGATTTATTGAGAGGACAGAAAAGCTCCCACAGTGGGAGGGGACCTGAGGGGGTTGCCTGGTTTTTTTGTTTTTGTTTTAATACTAGCCATCCATACTGGTGTAAGGTGGTGTCTCATTGTGGTTTTAACTTACATTTCTCTGATGATAAGTGATGTTGAGCTTTTTTAAAAAATATGTTTGTTGGCCATGTGTATATCTTCTTTTGAGGGATGTCTGTTCATGGCATTTAGCCACTTTTAATGGAGTTATTTGCTTTTCTCTTGCTGATTTGTTTGAGTTTTTTGTAGATTCTGGATATTAATCCTTTGTCAGATGTATAGTTTGTGAATAGCTTCTCCCATTCTGTAGGTTGTCTATTTACTCTTGATTATTTTGCTGTGCAGAAGCTTTTTAGTTTAATTAAGTCCCACTTGTTTATTTTTGCTTTTGTTGAATTTGCGTTTGGGGTTTTAGCCATAAATTATTTGCCTAGGTCAATGTCCAAAAGAGCTTTTCTTAAGTTTTTTCTTATGATTTTTATTATTTCAGTTCTGACATTTAAGTCTTTAACCCATCTTGAGTTCATTTTTGAATATGGGGAAGGATGGGGATCAAGTTTCATTTTTCTGCATGTAGCTATCCAATTTTCCTAGCACCATTTGTTGAATAGGGTGTCCTTTCCCCAATATATGTTTTTGTCTACTTTGTCAAAGGTCAATTGGTTGTAGGTATTTGGGTTTATTTCTGGATTGTCTTTTCTGTTCCAGTGGTCCATGTGTTTGTTCTTGTATCAGTACTATGTTGTTTTGGTTACTACAGCCTTTTAGTATAATTTGAAGTCAGATAATGTGATGCCTCCAGGTTTGTTCTGTTTACTTAGGATTGCTTTGGATATTCTGGCTCTTTTTTAGTTCCATATAAATTTTAGGATTGTTTTGTCTACTTCTGTGAAAATGACATTGGTAGTTTGATAAGGATTGTGTTGAATCTGTAGATTTCCTTGGGTAATATGGTCATTTAAACAATCTTTATTCTTCCAATCCATGAGCATAGAATGTTTCTCCATTTGTTTGTATTCTCTACAATTTCTTGCATCAGGGTTTTTTAGCTCTCTCTGTAGAGACATTCCACCTCCTTGGTTAAATATATTTCTGGGTATTTTTTGCATTTTAGTTGCTATTGTAAATGGAATTGAGTAATTGATTTGATTCCCAGCTTGGTCTCTATTGGTGTATAGCAGTGCTACTGATTTGTGCATGTTGATTTTGTACCCTATAACTTTACTGAATTCATTTATCAAGTCCAGAAGTCTTTTGGAAGAAACTTTAGGATTTTCTAGGTATAAGACCATATCACTGGCATATAGAGATAGTTGCAGGCCTTCTTTTCCAATTTGGATATGCTTTATTTATTTTTATTGCTTGATTGTTCTGGCTAGGACTTCCCATACTATGTTGAATAGGAGTGGTGAAAATGGGCACCCTAGTCTTTTCCAGTTCTGAAGGGGAATGCATTCACCTTTGCTCCATTCAGCATTGGCTGTGTGTTTGTCATATATAACTTCTATTATTTTGAGAAATGTTCCTTCTAAGCCTATTTTGCTGATGGTTTTCATCGTGAAGCGATGCTGGATTTCATCAAATGCTTTTTCTGCATCTATTAAAATGTTCATATGATTTTTGTTTTTAATTCTGTTTATGTAGTGAGTCACATTAACTGACTTGTGTATGTTGAATCACTCTTTTGTCCCTGGAATGAAAGCCACTTGGTCGTGATGGATTATTTTTTTATGTGCTGTTGAATTTGATTTGCTATTATTTTGTTTCTTGTTCATGATCATAAGGTATATTGTTCTGTAGGGGTGTGTGTGTGTGTGTGTGTGTGTGTGTGTGTGTGTGTGTTTTCCTGGCTTTGGTATCAGAGTAATATTGTTTTCATAGAATGAGTTAGGGAGAATTCCCTTCTTCTCAATCTTGTGGAATAGCTTCAGTAACATTGGTGTCAGTTCTTTGAAGATCAGGTAGAATTCAGCTGTGAGTCTATCAGGTCCTGGAATTTTTTTGTTGGGATACTTCTAATTACTGTTTTAATCTTGCTACTCATTATTGGTCTGTTCCTGATTCAAGGTTGGGGGGCTACATGTTTCCAATAATTTGCCCATTTCCTCTAGATTGTTTGCAGAGGTGTTGGTAATTGTCTCAGATGATCTTTTGCATTTTCATCATATCAGTTGTAATGTTTTCATTTTCACTTTTAATTGAACTAATTTGAGTCTTCTCTCTTCATTTCTTAATTAATCTAGCTACTGGTCTATCAATTTTGTTTATCTTTTTAAGGAACCAATTATTGTTTCACTGATTCTTTGTATTTTTTTTATTTCGATTTCATTTAGTTTTGCCCTTATCTTCATTATTTATTTTCTTCTGCTAGCTTAGGGTTTGGTTTGTTCATATTTTTATAGTTCCTTGAGGTGTGATGTTAGGTTGTCAATAAGTGATCTTTCAGTCTTATTAATGTAGGCCTTAAGCACTATAAATCTTCCTCTGAGCACAGCTTTGGCCATGTTCCAGAAGTTTTAGTAATGTGTTTCATTGCTGTCATTCATTTTGAAGAATTTTTAAATTTCCATCTTGATTTCATTGTTGACCCAAGGTTCATGCAGGAATAGATTGTCCTACTTCCATGTTTTTGTTTGGTTTTGTGAGTTCTTCTGGGAATTAATTTTTAGTTTTATTCCACTGTGGTCTGAGAATGTGCTTGATATGATTTAGATTTTTTAATTCATTGAAACTTGATTTGTGGCCTATCATATTGTCTATCTTGAAGAATGTTCGATGGGCTAATGAGAAAAGTGTATACTTTATAGTTTTGGGGTGGAATGTTCTATAGATGTCAGTTAGTTCCATTTTCTCTAGAGTCCAGTTTAACCCCAATGTTTCTTTGTTGAATTTCTGCCTTGATGATTTATTGTTTGCTGTCAGGGGAGTGTTGAAGTCTCCCACTATCATTGTATTGCTTTCTATCTCTTTTTTTAGGTCTAGAGAATTTGTTTTATAAAGCTGAGGACTCTGGTGTTAGGCACACATATATATTTAAAATTGTTATGTCTTCTCATTGGATTGATACTTTTATCATTATATAATAACCATCGTTGCCTTTTTTGTTGTTACTGTTGTTAATTTCAAGTCTATTTTATCTGATATGAGAATGACTACTCCTCATTTTTCATTTTCATTTGCATGGAATATTTTTCCCCACCCCTTTATCTCAAATCTATAAGAGTCTTTGTAAGTTAAATGGGTTTCTTGAAGGCAGAAGATATTTGAGTTGTGTTTTTTATCCATTCTGCCAATCTATATATTTGTAGTGGGGCATTGAGACCATTTGCATTCCTAGTTAATAATGATATGTAAGATACTATTGCATTAATCAAACTGGTTGTTATCTGGTTGCTCTATTTATTAATTTATTTTCTCTATTGTTTTGGTGTTCCATAAGGCCTGTTATGGTTTCCAGCATTTTTCTACTGGTGTATTTTGACCTGTTGTTTCAGTATTTAGAACTCCTTTGAGTATTTCCCAAAGAGTTCATCTAGCAGTCACAAATTCCCTCAGTTTTTGCTTATCTGGGAAATACTTCATTTTGCCTTCACTTATGAAACTTAGTTTTGCTGGATACAAAATCCTTGGCTGACCATTATTCTGTTTGAGGATGTTGAAGATGAGGCTCCATCCCCTTTTGGCTTGTAGCATTTCTTCTGAGAAGTCTGCTGTGAGTCTAACAGGTTTACCTGTGTACCTTATTTAATGCTTTGGTCTCTTAAAATTCTTTCCTTCACATTAACTTTGCATACCTAGATCATTATATGCCTTGGGGATGACTTTTTGCAATAAATCTTCTGGGGGTTCTTTGAGCTTCTTGTATCTGGATGTTTAGATCTCCGGAAAGTCCAGGAAAGTTTCCCTCCATTATTCTCTCAAATAGGTTTTCCAAACCTGTTGCTTTCTCTTCTTCCTTAGGAACACTATGATTCTCAGGTTAGGATATTTTACATAATTCCATATTTCTTTGAGACTTTGTTCCACTCTCATTATTCCTTTTTCTTTATTGTTGTCTGATTGGGTTAATCCAAAAGCCTTGTCTTCAAGTTCTGATATCCTTTCTTCTGCTTGTTCTAGTCTACTGTTAAAACTTTTCATTGCATTTTGTACTTCCCTAAATAATTCTTTCATTATCAGAACTTCAGCTTGTTTTGTTTGTTTGTTTGTTTTTGGTGTCTCTCTCTTTGGAGAATTTTCCATTCATGTCCTGAATAGTTTTTTATAATTTCTTTATGTCAGTTTTCAATTGTCTCCTGAAATTAATTGATCAATTTTATAATCAAACTTTTGAATTCTGTGTCTGGAATTTCAAATATTTCCTTTTTTTTTTTTTTTTTTTTTTTTTTTAGTGTCCATTGCTGAATAGTTGCTGCACTAGTTTTGGGGGTGTTGGAGAACAGTTTTTTCATATTTTCAGAATTATTTTTCTGGTTCTTTCTCATTTGGGGAGACTATTTCTTCTTATTTGAGGCTAGCATGGGGCTGGTATAGACACTACAGGGTTCCCTTAGTTATATATAACCTTAATGTGGCAAATTTCTCAATTGCCAGCTGTGGCAGTCCTTTGCTAGATACTGGCCCTGGCTCATGATGTTCTGAGTGACTGGATTGGCTTGGAAAGTGGTGTTTCTGGGTTTGGGGGTCAGGCTGTCCTCAAAGCTGAGGTTTTATATCTGGTGTGGTGGTCAATAATGTTGACCTCTGGTCAGGAGGTAGCACTTGTGGGAGAAAGCTAGCTGTGATGGTGGCTGTGGACTTTCTCCTTGGCATGTGTTGCTCCAGGGAAATGTCTAGCCAACCTAGTCAGAGGATGAGGCTCTGGGGATTACCCAAGTTCTCTGTCTGTTTTGAACCTTTAAGGAGAATGCAGAGTGTGGGGAGAAGGAGCTTCAGTACCCCACAAGAATGTGCTCTTGGCTACCCCAGTGAGATTAGGAGGGAGTCCCAGGTCACTGGAGTAACCCTTACTATTGTGCCTGGCAGGCACAGGAAAATGAATGGTATGCCAATGAATCCCACCCAGCTCCCCACTTTAGCCTCAGGCAATCTTCCTTCCAAGTGTTAAAGTGCAACTGGCCTCAGGGCCTCAGGTGTTCTCAAGACAACTTGTTCCAACCAGGAACTATCTGCAGCCAAGGAGTTTTTCTTTGGGGTGTTTTCCTCCCAGGCCAGCTAGAAAGCAGCCGCGCTGCCCACACGTGTTGAGTTCCTGGGAAATGGTGATTGGTGCTTGCCTAGGGTATCTTTTTTCCTGTATCACTCCACGTGGGCTTCGGCAGAGCGTGGCTGTGGGTAAGGCAGTTTCCCGTGAGGGACTGGAGTCTCAAAAGGCTTAAGGGACTCCCAAGTCCATGACAGGAGCACAGAACTCCTAAATTCCCTTCACTCACCTTTCCCACTGCGTCTAGAGGCTGCTGGTGGACTGTGGTGGTACAGGTGACAGTTTGGCTAGTTTCAGCCCAGATTGATGGATTTTTCTCTTCTTTGCACTCTGTGGTTATTATTGCTCCTCTGAAGAGTCATGAGGCATGCTGCTGGTCTTGTTTCTCTTCAGGTGTTGAGGAAACTCTTCTCTATCTTGGTTTACTCTGTGAGGGAAACTCACTATAGTTGCCTCACATTGATCATCTTAATTAGCAGTTTGCCAGATTTTCCACGATTAAAGAAAAAAAGGATCATATTGTTTAACATGGTTTTCAGTAAATATAAAAGAAATATTTAAGAAAATATATAAATAAGGTAGCGTAGAAGAAAATAGAGGAAAGGTTTCTACAATTAAACTGGCAAAATATCAGCAACAGTAGACTGTAATAAGTTATGTATGAATTGTATAATACTTAGAGCAACCACTAAAGAGTTATATAAAATACACTAAAAAATACTATAGATAAACCAAAATTAAAATATAAAAACTGGTCAAATAACCCAGAGGAAGGCAAGAAAGTCAAAAGAATGTAATGAAAAACAGAGAGAACAAAAGAAAATGGAACACTTAGGTTCTAAAATATTAATAATTACCTTGAATGTAAATCATCCAAATACACCAATTAAAAGACAGAGATTGACAGAGTGGATTTTTAAAAATGACCCAATCAGCCGGGCTCGGTGGCTCAGCTTGTAATCCCGTGCCTTTGGGAGGCTGAGGTGAGTGGATTGCCTGAGCCCGCGGCTTCAAGACCCACTTGGGCAGGTGAGACCTCATCTCTACAATAAAAAAAAAAAAATGAACCGGGCGTAGTAGTGTGTGCCTGTAGTTCCAGCTACTTGGAAGGCTGAGGCGGAAGGATCGCCGGAGCCCAGCAGGTCGAGGCTGCGGTGGCCGGGGGCGGCCACTGCACTCCAGACTGGGCTACAGAGTAAGACTCCAACTCAAACAAACAAACAAACAAAAATTAAAATTACCCAATCACATTTTATTTTATTTATTATTTTTTTATTAAAATGACTGCAGCTAGACTGTGTTTCTCCTATGGAGTAAAGAAAGATAGAGTTAGTACGCAGAGAGGAACAAACAAGCAGCACACCTCATGACTCATCAAAGAACTGATAATAACCCCATAGTACAAAGGAGGGAAAAAATCAAGTGACCTAGACTGGAACTGGACAGACTCTCCTCTGGATCATGGCACAGATTACTAGCAGTCTCTGGACATAGTGGGGAAGGTGGGTGAGGAGAATTCAGGAGTTCTGTGCTCCTGCCACAGACTTAGAGAGCCCCTAAGCCTTGCAGGACTCTAGCCTCATGGAAGACTGCCTTATCCACAGCTGTGTTCTGCAAAAGCCCACGTGGAGTAGTGCAGGAAAAATAAAAGACCTGAGCAACTCCAGCTGCAATATTCCAGGAGCTCAACCATTATGAATGACTGCTTCTAGCTGGCCTGGGAGTGGATGGACCCCCAAGGGCAAACACACCTGCAGACAGTTCCTGGCAGGGATGGGCTGCCATGAGAACACTGAGGCCCCTACGTAGCCTCCACTTTGACATTTGGAAGGCAAACTGACTGGGGCTAAGGTAGGGATGGGGGCCATGTTGGACTTACCATAGCAACTTCTGTGTAAACTCTTCTGTGCCCATCCTGCACAATAGCATTACCCCAGTGTCTCTGGACTCCCTCCTAATACCCACCGGGGCATCCAGGAGTATACACAGGTAGGGTGCTTAAGTTCCTTTCCCTCACACTCCCCTTGAAGGCTAACAACAGAGAATTTGGATGCTCTCCAGAGCCCCAACCTGCACCTACCTAAGCTGAGCCCTTTCTTGGGACAATACAGGTCAGGCTGAAAGCCCACAGCCACCATTGCAATTGGCTGTCTCCCACAAGCACAATCTCCTAATCAGAGGTCAACAGCACAGCCCATTACTTCTGATATAATATCTCAACTTTGGGGAAGACCTGATCCCAGACCCCAGCTAACACCACTTTCTAAACCACTCTGTTCACTCGGGACATCATGGGCCAGTGCAGGTACCCAGAGAGGACTACCATAGCTGACAATTGAGAAATTTACCACACCAAAGATATATATAAACAAGGGAACCTTACAGTACCTACACTAGCCCCCTACCACTGGCCTCAAATAAGAAGAAATCATTCACCCAAATGAGAAGGAAACAGAAAAGTAATTCTGAAAATGTGAAAAAAATATATAGTTCTCCAACACCTCCCCCCCAAAACTACAGCAACTCTTTGGCAATGGACGCTTAAAAGAAATGAAATCTTTGAAATTGCAGACATAGAATTCAAATGGTTGAATATAAAACTCCTCAATGAGCTTCAGGAAAAAGTTGAAAACCAACATAAAGAAATTTTAAAAACTATTCAGAACATGAATTTAAAATTCTCTAAAGAGATAGACACCATAAAAAAAACAAACTGAAGTTCTAGAAATGAAAGAATCATTTAGGGAAGTATAAAATGCAGTGGAAAGTTTTAACAGTAAAGCAATAATGAGCAGTAAGATGGACACAGTAATTAGAAGTCTTCTAACAAAAAAGTTCAAGACTTGATGGACTCACAGCTGAATTCTACCAGATTTTCAAAGAGGAACTGGTACTCGTTTTAATGAAGCTATTCCATAAGTTTGAAGAGGAGGGAATTCTCCCTAACTCAATCTATGAAGCCAGTATCACTCTGATATCAAAGCTGGGGAAAGATACAATAAAACAGAAAACTGCAGACCAATATCCCTTATAAACATGAATGTAAAAATCCTCAACAAATATATTAGCAAACAAAATTCAACAGCACATAAAAAATAAATAAGACACCACGAAAAGTGAGTTTTAGCCCAAGGTTGCAAGAGTGGTTCAACATACACAAGTCAATATATGTGATGCCCTATGTAAACAGAATTAAAAGCAAAAATCATATGATCATTTCAATAGAAACAGAAAAAGCATTTGATAAAATATAGCACGACTTCATGATTTTTAAAAAACCCTCCGCAAAATAGGCATAGAGGGAACATTCCTCAAAATAATAATAGCCATATACATCAAACCCACAGTCAATGTCATCCCGAATGGAGAAAAGGTGAATGCAATTCCCCTCAGATCTAGAACAAGGCAAGGATACCTACTCTCACCATGCCTATTCAACATAGTACTGAAAGTCCTAGCCAAATCAATCAACCAACAGAAAGAAATGAAGGGTATCCAAATTGGGGGAAAAAAATCAATCCATCTCTGTATACTGACAATATGAATCTCTTGTACATAGAGAATCTTAAATACGCTTCCAAAGGACTCCTGAACTTGATAAGTGAATTTGATAGAATTTCAGGATACAAAATCAACACACACAAGTCAGTAGCAATGCTATATACCAATAGTGGTCAATCTGAGAATCAAATCAAGAACTCAATTCCATTTACAATAACAACCAAAAAGCAAAATTGTATAGGAATATATTTAACCAAGGGGGTGCCAGATCTCAACAAGGAGAACTACAAAACACTGATGAAATAAACTGTGGAGGACACAAACAGATGGAGAAACATTCTGTGCTCATGGATTAAAGAATCAGCATTGCTAAAATAACTATATTACCCAAAGTAATCTACAAATTTGCTACAATCCCAACGAAACTACCAATGTCATTTTTCACAGAATTAGAAAAAAAAATCCTAAAATTCATATGAAACCAAAGAAGAGCCAGAATAGGCAAAATAATTTTAAGGAAAAAGAACAAACCTGGAGACATCACATTATCTGACTTCAAATTATACTACAAGGCTGCAGTAACCAAAACAGCACGGTACTGGTACAAGAGCATACACATGGACCACTGGAACAGAATAAACAATCCAGAAATACACCCAAATACCTACAACCAATTGACATTTGACAAAGCAGACAAAAACACACATTGAGGAAATGACACCCTATACAACAAATGGTGCTGGGAAACTTGAGTAGCTACATGCAGAAAAATGAAACTTGATTCCCTATCTCTCCCCATATGTAAAAATTAACTCAAGAGGAATTAAAGACTTAAATGTCAGAACTGAAACCATAAAAATCCTAGAAGAATACCTAGAAAAAACTCTTCTGGGCATTGGCCTAGGCAAATAATCTATGGCTAAAACCTCAAAAGCAAATGCAACAAAAATAGACAAGTGGGACTTAATTAAACTAAAAAGCTTCTGCATAGCAAAATAAATAATCAACAGAGCAAATAGGCAACCTACAGAATGAAAGAAGGTATTCACAAACTATACATCTGACAAAGGACTAATATCCAGAATCTACAAAAAACTCAAACAAATCAGCAAGAAAAAAGTCAATGACCCCATTAAAAAGTGGGCAAATGAACATGAACAGACATCTCTCAAAAGAAGATATACAAATGGCCAACAAACTTTGAAAAAATGCTAAACATCACTTATTATCAAATAAATGCAGATTAAAACCACAGTGAGATACCACCTTATACCAGTCAGGATTGCCGTTGTTAAAAATCAAAATCAATAGGTGTTGGTGCATATGCAGAGAAAAGGGAACACTTATACATCATTGGTGGGAGTGTAAATTAGTGCAACATCTATGTAAATCTGTGAGGAGAGTTCTCAGACAACGAAAAGTAGATCTACCATCTGATCCAGCAATTCCACTACTAGGTATCTACCCAAAGAAATAGAAGTCTTTATACAAAAAAAATCTGCACCTACATGTTTATTGCAGCACAATTCACAATTACAAAAATGTGGAATCAATCCAAATGCCCATTGACTAATCAGTGGATAATGAAACTGTGGTATGTATACACTATAGAATACTATTCAGAAATCAAAAATAATGAAACAATGTCTTTTGCAGCAACTTGGATGGAATTGGAGAGCATCATCCTAAGTTAACTAACTCAGGAACATAAAACCAAACACTGCATGTTCTCACTTATAAATGGGAGCTAAACTAGGGATCTGCAAAGGCATAGAGAATGATATAACGTACACTGGAGACTCGGGGGGAGAAGAGGTGGGTGATGAAAAATCACCTATTGGGTACAATGTGCACAGGTGGGGATGGTGGGTATACTTAAAGCCCAGACTTCTTCACTAGTATGTATTAATGCAACCATGTACCCCAAAACTATTTGTACCCCCTAAAGCTATTGAAATAAATAAATATGACTCTATTATATGCTGTCAATAAGAAATCCACTTCAAATATAATGATATAGGTAAGTGGAAAGTAAAAGGATTGAAAATAGGTATATAATCCAAACACTAATCAAAAGAAACAGGAGTGACTATACTAAATACTAATACCAAATAAAGTAGACTTCAGAGCAAAAAAAATTATCAGGGTCAGAGAGGAGCATTGCATAATAATAAAAGTGTCACTTTACCAACAAGACATAGCAATCCTAAACATGTATGCAGAAAGCAACATAGCTGTAAAATATGTAAAGCAAAACCCAAAAGAGCCAAGAGGAAAAATAGACAAATCCACAATTATAGTTAGGGACCTGAACATCTCTTTCTCAGCAATCAATATAATCAGTAAACTTAAAAACAATAAGGATACAGAAATATTCAACAACATTAAAAAGCAACAGGATCTAATTGACTTTATAGAATACTCCATCCAACAATAGAGAACACACATTCTTCTTAAGTACCCAGGGGATTTATGTCAGAATAAACCATACCCTAAACTATGAAACAAGTCTTAACAAATTTAAATGAATTAAAATCATACATAATGTGTTTTCAGATCACCACAGAATCAAGCGAGGAGTAAATAATGAAAAGATAAGAGAAAAATTTCAATTACTTGGAAACTAAACAATACAATTCTGCACATCTCATCAACAATGGTACCTGCACAATGAATATTTGTATACCTAACCCTGAATTGTACCCCACAATTTTAAAATAAAAAAATTAAAAGTTAAAAAAATGTGTTGTAACTAACTTTGATTTAATATGTGTGTATGATATTCACTGTTTTTAACTTGCAGGCACGTTAGAAATTGAAATCAACTCCATATATCTCTACTCTTTGAAGATAATATTTTAGGGAACTTTGGGGAATTACTTTAGAGAGTTACAAGCAGTATATTTAATTCAATAACCAGGTGACACTTTTAAACTTGCATGCATAATAATAAACAGATACTATCTCCAAAAAATTTACACATATACACACAAACACTATATACTGCTAAGAAATTATAATAGAAATTTTGCTGGATTATTGCCTTCTGTTCTTTTATTCTATATTTTAGGTGAGTAAAAAGTAACATTCTAACCTAAATATTATGAAATAATACAAGCTATCAAAACATTAGAAACTACTGATTTCATTATTTTTACCTAAATCTGTATTATTTTATTATTTAAAAATTAGTAAAAATTACATTTTTGTTCAGAACCTGAAAAATAGTAAGCAATTTATTAAGTGACCACTGACCAAGTTAAAACAACTATAAATCGAGTACTTGATTTTGTTTAGCTAAAACATGTAATCACTAAAACAGAGTTAATAAATACGTATAGAAAACTGCCAAGAGTAGGGGGCACACCTCAACAAGGGTGCCTGCACGATGAATATTTGTATACTTAACCCTGAATTGTACTACACATCTTTTTATTTTTTTGAGTTGGAGTCTCACTCAGTCGCCCAGACTGGAGTGCAGTGGCCGCTCCCGGCCACCGCAGCCTCGACCTGCTGGGCTCCGGCGATCCTTCCGCCTCAACCTTCCAAGTAGCCGAACTACAGGAGCGCGCTACCACGCCCAGCTAAATTTTTTTGATTTATTGTAGAGATGAGGTTTCGCCAAGTTGCCCAGGCGGGTCTCGAACCCGCTGACTCAGGCAATTCACTAACCTCGTCCTCCCATACTCCACATCTTTAAAATAAAAAATAAATACAATTCTGAATAATTATGAGTGAAACAAGAAGTCCCAAGTGAAATCTTAAAAGATACATTGAACTGAATAAAGCTAAAAATACAACATAAGAAATTGGTTTTAAAAAATAATAATAGATAATAAAAATACAAAATAGCAAAACTACATGGTATGCAGTTGGAGCAGTGACAAGAGGGAAATTTATACCTCTAAATGTCAATATTAGCAAAGAGAAAAAGTCTCAAATCAATAACCCAAGCTCTCACCTCAAGAAAATAGGGAAAGAAAAGCAAAATAAACTCAAAGCAAGCACAAAGAAGAAAATAAAAAAGAAGAAATCGATAAAGTTGAAAACACAAAAATAATAAAGAAAAATCAATAAAACAAACTGCTGGTTCTTTGAACAGATAAACAAAATTGACAAACCTTTAGCAAGACTGACAAAGAAAATATGAGGGAAGACATGGATTAGGAATTTTAAAAGGGAGCATTGTCTTTGACTCTACAGAAATTTTTAAGAATTATAAGATACAGCTAGGCTCAGTGGCTCTTGCCTGTATTCCCAGCACGTTGGGAAGCCAAGGAGGGAGGATCACTTGACACTAAGAGTTTGATACCAGTCTGAGCAACAAAGTGAGACCTCATCTCTACAAAAGATAGAAAACTTTGCCAGACATGGTGGTGCACACCAATAGTTCCAGCTATTTGCAAGGCTGAGGCAGGAAGATCACTTGAACCCAGGAGGTCAAGGCTGCAGTGATCCATGATTGTGCCACTGCACTTCAGCCTGGGCAACAGAGTGAAACACTGTCTCAAAAAAAATTAGAAAATAATACTGTGAACAATTTTATTCCAATAAATTAAATACCTTACATAATAGGAACACATTTCTAAAAGACAAAAATTACTGAAACTAACTCAAGATGAAGCAGAAAAACTCAGTAGAAATACAGCACGTATAGAAATTAGATAACTAAGTAAAATATGCACATTAATAAAATCCCAGACTAAGCTGGCTTTACTGGTATGTTATCAAACATCTAAAGAAGATTTAATACCAATACTCCATAAACACCTCTGGAAAATAGAAGAAGAATGAATACTTCCAAACTAATTCTAAGAGGCCAATATTATCGTTATACTAAATCACATAAAGACATCACAAGAAAACAAACTGCATAACCATATCTCTTGTGACTATTGATTTTTCAATCCTTAAAATATTATAAAACTGAATCCACAACATATAAAAAGGATTATTTACCATGATCAAGTGGGATTTATTACAGGAGTATAACATTGGTATAAAATCCAATAATAACCTAATGCAATATACCACATTGCTATTATACAGGACAAAAATCATGTCATCATTTCAAATAAATGCAGGAAAAAATTGGAACAATCCTATCCATTTGTGATTAAAGAAAAAAGTCCAACAAACTAAAGATAAAAGAGAACACCCTTAGTCTGTTAAAAAGCACCAACAAAAACCAACGAATAACCTCATGCTTAATGATAAAAAGCTCAATGCTTTTCTGCTAAGATCTGGAAAAATACAACGATATATTTTGCAGCATCACCACTTCTATACAATATTGTACTGGAAGTTTAGTCGGTGCAATTAGGCAAGTAAAGAGCATAACAGAAATCCTATTGAAAAGGAAGTTAAGATTTTTATTTTTCACAAATGACATAATTCTGTATGTAGAAAATGCTAAAGAAGTCACAAAATATACATTAGAACCAACACAAAAGTTCATCGAGATATCAGGATACAAGATTAATTTTTAAAAATTACATTGTGTTCTTTTATACCAGCAATGAACTATTTCAAAGTGAAATTAAGGAAACAATCTACTTACAATAGCAACAAAAATAATAAAATACTTAGAACAAATTTAATAAAACAAGTACACAAGGCATTTAAAACTGCAAAACAATGAGAGAAATGGAAAGCTACTTAATAAATAGACATTTTATGTTCATAGATAGGAACACCTCATGTTATTAAGATGACAAGCCTCTAAAAATTGACCTGAAGATTCAACCTAATCCTCATAAAAAACACAGCAGACATTTTTTTTCTAGAAATTTACAAGTTTGTTCTAAGACATATATGAAAATACAGAGAACTCAGAACAGCCAACCCAATTTTGAAAAAGAACAAAGTGAGAGGATGCTTACTTTTCAATTTAAAAACTTAATAAAGATACATTAATCAGGATATGGTATTGGCACAATGTGTACATGTACGTGCATAGATATAGATCAATGGAACAGGACTGAGAGTCCATAAATTAATCCTTATATTTTAACTGCATTTTACAAATGTGCCAAGACAATTCAATGGAGAAACAATGCTTTTCAATAAATGGCACTGGCACAATTAGATCTCCATATTGAAAAAAAATACGACATCAGGTTCTTTCCACACACCATACACACAAACATTCATTCAAAATCTATGTTAGATCCATAGATCTAAACATAAACGCTAAAGTTAAAAAGATTTTAGAAGAAAGCATAGAAAAAATCTTCATCATCCTGTGTTAGGAAAAGATTTTCTAGGTATAACATCGAAAGCCAACCCATAAAAGAAAAAAAAATTTATATAGGACTTCATCAAAGATCAAAACATTTTAAATTCAGAAAGCACCACCAAGAAAGTAGCTAGGCACAGTGGCTTGCACCTGTAATATCAACAAGTGGGACCCTGATATGGGAGGATCACTTGAGGCTAGGAGTTGAAGACCAGCCTGGGCAATATAGCAAGATCCCATCTCTGCAGCAATCATTTATTTTTTAAAAAGATGAGAAGTCTATAATGCACAAAATGGGAGAAAATATTTGCACACCATGTATCTGATAAAGGACTTGGATCTAGAATACAGAAAGCATATATTATGACCCAATCAATTTTTAAAACCCCACTTTTAAAATGGGAAAATAATCTGAATAGACATTTCTTTAAAAAAAAAAGATACAAATACCAATAAGCACAAGAAAAAGGTGTCCAAAATCATTAGCCATTAGGAAAATGTAAATAAAAATCACATAAGATACCATTTTATACACACTAGAATGGCTATCGTTTTAAAAAGAACTATAACAAATGTTGATGAGGATATGGAGAAATTGGAACTCTCTTACAATGATGGTGGGAATATAAAATTGCGCATCCACTTTGGAAAACATTTTCCAATTTCTTTAAAAAAACATAAGTCTAATAATTGAACCTACCAATTCATGTGAATCTACCCAAGTGAATTGAAAATATATGTCCATACAACAACTTGCCTGCGAATGTTCAAAGCAGTATTATTCATAACATGGAAATATTCAAAACATGGAAACAACCTATACAGCCATCAACTGTTTAGTAGGTAAAGAAAATGCAGACTATTTATGCAATGGAGTGGTACTCAGCAATAAAAAGAGACAGAATACTGATACATGCGATAACATGAATGAAACTCCAAAACTTTATACTAAGTGAAAGAAGTCAAGCACAAAATCCCACATACTGTATGATTTCATTGTTATGTAATGTCCAGAATAGGCAAATATGTAGACAGAAAATAGATTTATGGTGAACTAGGCTTGAAGACTGAACTTAATGAGTTGGGACTGCTAATAGGAAAGAGACTTTTTTATTTGAAAATGTTCTAAAATTATGTTATGGTGATAAAGGGAAGCCCTTAACCCTCCATCCCTCCACAGACACTAAAATTCAAAAACAATACACAAATTCCCTTTGTGAGAAATTCAGAAACCCATGAAAACACTTCTGTACCCTTGGCACAGTGCCATATGATTGGGAGGAAACTCCTAGCTCCCAGCTTTTACTTGGAGAAGGAAGTAAAGTATTGGACTATACATCCAGCATTCTGACTTTTCTACCTGGAGGACTGGTTTCTGCCTTGCCTAAATCTGATCACTGAAAGAAAGGAACCCCAGGTTGAGGACTTCTGAGAACAAAGGAAGCTGTTTGGGCCAGCATACACACGGGCTTGCCATAACACCAACATCTTGGCTCAGCACAGAGCAAGTGGGTGGAAAATTTCAAATCCAACCCTCTCCCTATGGAGGAAAATATTTGGATAATGAATTCAACAGTCCAACTTTTCAAGAGCTCCCTGAGTGACTGGCTTCTGTCTTAGGTGTCATGAAGTGTTGATGGACCTGGCATACTCTAGATGCCTCAGGTCCACTGAAATCAAAGGCAAAGGATTGAACTAGTATGTACTTACCCACCAGATCTCCTTGTCCCAACTCAATGTGGAACAACAAGAACAACTGCCAACCCCTATCTATCTCATCCCTAAGGAAGATAAGAGAAGATTGAAACATACAATCAACATTCAGACCTTTTGGATGGCTGATTTTAGTCTCACCTGTCTCAGAGTGCAGAGATAACACAACATACTCTAGATGCTTGGGAGTTTCTGAGGAAAAAGAAAGTTGGAGAATGCTGATGCACTAAAACACCTGCATTACAGCAGAAGAATATCACAGGGAGCATACATTATAAAATTCTGTAAAACGAAGCCATCAAATCCCTCTAATTGGGAACACAAGCACACACACAAGCCCAAAGAAGATGTATATAGAGGTTTGAAAGGTCTCCAGTCTCTCTGAAAGGGATGATTAGTGAAGGCATTCTCCTG
Source organism: Cephalopachus bancanus (assembly GCA_027257055.1). NCBI lineage: Eukaryota > Metazoa > Chordata > Mammalia > Primates > Tarsiidae > Cephalopachus > Cephalopachus bancanus. The sequence continues at coordinate 327,249 of JAPVLO010001033.1, read as the reverse complement.
TATGAGAAAAGTCTGTGAAGACTGAGAGAGGTAGCAGTTTTTCTAATTCACAGAAATAAACACAAAGAGTCAAGGAAAATTTTAAAAGCAGATAAACATGGCACTCAAAAAAGGAACAAGATAAATCTCCAGAAAACAACCCTAATGTAATGAGTTATATTAATTATCAGAGAAATCAAAATAACCATCATGTGAATGCTCAAAGAGCTCAGGAATTCAATGCATGAACAAAGTAAGAATCTCAACATAGAGACAGGACATTTTTTTTTAAGAAAACCAGAAATCTTAGAGCTGAAGAATACTATAATGAACTGAAAAATTCACTAGAGGAGTTCAACAGCAGACTAGATCAAGCAAAAGCAAAAGATCAGCAAATTCATAAATAGGCCATTTGAAATTATCCAGTCAGAGGAGCAAAAAGAAAAAAAGAATACAAAAGAGTAAAAAAAAAAAAGTAAAGGACTTATGAGATGCCAACCAAAGGACCACTGTATGCATTAAAGGATATTCAAAAGGAGAAGAGAAAGAATGGGGGAGAAAGCTTATCCAAATAATAATAATAATAATAATAATAATAATAATAATAATGGATGAAAACTGCCCCCATCTGGAGAAGGAAATGGATATTCAGATCCAGGAAGCTCAACAGACCCTAATTAAGATGAATCAAAAGAAGTCAACACCAAGACACATTAAATCAAATTGCCAAAAGTCAAAGAGAGAATTTCCATGATATGGTAATCAAAAGAGAGCAGGATTGACAATATTTATATCAGTTTTTGCTTTTCAACTCAAAAACTATCACAAGAGATAAAGATGGATATTATATAATGATAAAAGGGTCACTTCACCAGAAATATATAACAGTCTTAAGTATATACGCAGGTAACATAAGAACATTTAAATATGTAAAACAAACGTTGGTAGAGTTGATGGGAAAAATGGGCAGCAATACAAGAATAGTAAGGGACTTCAATATGGCAATTTCACTGAGTAGATCATTCAGACAGAAAATCAATAAAGAAGCACTGGACTTGAACTGCACTTTAGACAAAATGGACCAGATATATACAGAACATTTCATCCAACAGTGGCAAGATATACATTCTTCTCAAGTGTGTATAAAACCTCTAGGATAGATTGTATATTAGGCTACAAAGCAAGTCTTAAAAATTTAAGAATAGTGAAATTATACAAAGTGTCTTTTCTGATCACAGTGGTATGAAACTAGAAATCAATAACAAGAGGAAAATTGGAAAATTCACAAATACGTGAAATTAAACAGCACATTCCTGACTAGCTAATGGGTCACAGAAGAAATCAAAAGACAAATTTTAAAAGGTCTTGAGACAAAGGATAATAGAAACAAAACATACTAAAACTTATGGGATACAGCAAAAACAGCACTAAGAGAGAATTTTATAGTGATAAATGCCTACATTAAAAGAGAAGAAAGATCTCAAATCAACAGCCTAATATTACACCTCAAGGAACTAGGGGAAAAAAAGAACAAACTAAGCCCAAGATAAGCAGAAGAAAGGAAATAATAAAGATTAGAAGAGAAATAATTGAAATAGAGAATAGAAAGACAATAGAAAAAGATCAATAAGCTAAGAGTTGTTTTTTGAAAAAAATATAATTGAAAAATCTTTAGGAAGACTAAGAAACAAAGAGACAGAGAAAAAGGAATGCTTCTACACTGCTGGTGGGAATGCAAACTAGTGCAACCTCTTTGGAAGACAGTGTGGCGATTCCTAAAACAACTAGAAATTGACCTTTCATATGACCCAGCAATTCCCCTATTGGGAATATACCCAGAGGAACTCAAATCATTCTACAAAATAGATACCTGCACACGTATGTTTGTCGCATCTCCATTCACAATAGCAAAAACATGGAACCAACCATGCTGCCCATCGAAGCTGGACTGAATTAAAAAATGTGGTACATATGCACAATGGAATATTATGCAACCATAAAGAAGGACAAACATATGGACTTCACAGCAACTTGAATGGATTGAGAGTCAACCATACTCAATCTATCACAGAAACAAAGAACAGAGTACCAGGTGTTTTCACTTATAAGCAGACTCTGAGCAATTATAATACTATAAGAAAGGGATTGACAGTAGTGGGAAACTGTCAGGGGAGAGAGTGTGGGATTGGCAGTTGAGGGAGACTGCTAGGGGAGGGGGGGCATACCTCATCAACAAGGGTCCCTGCATAATCAACGTTTATATACCTAATCCTGGACTGTACCCCACATCTTTATAATAAAAAAAGAAACAAAGAGAGAAGACTAAATGAGCAAAATCAAAAAGGAAAGATAAGACATCACAACTTATGCCACAGAAATAAAAATGGTCATAAAACTATCAACAATTATATGCCAGCAAAATTGTTAAGCTAGAAATAATAGATAAACCAGATACATAAAACTTGTTTAGTAGTCAGTTCTCCTGAGCAACAGACCCAATAAGAAATACACATGTGTGTGTATTTATGTGTATGTTAGAAGATATATTATGAGTAATAGACATGATGATGAAGGCTTAGAAGTTCCATGATCTACTGTCTGTAAACTGGAGCTCCGAGCCCAGTTATGCCAGTGGTATAATTCCAGTCCAGGTCCAAAGTCCTGTGAACAAAGGGATCTGATGATGTAGATCCTGGTCCAATGGCAAATATCAATTCCAAGCTCAAGGAAGTAGGCAGAAACAAAAGGGCGAATTCCTCTTTCTTCAACAATTTTGTTGTATTCAGGTCCTCAATGAGTTGGATGGTGTCTGCTCACATTGGGGAGGGTAATCCACTTTACAAAATCCACTGATTCAAATGCTCATCTCATATAGAAACACCCTCACAGACACACCCATAAATAATGTTTAATCTAGATACCTCATGGTGCAGTCAAGTTTACAAATAAAATTAATGTTCACAAGTACATCCTTTGTCAACCTGGCAACCATACTCATATCCTTAAACCATATTTAAACTCCAAATAAGCTGGGCTCGGTGGCTCAGCCTGTAATCCCGCGCCTTTGGGAGGCTGAGGTGAGTGGATTGACTGAGTCCGCGGGTTCGAGACCCGCCTGGGCAGCGAGACCTCATCTCTACAATAAATCAAAAATCAGCCAGGCGTGGTAGCGCATGCCTGTAATTCCAGCTACTTGGAAGGCTGAGGCGGAAGGATCGCCGGAGTCCAGCAGGTCGAGGCTGTGGTGGCCGGGAGCGGCCACTGCACTTCAGTCTGGGGGACAGAGTGAGACTCCAACTCAAAAAAAAAAAAAAAAAAAAACTCCAAATAAGGACAATAACTAGGTCAGAATTCTACCTAATGTGATACAACTATAATGATTTCAACAAATATGCACTAGCCCCTTTCCAAGAAAAATGTGTAAAATTCTTGAGTGATGTTTGCTCTTCCTGACATTCCATAACTTAAATATTATGACACAAACTTAATAGTATCAAAATATTGCTATAAACTCAATACATCTTATATTACACAATAAGAGAATAAAACAAAACAAAGATATATATGTAGAAAGATATAGATATACACACAAACACATTCATAGCAAAATAAGGAGGAAATACCTGTGACAATTACAGTCCTCATTAATTTTTTAATTTATTAAAGATGTGGGTACAATTCAGGGTTAGGTATACAAATGTTGATTATGCAGCTGATAGGTGTGTTCCTCCCTCCCCTAGCAGTTTCCCTCAACTGCCAATCCCTTTCTTATATTATTATGATAATTGTTCAAGGTCCACTTATGAGTGACAACATATAGCACTCTGTTCTTTGTTTTTGTGATAGATCACTGAGTATTATCGACTCTAAATCCATCCAAGTTGCTGCAAAGTCCATATGTTTGTCCTTCTTTATGACTGTATAATATTCCATTGGGTATAAGTACCACAATTTTTAAATCCAGTCCAGCTTCGATGGGCAGCATGGTTGGTTCCATGTTTTTTCTATTGTGAATAGAGCTGCAACAAACGTACGTGTGCAGGTATCTATTTTGTAGAATGATTTGAGTTCCTCTGGGTATATTCCCAATAGGGGAATTGCTGGGTCATATGGAAGGTCAATTTCTAGTTCTTTCAGGAATCGCCACACTGTCTTCCAAAGAGGTTGCACTAGTTTGCATTCTCACCAGCAGTGTAGAAGCATTCTTTTTTCTCCACATCCTCACCAGCATCTGTTGTTGTTTTTTTTATTAATGATGGCCATTCTTACAGGGGTTAGGTGGTATCTCAGTGTGGTTTTGATTTGCATTTCTCTGATGAGAGTGAGGCTGAACACTTTATCATGTGTCTGTTGGCTGCCCATATATCTTCTTTTGAGAAGTGTCTATTCATGTCTTTTGTCCATTTTTTAATGGGGCTGTTGTTTTTTCCTTTTGGTGCATTTGAGTGCCTTGTAGATCCTAGATGTTAGACCTTTGTCAGATATACAGTTGGCAAATATTTTTTCCCATTCTGTGGGCTGTCTCCCTGCTCTCTTTCTCAATGGTTTCTTTTGCTTTGCAGAAGCTCATTAGTTTGACGAGGTCCCACTTGTCTATCTTATTTCTTATGGTAGGGGCACTTAGGATTCTGTTCAGGAATTGATTGCCAGTTCCAATTTCCATAAGAGAGTCTTCTGTGTTTTCTATGATTTACAGTCCTCATTTCTGTAGCAACATGCTCATAGTTGGTATTTACCTTCTTCTGCTACCCATTTGTTTTATCTTTGCCTTCAGCAAGCACCTAAGCTGGTCATAGTTCTTTACCTGATGAGATGATCCAAACCAAACCTTCATTCCTGAAGAGTCTTGATCATTTGTAGTCCTGCCTAATTTGGTTGCTGTAGTTTTCTGTTAACCTTAATCACAGGGCATGAAGTACTTTTTTAAATGCCCTAAGGGATCTCCTGTATTCCAGACATACTCTTCTTATATCCTTGTGAAGTAATAGTTCAATTTCCCCTAGGTAGTCAGGACCAATCACCCTAGCTCAGCATCACAACTCCTTTCCTTCGTCTGTTGAGTCAAAAGCATGACTAGCCCAAAGTGGTTGGTTGACTATTTTAACTTCCAATTCAATGAAATCATTGTCTTGTCCCCCAAATAGAAGCATTCCTCCCTCTGGAACCAAGACCTCTAGGCCAGAAAAACAAAGCTGTGGAAGCAAGAAAGAAAAGTTTTACTAGTGGGTCTCTAGAGATAATAGTGAATGGCGCCACTTAAATTTTCATCCCCTTAATTTCTGACCTCATGAATCCTAGCTGGGAGAAACAGTACCATATATCAGATGCTGATTCAGAGTATGCACAGACTTCGAAGAACCTTGCACTAGCCATGTAAGGTATTACCATCTGGCTGGCACTGTAACTGAGTCTTCAAGAGGCCACTCCATTCGATGAGGCCAGTTGCTTCAGGATTGTAGGAAATATAGTAAAACCAGTAAATTCCATGAGTACTTCTTTCACTATAGAATGAGGCTCTTGATCAGAAGTAATGCTCTATGGAACACCACCATGATAAATAAAGAATTCTTTAAGTCCATAGATGGTGACCTGCAGATGCATTGCATGCAGGGAAGGTAAATTCATATTCAGAGTGTCTACTCCAGTTAGAGAAAAATTGTGTCCCTTCTATGATGGAAATAGTCCAACGTAATTAACCTGCTGCCAGGCAGTGGCTAATCACTCCCAGGGAATGGTACTACATTGGGGGCTAAGTGTTGGTCTTGGCTGCAGGCAGATTGGGCACTCAACAGCGGCCTTAGCCAGTTAGCCTTGGTGAGTGGAAATCCGTGTTGTTGAGCCCATGCATAACCTCCATCCCTGCCACCATGGCCACTTTGTTCATAAGCCCACTGGGCACTGAAAGGGGTGGCTGGGGAAAGGGGCTGACTAGTATCCACAGAATGAGTTATTCTATCCATTTGATTATTAAAATCTTCCTATGCTGAGGTCACTCTTTGATGAGTATTCACGTGGGACACAAACATCTTTACTTTTTTCTTGCTCAGAGAGGACCATCCACATACTTCTTCCCAAATTTCCTTGTTTCTTCCAAGTTCCTGACCATACAACTAAACCAATGGCCACAGCTCATGTATCAGAATATAATTGCACATGTGGCCATTTTTCCTTCCAAGAAAAGTGTACAACCAGGTGCACTGCTCAAAGGTGTGCCCACCAAGAGTATTTCCCTTCCCCACAGTTCTTCATGAATGTCCCAGAGAGAAGCTGCAGTACTGCAGCTGCCCACATTCAGGTGGTGCTTGCATATCTTGCAGAACTTTTGTAAAACAGACCGAAATCTTTTCTTCTTCTGTCAGCTGATCATAGGGAATTTTCCATGAAGCCATAGGTGTAGTTTGGGAGAGAACAGGCAGTGTAGAAGTAGAGACCATGGACATTTAAGTCACTTCTTCATACAACTTACTTGTACCTTGAGGGCCTGCTTAGGCCTGATTATGTATATTCCACTTCCACTTGATGATGGAATGGTTGCCTTGCATCCCCAATTTTATGGCTTGTGGGTCAGATAAGATCTAGTTTATGTTGGGCAGCTCAGTTGCCTGGTAATTTGGTGGCCATAGCTGCCTTCAGTTTGTACTAAGGCTCATTAGCAGCCAAGGAACAATTTCTCAAAAGGAAAGTAGATAATTTCAAAGGATAGCAGGGATTGGATCCAAAATTCTAAGGGACTGATACTGACATTCACCTATAGGGGTCTACCAAAGGCTCTAAACAGCATTCCTTCTGCCACTAACGCTTCAAGTACCATTAGATCTGCTGGATCATATGCCAAAGCAGCTTGCACAGTTGTCTGGACCTCGTTTGGGGCTCGACAAAAACTAGCACCTTTTTGGGTCACTTGGTAAATGGGGTGAAGTAACACACCCACATGATGAATATGTCGCATACAAAATCCAAAAAAGGCTACTAGGCATTGTGACTCTTTTTTGGTTCTAGGAGAGGCCGGGTGCAACATCTTATTCTACACCCGAGAAAGAATAACACGTGCTCCATACCTCTGGGCACCTAGTAATTTTATTGAAGTGGAAAGTTCCTGAACTTTCAGATTTATTTTCCACCCTCAGTCATGGAAATGTCTTACCAATAAGTCTAGAGTAGTTGCTACTTCTTGCTCACTAGGAGGACCAGGGTCAATGAGCATAATGACATCATTGTAATAAATAGTGTGATATCTTGTAGAAGGAAAAGGCAATCAAGACTACTGTGAACTAAATTACAACAAAGGGCTAAAGAGTTGATTCAACCCTGAGGTAGGACAGTGAAGGTGTATTTTTTGGCCTTGCCAGCTGAAAGAACAGTACTTCTGGCAGCCTTGTGGAAAGAGATGAAGGCAAAAGCATTTTCCAGATCATACCAGTACCAGGAGATGTGTTAATTTGTCCAAGCAATGAACCCACATCTGGTACAGCAGCTGCAATTGGTGTCACCACCTGTTTAAGCTCACAGTAGTCCACTGTCATTCTCCAATATCCATCTGTCTTCTGCAATGTCCAAATAGGAGAACTGAATGGGGATGTCCTGGAGAATCACCACCTCTACATCTTTCAAGTCATTGATGATGGTACCAATCTGTGCAATCCCTCTGAGAATATGGTACTGCATTTAGTTTACTATTTTTATAAGTAGAGACAGTTCTAGTTGTTTCCTCTTGGGCTATACCACCACAATAGCCCTCAGTCCACAAATCAGGAGGTGGGGTGGGTCCTGAGGAGAATGGGCATTGTCAGAGAACCAACATAAGAATTCAGCCAGCTGCTGAGTACATCTATTCCAACTATGCATTTTGGAACTCGAAAAATAACCACAGGATGGGTTCAGGGACCCACTGTGAGGCTGACATTTTGATCTAGAACTTCACTGATCACTTGACCTCAATAAGCCCCTACTCCAACTGGTACAACACAGTGACATTTTGGATCTTCTGGAATCAGTGTCAGTTTAGAACCAGTGTCTAGTAATTCCCCAAATTCTAACCATTCTTTTTCCCAATGTACAGTAACCTTGGTAAAAGCCTTTGGGGAAGACTGGGAGAAAGATTAACGGTATAAATTTTCAGTAGTGTTCCAAGTTCTTTCCTTGAGGGGTCTCCATTCCGTAGGTTCTGGGACTGTAAACTGGCTCAAGTCTGGGAAGTGGTTGAGGGACTGTAGCTTTCTGTTTTTATGACTCAGGTTAGACTTTTGGTCACTTGGCCTTGGTGTTTTCTGCTTATTACAGATCAAGTAGGAACTTAGTAGGTGTACTTTTATTTCATTTCTGGGAAATGAAACATCATGATTAATTAGTCAATGCCGTCAGATTATTCTGATAGCTGCTTTGACTCTGCTGCCCATTATGGTAACTATGATCACCCTAACGTTGGCAGTTGAAGGATGTCACTTGGCCTCTGCCACTTCAAGATCCAATTACTCCCATTGCATTTAGGCTTCTCAGTTCAGTGAATGCAGTTCCCAACTGTGAGGTCTGGCTTACAGAGAAGAGTGAACACAGAGCTCTTCAAGGATGTTGGTGAAAAGTATGTCTTCTGAACCCTCCCAGTGTGGGTGAGTAGTTTTTTTCTTCTTTTAATTATTATTATTTTTTATATTTTAAAGATGTGGGGTACAATTCAGGATGAGGTACATAAGTGGTCATCATACAGGTGAAGTTTGGGCCTCCCATTGGTCCTTATTTTGCCTGGTTTGGGGCCAGGTACCATTATTGATGTTATGTGCCTCCCCCGGCAGTGTCCCCCTACTGCCAACTCCTTTTCTATACTATTATGATAAATGTTCAGGATCCACTTATGAGTGAGAATATGCGGTACCCAGTTGTTCGTTTCTGTGATAAACCACTGAGTATGATTGACTTTAAATCCATCCAGGTTGCTGCGAAGCCCACAGTTTTGACCTTCCTTATGGCTGCATAATATTCCATCATGTATATGTACCACATTTTTTTAATCCAGTTCACTTTCAATGGGCAGCACAGTTGGTTCCATGTTTTTGCTATTGTGAATAGTGCTGCAACAAACATGCATGTGAAGGTATCTTTTTTGTAGAATGATTTAAGTACCTAGGGTATATTCCAAGAAGGAAGAATGCTGAGTCATATGGAAGATCGATTTTTAAATATTTAGAAATTGCCACACTGTTTTCCACAGAGGCTGTACTAATTCACACTCCCAACAACAGTGTAGAAGCATTCCCTTTTCTCCACATCCTCTCCAGCATCTGTTGTTTTTTGAGTTACTGATGATGACCATCCTGACTGGAATCAGGTGGTATCTCAGTGTGGTTTTGATTTGCATTTCTCTGATGATTACTGAGGCTGAGCATTTTTTCATGTATCTGTTGGCTGCTCATATGTCTTCTTTTGAGAAGTGTCTATTCAAATATTTTTCCAAGTTTTAAAAGGGCTATTTGTTTTTATTTTCCTTTCAGCACGTTTCAGTTCCTTGTAGATCCTGAATGTTAGGCCTTTGTCAGATATATAGTTGGCAAATATTTTTTCCCATTCTGTGACCTATCTTCACACTCTCTTGATGGGTTCTTTTGCTTTGCAGAAGCTTTTCAGTTTGATGAGGTCCCACTTGTTTATCTTATCTCTTATGGCATGGACTTTTGGGCTTCTGATCAGGAATTGGTTGCCTATTCCAATTTCTGTAAGTGTGTCTCACGTGTTTTCTAAGATTCTTATAGATTCTTATTTATAAGATGTTTTTGCTTACTTCTTTGATCCATTAGGAGTTGATTTTTGTGTATGGTGATAGGTAGGGGTCTTGTTTTAATCTTTTGCATGTGGTCAGCCAGTTTTTTCAGCACCATTTACTGAATAGGTTCTACTCTCCCCAGTGGTTGGCAGTGGAGGCCTTGTCGAAGATGAGTTGATTGAGAAATTGAAGTTTTGCTTCTAGAATCTCTACTCTGTTCCATTGGTTTATATGCCTGTTCTTATACCAATACCAGACTGTTTTGATTACTGTAGCTTTGTAATAAAGTTTAAAGTCTGGTAGTGTGCTACCTCCCACTTTTTTCTTTTGCTGAGGATTGTTTTGGCTATGGTCCTTTATGTTTCCATATGAATTTCTGTATTGTCGTTTTCAGGTCTGAGATGAATGATGTTGCCTTGGGTAGGATGGACATCTTAACAAAGCTGATTTTTCCAATTCTTGAACATGGACTGTTTTTCCATTTGTTTGTGTCTTCTTTGATTTCTTTGAGCAGTGTTTTGTAGTTTTCATTTTAAAGTTCTTTCACTTCTCTGGTTAGGAAGATGCCAAGGTATTTTATTTTATTTTTTGTGGCTATTGTGAATGGGATCGTGCTTTTTATTTGATTCTCTGCCTGTTTGCTGTTGGTGTATAAAAATGTGACTGTCTTTTGCACATTTATTTTGTACCCTGTGACTTTTCCAAAGACCTTTATCAGTGCAAGGAGGTTTTTGACAGATTCTCTTGGATTTTCAGGGTATAGGATCCTATCGTTAGTAAAGAGGAGTAACTTAACGTTTTCTTTTCCTATTTGGATACCCTTGATTTCTTTCTCTTGTCTGGTTGCTCTAGCTAGGACTTCCAAAACTATATTGAACAGATTGTGTGAGAGTAGGCAGCCTTATCTTGTTCCGGTTTTTAGGGGAAATGCTTCCAATTTCTGTCCATTTAGCCATATGCTGGCTGTAGGTTTATCGTAGATGGCTCTTACTATTCTGAGCTATGTTCCCTCTATACCTAGGTGTTTGAGGGTTTTTATCAAAAAGCGATGCTGAGTTTTGTCAAAAGCTTTTTCTGCATCTAATGACATAATCATGTGGTTCTTGTTTTTACATCTGTTGATGTATTGAATTACATTTATGGTCTTGCAGATGTTGAACCAGCCCTACATTCTGGGGATGACGCCTACTTGATCATGATGGATGAGTTTTGAGATGTGTTGGTGGATCTGATTTGCTTGAATCTTGTTCAGAATTTTTGCATCTATGTTAATCAGGGATGGTGGCCTGTAGTTCTCTTTCTTTGTTGGGTCTTTATCCAGTTTGGGTATTGGTGTGATGTTAGCTTCATAACATTCTTTCTCAATTGCCTGGAATACTTTCAATAGGATTGGTGTCAGCTCTTCCTTGTATATTTTGCAGAATTCCAAGTAGGTCTTAAATGACAAATCTACTCTAACTTTCCAATATCCCTAAACCTTTAATCTGTTCCTCTGCATTAAACCAAGGCATGTCCAGCATTTCCAATTTTCCCACTGTAAACTACCTTTTGGTTCATGCTCAGTCAACCAATAAAATAAACTGTGTTACAATACTTTCTAACTCCACAAACAGCATTAAATGTAGAATCTCTGCTTAGTGACTCCATGTCAATAAATTCAGCCTGATCCAACTTTATGATATTTCTACTATTATCCCACACCCTTAGAATTCATTCTCATATATGCTCCCTGAATTTCTGTCTGTATAAATTAGAAAACTCAAGTCGTTATTTTGAAGTGTTTTATACCAGTTCACAGGTCACACATTGTATCTTAACTTTAGGGATCTATTGGGACTGGAGCCTAGTTACAGTCTAGAAGCAAAGAAGGGTGGTTAGGGTGGACCCTGAGAAAAATCAGCACTGTTTTGCATGACAACTGTCTCAGGGGAGGCCATTACTCTTTCCTCACGTAAGGTACAGTTAACTTTCTCAGAGGGAGATGGAAAAGCTGATACTACTATGTGTGAAGAGTTCAACATGCGTTGTAATACGACTGGGCATAAGATGTGATTCTGTGCTTAATTTTTAGAACTTTTAGTCCTGCAGCTATAGAAGATAAAGGTTGCCTTCAGGACACATAGATGCTCTAAGTCCTTGTTATTGTGCTTGAGTTGAGAATTTGAATTTCTGAGTTTATCCTTTTCTTGCACCACTTTGTCCAGTGACATTAAAAGCCACCAGCTAATGTCGTTATATTAATTAGTTTCCCTCTTTTCCAAAAGCATTCAAAAGTATCATGTGTAGAGTCCAGCTCCTTACTTCTTATAAGTGGTTGATTAGGAATATCCAATGTAGACATTTTGTGCATCTCTTTTGCCAAATCATGCCACAGACTCTCAGTATTCTCTTTAATATTGCAAGAGTCATTAGCATCTTTAAATATAACCAGATTAGACAGCCAAATCCATAAACCCCAGAACTAATTCAGAAGACTCATTTTAAAAACTGTTTCTCTAGAGTCACCCTCAGTACCAAAATCTGTATTGGTCAGAGTTCCTCAGAGAAACTGAAACTCTGTGTGCCCATTAAGCAATAACTCCTCATTTCCCCCTGCCCTAATGATTCCTATTCTACTGGTAACCACTGTTCTACTTTCCACCTCTCTGAATTTGACTAGATACCCCATATATAAGTAGAATCATACAGTACTTGTACTTTGGTAATGGGGTTATTTCACTTAGCATGATGTCTTCAAGGTTCATCCATGTTGTAGCATGTGTCATAATTTTCCTCTTTTATATAAGGATGAATAATAGTCCACTGTATGAATATAACACATTTGGTTAACCACATACCCATCAATGAACACTTGTGTTGCTTCCATATTTTGGCTGTTGTGAATGATGATAAGTATGAATGTACAAATATCCGTTCAAGTTCCTGCTTCAATTATTTTAGGTATATACCCAGAAGTAGAATCACTGGATCATATATGAATTCTATGTTTAATTTTTGGAGGAACCACCATACTGTTTCCTACCATGACTGTATCATTTTACAGACTCAGTAGTAATACACAAGGGTTTCTCTTTCTCCACATCCTCATCAATATTTATATTCTGGTTTTTAAATAATAGACATCCTAATGAGTATGAAGTGGTATTCACCGTGGTTTTGATTTGTATTTCCCTAATGATTAACGATGCTGAGCATCTTCGTGTGCTTATTGGCCTTTGTAAATTTCTCTGGAGAAATGTCTATTCAAGTCCTTTGTTCATTTTTTAATTGTTATTTAGTTTTTATTTCTCTGCAATCCAGCTAGACATGGATAGGAATAAGGAAAATATAGAATCCAAAGAATTGCAGCAACCGCACAAAGATTATAGGATATTGAGAGCAAATTGGAAGGAGGGGTGCTCTCCTGAGTTACAGAAGAATAGGTCTGGTAGTTAAGATAAAACATGTCAAATTTATTAGAGTTGTTCACAATCAGTAATTGTGATCTTCTTGCTGATCTTGCCATTCTTGGACCTGGAACCCTCCATGGCTTGGACAGCATTCATGCCCTCTTTCACCTTGCCAAAGACCACATGCTTACCATCCAACCATTCAGTCTTAGTAGTGCAGATGAAAAAGTGGGAACCATCTGTGCTGAGTCCAGCATTTGCCATGGACAAGATTCCAGGACCTGTATGATTCAGGATGAAGTTCTCGTCATCAAATTTCTCCCCATAGGTGGACTTGCTGCCAGTGTCATTATGTTGTATGAAGTCACCACCCTGGCACATAAACCCTGGAATTATTTTGTGAAAGCAGGAACCCCTATAACCAAATCCTATCTCTCTAGTGCTCAGAGCATGAAAGTTTTCTGCTGACTTTGGAAATTTGTTTGCAAACAGCTCAAAGGAGACACAGCCCAAGGGCTCGCAGTCGATGATGTTAAAGAACGTGGTGAGGTTGACCATGGCTGATGGGAAAGGGCTCCAGGTGGTGGCGTCTGCAAAGGTCCCTTTGTTCATTTTAAAAATCTGGATTTTTATGGTTGTTGTCGAGCTGTAGTTCTTTGTATATTATGGATACTACTCCCTTGCCAGGTATATTATTTTCAAATATTTTCCCACTCTCTGTGAGTTGTCTTTTTATTTGGTTGATAATGTCAACCAAATTTGATTTGATACACAAAAGTTTTAATTTTGATGAGGTCCTATTTATCTATTTTTTTCTTCTGTTGCCTGTGGTTTTGGTGGCATATCCAAAACATAATTGCCAAATCTAATGTCATGAGGCTTTTATCCTTTGTTTTATTCTAAGAGTTTTATACATTTAACTCTTATGTTTAAGTCTTTTACCCATATTGAATTAATTTTTATATATGGCTGTGATGTTTAATTTTATTTGTCAATTTGAATGAGCCAAGGGATATGCAGATTTCTGGTTAAACACTATTTCTGGATATCTGTGAGAGTGTTTCTAAGAAGAGATTAGCAGAGGAATTGGTGAAATAAGTAAAACAGATGGCCTTCTTTGATGTGGTTGGACATCCTTCAATCTGTTGAGGGTCTCAATAGAACAGAAAGGTGGAGTGAGATTAAACTCTCTCTTTCTCTCTGGCTACTTAAACTGGGACATAGACCTCAGTGTGCTAAGTGCTCTCAGTTTTCAGGCTTTCAGACTCAGGTTGGATTCTGCACCATCAGCTCTCTTGTTCTCAAACCTCTCAACTACAACATAGGTTTCCCTGGGTCTCTAGCTTACAGATGACAGATCAAAGGCCTTCTCAGCCTCTGTAGTCACATATCACGTAAACTAATACTGGTTCTGTTTCTCTGGAGAACCCTAATACAATGTTGCAAGGTAAACGTCCTTCTTTAATCTTTTGCATGTGACCAACACGATTTGTTGCAAAAACAAACCTTAGCACCCTGTCAAAACTCATTTGACTATAGACAAAAGATTTATTTCTGTGTCCTCTATTCTATTTCATTGGTCTATATGTCTGTCATCATGCCAGTACCACACTGTTTTACTTACTATAGTTTTATGTAAAGTTTTGAAAACAGGAAGTGTGAAATCTTCAGCTTTGTTCTTTGCTATTCATGGTTGTTTTGGATACTTGAGATCCCTTGAGATTCCATATGAACTTTAGGATATATTTTTCTATTTCTGAAAAAAATCATTGGGATTTTGATAGAAATGGCATTGAATCAGTAGATCCATTTAGGTAATATTAACACTTTAACAATATTAAGCCTTTCAGCTCATGAACACAGGCTATGTTTCTATTTATTAGTGTTTTTCATTTCCTTCAGCAGTGTTATGTAGTTTTCAGTGTACAAGTCTTTCACTTTTTTGGTAAAGTTTTTTTCCTCAGTATTTTACTCTTTTTAATGTTACTGTTAATGGAACTGTTTTCTTAGTTTCCTGCCCAGATGATTGTTAGTGTATATAAATGTAAGTGACTTTTATATGTTGATTTTTTTTATCCTGCAAATTTACTGAATTTGTTTTTTAGTTCTAATGGTTTTTTATTATTTATTCATTTTTTTCTCTTTTAATTTTTATTTTAAAATTGTGGGGTACAATTCAGAGTTAGGTATACAAATATTCATTGTGCAGGTACCCTTGCTGATGAGGTGTGCCCCCCCCTTCCCCAGGCAGTTATCGACTACTGTCAATCCCACCTCTCCACACCCCCAACCCCCCCCCAGTTTCCCACTACCTCCTTTTTTAAAAATTTTTTAATTTTTTAATTTTTTTTACTGTAGAGATGAGATCTCACCAAGTTTCCTGGGCTGAACCCACAGGCTCAGTTTACCTGCCTCGGCCTCCCAAAGTGCTGGGGTTACAGGCGGAGCCACCGAGCCCTGCTCCCGCTACTTTCAATCCTTTTCTTATTATATTACGATAGTTGTTCAAGGACCACTTATGAGTGAAAACATGTGATACTAAGCTCTTTGTTTCTGTGAGAGACCACTCAGTATTATAAGCTCTAATTCCATCCAGGTTGCTGCAAAGTTCATGATTTTTTTCTTCTTTATGGTTGCATAATATTCCATTGCGTATATGTACCACATTTTTTTTATCCCGTCCTCTTTTGATGAGCGGCACGGTTGGTTCCATGTTCTTGCTATTGTGAACAAGGCTGCGATAAACATTCGTGTTCAGGTATCTTTTTAATAGAGTGACCTGAGTTCTTCCGGCTATATTCCCAGTAGGGGGATTGCAGGGTCATATGGAAGGCAGATTTTTAGAACTTTTAGAAATTGCCACACTAATTTCCACAGAGGCTGTACTAGTTTACACTCCCACCAACAGTGTAAAGGTGTTCCCTTTTCACCACATCCTCTTCAGCATCTGTTATTTTTTGAGTTATTGATGATGGCCATTCTGACTGGAGTTAGGTGGTATCTCAGTGTGGTTTTAATTTTCATCTCTTTGATGACTAGTGAGGCTGAACAGTTTTTCATGTATCTGTTGACTGCTCTTATGTCTTCTCTTGAGAAGTGTCTATTCATATCTTTTGTCCACTTTGTAATGGGGCTTTTTGTTTTTTTCTTTTCAGCACGTTTGAGTTCCTTGGAGATCCTTAATGTTAAACCTTTGTCAGACATGGAGTTGGCAAATATTTTTTCCCAGTCTGTGGGCTGTCTCCCTGCTCTCTTGATGGTTTCTTTGGGTCTGCAGAAGCTTGTCAGTTTAATGAGGTCCCACTTGTCTATCTATTTCTTATGGCCTGGGCACTTCAGGTTTTGATCAGGAATTGGTTGCCAGTTCCAACTTTCATAAGAGTGTCTTCTGCATTTTCTAAGGTTATTACCGTTTGAGGTTTTACATTTAGGTCTGTGATCCATTTAGGGTTAATTTTTGTGTATGGGGATAGGTAGGGGTCCTGTTTCAATCTTCTGCATGTGGTCAGCCAGTTTTCCCAGCTGCATTTAATGAATAGGTTCTCCTCTCCCCAGTAGTGGGTGGTGGAGGCTTTGTCAAAGTTGAGTTGGTTGAGAAATTGAGGTTTTGATTCTGGAATCTCAATTCTATTCCATTGTTCTATATGCCTGTTCTTGTATTAATACCAGTCTGTTTTGATTATTGTAGCTTTATAATATAGTTTAAAGTCTGAGAACGTGATAACCTCTGCTTTGTTTTTGTGTTTTTTTTTTTTTCTGAGGATTGTTTTGGCTATTCTTGGTCATAGTTCTAACAGTTAAAAAAATCTTTTTGGGATTGCTACATAAAAGATCATGTCATCTGTAAACTGAGATACTATTATTGCTTCCTTTCTTATTCGAATTCCTTTTTTATGGCCTTATTACTCTGGCTAGATCTTTTAGTACTGTATAGAATCAAAATGGTGAATGGAGCATCTTTTTTCTTGTTCCTGTTCTTAAGAAAAGTTTTCAGTCTTCTACCATTGAGTATGATGTTAGCGGTGGGCCTTTCATTATGGCCTTTATCATGTTGAGGTAATTTGCTTCTATTCCTAGTTTGTTAAGGATTTTTATCACGAAAGGGTGTTAAATTTTGTCAAATGCTTTTTTTGCATCTACTGAGGTAATTATGTGATTTTTAATTCTTCATTCTAGTAATGTGGTGTTATCACATTTATTGAGTTTTGTTGATCCTTGCACCATTGTCAAACTAGGCAGTTTCTGGCTGGAAGACCATAGTGATCATCACAGATATCCAGTATATGTTGACACACTCTTCCATACCAGGGATAAATCCTAATGGGTCATGGTGAATAATCCTTTTAATGTGCTGTTGAGTAATATTTGATAGGATTTTATTGCACATTCTTGCACCAATATTCATCAATGGTATTGTTCTGTGGTTTTATTGTCTTGTAGTATCATTGTCTGTCTTTGGGTTGAAGGTAAATTACCCTCATAGAATGAGTATAAAAGTTTTCCCTCCTCTTCAATTTTTGTGAAGAGATTGAGGGGAATTGGTGTTAAATCTTCTCTAAATGTTTAGTAGAATTCACGAATGAAGCGACCGTGTCCTGGGCTGTCCTTTTTAGGGAGGATTTTGGTTACTGATTCAATTTCATCACTAGCTGTAGGTTTATTCATATTTTCTATATATTTATAATACAGTCTTGATGGGATGTGTGTTTTTCGGAATTTTTAAATGATTTTTCTTTGAGACAGGGTCTCACTCTGTTACCCAGGTTGGAGTATAGTGGTATGATCATAGCTCACTGCAGCCTCGAACTCCTGGACTCAAGTAATCTTCTCAGGTTCCTGAGTAGCTATGACTACAGGCTGCCACCATGCCCAGCTAATTTTTAAAAATATATATTTGTACAAATGGGATCTTGTTATGTTGCCTAGGCTAGTCTTGAACTCTTGACCTCAAGCAATCCTCCTACCTTGGCTTGAGTGGAAATTTGAGCAACTGTGCCTGGTTGAATTTTTAAATTTTATCTAGGTTATCAATTTGTAAGTACAAATACTAGTACTCATAATCCTTTTTATTTCTATAAAGTCAACAGTAATATCCACTCTTTTATTTTTAATTTCAGTTATTTGAGTCTTTGCTCCTTTTTTTTAGTCACTCTAGCTAAAGACTTTTCAATTTTGTTGATCCTTGCACCGTTGTCAAACTAGGCAGTTTCTGGCTGGAAGACCATAGTGATCATCACAGATATCCAGAATGTATCAGGGAGATAGAGGAGTACAAGATGCTTGGAAAAGTGATCAATAAAGTATTTATAAACGTCTGGGCATAATCTCGACCTGCACCTGCATGGATCTGATACAGCTAACATAACAGAAGACTTTGAGAACTTCTGCTGGCTTTGGAATTTTTTACTCTTTTAAAAAAATATTTTCTTTGAATATAAAATTAGACTGTTTGAGATCTTTTCTTCTTTGTTCTTAATCTAGGTGTTTATCACTATATTATTTTCCTTCTGGCACTGTTTTTGCTGCATCCCATAAGCTTTGGGTTTTTTTGTTTTGTTTTGTTTTTAATTTTTTTTTTTTTTGAGTTGGAGTCTCACTCGGTCGCCCAGACTGGAGTGCAGTGGCCGCTCCCGGCCACCGCAGCCTCGCCTGCTGGGCTCCGGCGATCCTTCCGCCTCAGCCTTCTGAGTAGCCGGAATTACAGGCATGCACTACCACGCCCGGCTGATTTTTTATTTATTGTAGAGATGAGGTCTCACCAAGTTGCCCAGGTGGGTCTTGAACCTACGGGCTCAGGCAATCCACTCACCTCAGTCTCCCAAAGGTGCGGGATTACAGGCTGAGCCACTGAGCCCGGCTTGTTTTTAATTTTTGTTGCCCTCAATATATTTTTTTCTTTTTCAAAAATTTTATTACAAAGATGTGGGATACAATTCAGGGTTAGGTATACAAACATCGATCATGCAGGTACCCCTGTTGATGAGGTATGCCCCTCCCCCCCAGCAGCTTCCCTCAACTGCCAATCCCACCCACTCCCCATCGACAGTTTCCCATTACTGCCAGTTGCTTCCTTATAGCATTATAATTGTTCAAGGTAATCTTGTGAGTGAGAACATATGGAACTCTATTCTTTGTTTCTGTGATAAATCACTGCGTATGATTGACGCCAAATCCATCCAGGTTGCTGCAAGGTCCATATATTTGTCCTTTTTTATGGCTGCATAATATTCCATTGTGTATATGTACCACATTTTTTTTAAGTCCAGTCCAACTTCAATGGTTGGTTCCTTGTTTTTGCTATTGTGAATAGAGCTGCAACAAACATACATGTGCAGGTATCTTCTTTGTAGAATAATTTGAGTTTCTCCGGGTATATTCCCAATAGAGGAATTGTTGGGTCATATGGAAGGTCAATTTCTACTTCTTTCAGAAATCGCCACACTGTTTTCCAGAGAGGTTGTACAAGTTTGCATTCCCACCATCAGTGTAGAAGCGTTCCTTTTTCTCCACATCCTCGCCAGCATCTGTTGTTGTTTGTTTTATTAATGATAGCCACTCTTTCAGGAGTTAGGAGGTATCTCAACGTGGTTTTGATTTGCATTTCTCTAATGATGAGTGGGGTTGAGCATTTTTTCATGTGTCTGTTGGCTGCCCGTATATCTTCTTTTGAGAAGTGTCTATTCATGTCTTTTGCCCACTTTTTAAAGGGGCTGTTTGTTTTTTTCCCTTCAGTGCGTTTGAGTTCCTTGTAGATCCTAGATGTTAGTTAGATATACAGTTGGCAAATATTTTTTTCTCATTCTGTGGGTTGTCTCCCTGCTCTCTTGATGGTTTCTTTTGCCTTGCAGAAGCTCATTAATTTAATGAGATCCGCATTTGTCTATCTTATTTCTTAAGGTATTGATCTTAAGTGTTCTGAATAGGAATTGGTTCCCAGTTCCAATATCCATAAGGGTGTCTCCTGCATTTTCTAAGATTCTTATAGTTTGAGGTTTTATGTTTAGATCTTTGATCCATTTAGAGTTCATTTTTGTGTATGATGATAAGTAGGGGTCCTGTTTCGATCTTCTGCATGTAGTCAGCCAGTTTTCCCCAGCACCATTTACTGAATAGGTTTTCCTCTCCCCAGTAGTTACTGTTGAAGGCTTTGTCAAAGATGAGCTGGTTAAGAAATTGAGGCTTTGCTTCCGGAGTCTCCATCCTGTTCCATTGGACTATGTGCCTGTTTTTGTACCAATACCAGGCTGTTTTGATTACTGTAGCCTTATAGTAGAGTTTGAAGTCTGGAAGTGTGATACCTCCTGCTTTGTTTCTCTTGCTAAGGATTGTTTTGGCTATTCATGGTCATTTATGTTTTCATATGAATTTCTGTATTGTCATTTCCAGGTCTGAGATTACATTGAATCTGTAGATTGCCTTTGGTAGGATGGACGTCTTAACAATGTTGATTCTTCCTATCCATGAGCATGGAATGTTTTTCCATTTGTTTGTGTTGTCTTGGATTTTTTGAGCAGTGTTTTGTAATTCTCATTGTAAAGGTCGTTCACTTCTCTGATTAGGAAGATGCCAAGGTATTTCAATTTTTTGGTGGCTATTGTGAATGGGTTTGTGCTTCTTCTTCGGGTCTCTGCCTGCTTGTTGTTGGTATATAGGAATGCAACTGAATTTTCCACATTTATTTTGTACCCTGAGACTTTGCCAAAGTCCTTTATCAGTGCAAGCATGTTTTTGACAGATTCTCTTGGATTTTCAAGGTATAGTATCATATCATCAGCAAAGAGTGATAACTTGATTTCCTCTTTTCCTATTTGGATACCTCTGATTTTCTTCTCTTGTCTAATTGCCTGAGCTAGGACTTCCAACACAATATTGAACAAGAGGGATGAGAGTGGGCAGCCTTGTCTTGTTCCAGTTTTCAGGGGAAATGTTTCTAGTTTCTGTCCATTTAGCAATATGTTAGCTGTGGGTTTGTTGTAAATGGCACTTACTATTTTGAGGTATGTTCCTTCTATACCTAAGTGTTTGAGGGTTTTTATCAAGAAGGGATGCTGGATTTTATCAAAAACTTTTTCTGCATCTAATGAGATAATCGTGTGGTTCTTGTTTTTACATCTGGTGATGTATTTAATTACATTTATGGTCTTGCAAATGTTGAACCAGCCCTGCATCCTGGGGATGAAGCCTACTTGGTCATGGTGGATGATTTTTGAGATGTGTTTTTGGATGTGATTTGCTTCAATTTCTTCTTTGATGCACTGGCTGTTTAGGAGTGCGTTGTTTAATTTCCATATACTGTATTTCTAAATTTTCCAGTTTGCCTCCTGTTACTGATTTCTGGTTTCATACCATTGTGATTGGAAACAATACTTGATATGATTTCAATCCTCTTGAATTTGTTTTGCTTTGTAGTCTCACAAACTATCATCTATCCTAGAATATGTCTCATGTGCACTTTGAAGAATGTGTATTCTGCTTCTGTTGAATGGAATGTTTCTATATATGCATATTAGGTACATTTGTTCTAAAGTGTAGTTCAATTCCAATGTTTCCTTACTGATTTACATCTGAATAATTTGCCCAGTGTTGCAAGTGCACTATTTAAGTCCCATACTATTATTTTATTGTTGCCTACTTTTCCCTCCAGATCTATTAAGATTTGCTCTATATATTTATTCAGGTGTTCAAAGTTGGGTGAATATATATTTATAATTGCCATATTCTCTTTATGAACTGACCCCTTTATCATTATATAATGACCTTTTAAATCTCTTTATACAGTTTTTGACTAAAGTCTATTTTGTCTGATACAGGTATAGTTAGTCATGCTCTCTTTTGATTATTATTTGCATATATGTTTTATTTCATTTTCAGTCTATATGTGTCCTTAAAGCTGAAGTGAGACACTGACAGCATACAGTTAGAACTTATTGTTTTTAAAAAATCTATTAAGCCACTCTATGTCTTTTTTAATATTAATTTTTTATTTTAAAGATGTGGGGTACAATTCAGGGTTAGGTATACAAATGTTCATTATGCAGGTTCCCTTGTTGATGAGGTGTGCCCTCCTGGCAGATTCCCACTACTGCCCATCCAGTCCCCCACTTCCCACCAGCGGTTTGCCACTACTGCCAATCCTTTTCTTGTAGTATTACAATAATTGTTCAAGGTCCACTTATGAGTAAGAACATGTGATATTCAGTTCTTTGTTTCTGTGATAGATCATTCAGTATTATAGACTCTAATTACATCCAAGTTGCTTTGAAGTTCATAATTTTGTCCTTTTTATAGCTGCGTAATATTCCATTGTATATATGTACCACATTTTTTATATCCAGTACTCTTGATGGGTAGCACGGTTGGTTCCATGTTTTTGCTATTGTGAACAATGCTGCAATAAACATACATGTGCAGGGAACTTTTTCATAGAGTGATTTGAGTTCCTTGAGGTATATTCCAAGCAGGAGGATTGTGGGGTCATATAGAATGTCAATTTTTAGATCTTTTAGGAATCGCCAAACTGTTTTCCACAGAGGTTGTATTAGTTTACACTCCCACAAACAGTGTAGAAGTGTTCCCTTTTCCCCTCATCCTCTCCAGCATCTGTTGTTTTTTGAGTTATTGATGATAGCCATTCTGACTAGAGTTAGGTGGTATCTCAGTGTGGTTTTAATTTGCATTTTTTGATGACCAATGAGGCTGAGCATTTTTTCATTAATCTGTTGGTTGCTCGTATGTCTTCTTTTGAGAAGTGTTTATTCATATCTTTTGCTCACTTTGTAATGAGGCTGTTTGTTTTTTTCTTTTCAGCACGTTTGAGTTCCTTGTAGATCCTAGATGTTAGGCCTTTGCCAGACATGCTGTTGGCAAATATTTTTCCCAGTGGTGGGCTGTCTCCCTACTCTCTTGACAGTTTCTTTGGCTTTGCAGAAGCTTGTCAATTTGATGAGATCCCACTTGTCTATCTTATCTCTTATGGCATGGGCACTTGGAGTTTTGATCAGTAATTGATTGTCAGTTCCAATTTCCATAAGAGTATCTCCTGCATTTTCTAAGGTTCTTATAGTTTGGGGGTTTACGTTTAGATCTTTGATCCATTTAGAGTTGATTTTTTTTGTATGGTGATAGGTAAGTGTTTTGTTTTCATCTTCTGCGTGTGGTCAGCCAGTTTTCCCAGCACCATTTACTGAATAGGTTCTACTCCCCCCAGTGGTTAGCAGTGGAGGCCTTGTCAAAGCTGAGTTGGTTAAGAAATTGGGGTTTTGCTTCTGGAATCTCTATCCTGCTCCATTGGTCTATATGCCTGTTCTTGTCCCAATACCAGGCTATTTTGATTATTGTAGTTTTAAGTTTAAAGTCTGGGAGTGTGATACCTCCTGTTTTTTGTTTGTTTGTTTGTTTGTTGTTTTTTGCTAAGGATTTATTTTGGCTATTTATGGTCATTTATGTTTCCATATAAATTTTTGTATTATCATTTCCAGGTCTGAGAAGAATGCTGCTGGTAATTTAATGGGTATTGCGTTAAATCTGTAGATTTCCCTGGGTAGGATGGACATCTTAACAATGTTGATTCTTCTAATTCATGAGCATGAAATATTTTTCCATTTGTTTGTGTCATCTTTGATTTCTTTGATCAGTGTTGTGTAGTTTTCATTGTAAATGTCTTTCAAGTGTCTGGTTAGGGAGATGCCAAGGTATTTCATTTTTTGTTGCTGTTATGAATAGGATTGTGCTTTTTGTTTGGGTTTCTCTTTGTTTATTGTTGTTGTATAGAAATGCAACTGTCTTTTGCACATTTACTTTATATCCTGAGGCTTTGCCAAAGTCCTTTATCAGAGCAAGGAGGGTTTTGACAGATTCTCTTGGGCTTTTGAGGTATAGAATCATGTCATCTGCAAAGAGGGATAACTTAACTTCCTATTTTCCTATTTTGATCTCCTTCTCTTGTATGATTGCTCTAGCTAGGACTTCCAACACTATGTTGAAAAGGAGGGGTGAGAGTGGGCATCCTTGTTCTGGTTTTCAGTGGAAATGGTTCCAATTTATGTCTGTTTAGCAACATACTGGCTGTGGGTTTCTCGTAGATGGCGCTTACTATTTTGAGGTATGTTCCAGCTATGCCTAGATGTTTGAGGGTTTTTATCAGGAAAGGGCTTGATTTTATCAAAAGCTTTTTCTGTGTCTCATATAATCATGTGGTTTTTATTTTTACATCTGTTTATTACATCTGTTTAATTATGTTATGGTCTTGTGAATGTTAAACCAGTCCTGCATCCTGGGGATGAAGCTTACTTGGTCTTGGTGGATGATTCTTGAGATGTGTTATTGAATCCAGTTTGCTAGGATCTTGTTGAGAATTTTAGCATCTATGTTCATTAAGGATATTGGCCTGTGGTTCTGTTTCTTTGTTGGATCTTTACCTGGTTTGTGTATCAGTGTGATGTTAGTTTCATAAAATGGTTTCGGGAGAGTTCCATCTTTCTCAATTGCCTGGAATACTTTCAATAGGATTGGTATCAGTTCCTCCTTGTATGTTTTGTAGAATTCTGCTGGAAAACCTTTTTTTTTTGTAGGTAGTTTTCTTATAACATAGTCAATTTCCTGGATTGTTATTGGTCTGTTTAGGGTCTCAATTTCTTCTTGTTTCAACCTGGGGAGATTGTGTGATGTCAGAAAGTCCTCCACCTCCTTTAGGTTTTCAAGTTTGTTTCCATGCAAGTATACATAGTAGTCTCTGATAATCTTTTGTATTTCTTCGGGGTCAGTTGTGACTTGATCTTTTGCATTTCTGATTGTGTTTATTTGGGATTTTCTCTCTTTTTGTTGGTCAGTCTAGCTAGTTTTCATCAATCTTGTTTATCCTTTCAAAGAACCAGCTTTTTATTTTGGCTTTTATTTTGGTGATCTGAATTCTTCTGCTAAAGTTAGGGTTTTGGCGGTCTTGCTTTTCAAGTTTCGTCAGGTGATTTGTTAGGCTGTTCTCTTGCGAACTTTCCATTTTCTTCATGTGTGTTCATAGAAATATGAATTCCCCTCTTAGCATGTGTGTTCATAGAGATATGAATTCCACTCTTTTCATGGCATCCCAGAGGTTTTGGTAAGATTTTTCTTCATTTTCATTTTTTTCCAGGTATCTTTTAATCTCTGTTTTGATTTCATCATTGACCCAGGAATTGTTTAGCATCATGCCGTTTAGTGTCCATGTCTTTGTGGGTTTGGGGGGAACATTGTTCTTGTTGATATTTATTTTTATTACACTGTGGTCTGTGAAGTTGCATGGCAGTATTTCAATCTTATGAAATATGCTTATGCTTGATTTATGGTGGAGGACGTGGTCAATCTTAGAGTACGTTCCATGTGGTGATGAGTACAATGTATATTCTGTGGTTGTTGGGTAGAGTGTTCTGTAGGTATCAATTAAGTCCATTTGGTCAAGTGTCACATTGAAGTTCCAGATCTCCTTATTGATTATTTTGTCTTGATGATCTGTCTAGAGTTGTGAGTGGGGTATTTAAGTCTCCAGCTATGATAGTGTTAGAGTCAATATCTTTTTTTAGTTTACCTTGAGGCTGCTTTATGAAAGCTGGTGCTCCTGTGTTAGGTGCATATATGTTTAGGATGGATATTTCTTGTTGATGAATTGAACCTTTTACCATTACGTAGTGACCTTCCATAACGTTCTAAATTTTTGATAGTTTAACAGGTATTTTGTCTGATATTAAGATCACCACTCTTGCTTTCATTTGTATTCCGTTTATCTGAAATTTTGTTTCCTACCCTCTTACTTTGAGTCTGTGAGTGTCCTTTCCGGTGAGACGAGTCTCTTGGAGACAATATATTGTTGCTCCATTATATTTTATCCATTTTGCCATTTTATGTCTTTTCAGTGGTGTATTTAGTCCATTCACATTCAGGCTAATTATTGAGATGTGAGGGTTTATCCTTGTCATGAGGTTTGTTGTCGTTGCTGCTGCTGTTTTCTTTCTTTTAATTTTTGGGTTGATTTGTGTGTGTTTTCAATCTTTTTCCTGTATTCTTGTGAAGGGCATTGTCATTCTTCTTTTCCTTTCCTCTGTGTTTTTACTTTCTTAAATGTTTCTTGTCAGCATAAGCTCTTAGGGATTGAATGTCTGGGAAGAATTTTAATTCTCCATCACTGATGAAGCTTAGGTTAGCTGGATAGATAATTCTTGGTTGATATTGTTTATCTGTAAGAACTTTGAAGATTGGGCTCCAAGTTTTCCTAGCCTGAAGTGTTTCTGTAGATAAGTCTGCTGTGATTCTAATTGGTCATTCCTGGTAGGTAGTCTAACCTTTTTCTCTTGATGCCTTTAGGATTTTTTCTTTTATAGCTACTTTGTGTAAGCAAATTACTCTGTGTCTAGGAGTTGCTCTTCTCATTTGTTGTCTTGCAGGAGTTCTCTGAATCTCTTGTGTTTGAATAGTCATGTCACTGATGAGATGAGGGAAATTTTCTTGGATAATTTCATTGAATGTTTGTAACAGGATGGTCTCTGTCTCTCTACCTGACTCAGGAATTCCAATTAATTTTACATTCAGCTTCTTAAAATAATTGCTCAAGCCGGGCTCGGTGGCTCAGCCTGTAATCCCGTGCTTTTGGGAGGCTGAGGCAAGTGGATTGCCTGAGCCCACGGGTTCAAGACCCGCCTGGGCAACTTGGAGAGACCTCATCTCTACAATAAATCAAAAATGAGTCGGGCGTGGTAGCGCATGCCTGTAGTTCCAGCTACTACTTGGAAGGCTGAGGCGGAAGGATCGCCAGAGCCCAGCAGGCGAGGCTGCGGTGGCTGGAAGCGGCCACTGCACTCCAGTCTGGGCAACAGAGTGAGACTTCAACTCAAGAAAAAAAAAAAATAATAATAATTGCTCATCTCTCAGAGGGTTTGTTCTCTCTTTTTAAGCTTCTTTTCTGTGTTTTTAGCTATTTGGGTTAGTTCCATATTTTGGTCCTCAAGCTCTGAGATTCTTTCTTCTGCTTGGTTAATTCTGCTTTCTATGCTTATCAGTTTGTTACTTATTTCATTCATTGTATTCTTTATTGCTGTTATCTCAGTTATCAACTCCTTCATTCTTTCCTCTTGTTTCTCCTCAATTCTATTTATTCTCTCTATTAATATCTTAATATCTAGGTTTGTGATTTGAGACCAGTCATTCTGGGGGCTCTTCATTGTTTGTGTTGCAAAGTCTGTAGTTTCAATGGCTGGCCTCCCAGGGGTCTGTGTGAGACCCATATTCTTCTTTTGATTTTTCTTCATTTGTGTAGCCTCTTCTTTAATTCTGTTGTTCAGGGATGGGAGGTAGCTTTTACTTCTGTTTGCTCAATCTCCTAGTCTTCTTTATGTGGATCCTCTGGCTTTTTTTGATTCTGAAGCTGGACTGTAGATGAGGACTACTTTTTGCAGTTTTGTGATTTAATTGAGGGGAGAGCTGTGATTCAGAAACTATCTGCAGATCCCAGTATCCACTGACAGATGTGTGGGCCCAATACAATCTGTCCATGCAATGAGGGTATAGGTTTTCCCCTGAAAGCAAAATGAGGCAAGAAAAGGGAAAAGAATGGAAAAAGGAAGGAGGGGATGAGAGTAAGGTGGAGAGAGAGAGGAAAAAGAGGGAAAACAGATAGGTGTACCTACTAACAAATGAAAAGAGACACAAACAAAGACAGAAAAGATTTTTAAAAAGCATACAGATAATTGTACATACAAACAAACTGACAAAAAAAAACATGTTGATATACTTTCACTCAGAAATATCCATACACAAACAGGAAGTCTAAAGGAAAGCAATAAAATAGCAGAAACAAAGCAAGTATGAGAACATAATCAAAAACATTTACACCTTTAGTTGACAATAAAGGTGAGTGATGAATCAGGAACAACCTTGTGACAATTTTGGAAGGACTATGATATCTACAAGGCCATAAAAAATTGATTTTGCTTGGCATGAGATATGGATGTCACCATGAATGGGGTTTGGAAGAACCTTTGCCCACAGTTTGTTCATGATTTTCATGGATTGGAGAAGATGGACGAGGAGTTCAAAGAGGTCTTCAGCAACTTAGTGACCCTTAGAGAGATGCTGGTGCTAGATCTGCAAGAAGACAACTTCATTGAATTCCTTGCTGTGCAACATGAGGAGCTTACTAATGAAGACCTGATGGAACTGGAGGTTCAGAGAAAGGATAAAGAGAGATAGGAGGAAGAAGAAATAACTGAAGAACCAAAGAGATTCATGATGCAGAAAATGACAGGGACATTTTCTTTATTTGAGGAGGCACGGTTAGTTTTTGAGGTACAGGACCCAAATGTAGACTGAAACACGAAGGTTGCAGCAGCCATTCAGAAGGCAATCCAGTGCCAACGTGTCATCTGTGATGAGAAAAAAGACCTACTGCCCAGACACCACTGAATCACTTTTTCAAGAGGGTACATATAATTGAATCCAGAAAGGAACCAGAACCTGTGCCATCAATGTCAGGCATAAGTGAAATTGCAACTCGCCCTCCATCTCCTATTGCTGATGATTCTTCAGCCCTGTCATCTCCTGCCTCTTTCCTTTCCTCCCATCAGTCACTCTTCTTGCCTGTTCACTCAATGCCAGCCCCTGTATGTCAGCTGCTATACTTTACTGTACTACTATACTTTTCAAGATACTATACTGTAAGACTAAAAATGTTTTCTTTATTTTTTGTCTCTTTTTATGTATTATTTGTGTGAAAAGTATTATAAGCCTATATAGCAGATTGTGTTAGTTAGGTACCTAGGCTAACTTTGTTGGACTAATGAACAAATTGGACTTACAAACGCACTCTCAGAATGGAACTTGTTTGTATGTAGAGGACTTAATGTACCATGTCACTTTTTCCTGGCCTGCAAATGTTCTGTTGAGAAATGCGTTGATGGCTTTATGGAGTTTCTTTGTATCTGAGGAAACTTTCTTTTGCTTGTTGCTTTCAAAATTATCTTTTTCACTTTTGATATGTCAATTATAATGTATCTTGGTGAAGATTTCTTTGGTTTGGAGCTAATTGAAAACCTTTGAGCTTCATGTAAATGAATATCCAAATTTTTCACCAAATTTAAATGGTTTTGTCCGTTATTTACTTTTTTATTTCAATAGTTTTAGAAAGTACAAACAGTTTTTGGTTACATGGATGCAATACATAGTAGCAAAGAAGTCTGGGTTTAAGTGTACCCACCACCCCCACCTGTGCACATTATATCCAATACATGATATTTCATCCTTTGACCCTTTCTTGCCCTCCTCTTTCTAGCCTCCAATGTTCATTGTACCATTCTATATGTCTTTACAGATCTGTAGTTTAGCTCCCACTTATAAGTTAGAACATGCAGTGTTTGTTTTTCCATTCCTGTGTTAACCCACTTAGGATGATGTTCTCCAATTCCATCCAAGTTGCTGAAAATGGCATTATTTCAGTCTCTTTATGGCTTAATAATATTCCACATTTTATATATATACCACATTTTCATAATCGACTGATAAGTTGGTGAGCATTTAGGTTGATTCCACATTTTTGCAATTGTGCTGTGACAAACATTCAAGTGCAGATGTCTTTTTGTACAACAGCTTCTATTCCTTTGGGTAGATACCTAGTAGTGGGATAGCTGGATAGAATGGTCCATCTACATTTAGTTCTTTGAGAAATTTCCATGCTGATTTCCATAGAGGTTGTACTAATTTGCACTCCCACAAACAGTGTATGAATTCCCTTTTCACCGCATCCATGCCAGCATCAATTGTTTTCTTATTTTTTAATAATGGCCATCCTAGCCGGGCTCGGTGGCTCAACCTGTAATCCCGCGCCTTTGGGAGGCTGAGGTGAGTGAATTGCCTGAGCCCGTGGGTTCGAGACCTGCCTGGGCAACTTGGTGAGACCTCATCTCTACAATAAATCAAAAAATCAGCCGGGCGTGGTAGCGCATGCCTGTAATTCCGGCTACTCGGAAGGCTGAGGTGGCAGGATCGCCGGAGCCCAGCAGGTCGAGGCTGCGGTGGCTGGGAGCGGCCACTGCACTCCAGTCTAGGCGACAGACTCAAAAATAATAATAATAATAATAATAATAATAATAATGGCCATCCTGACTGGTGTGAGGTGATGTCTCATTGTGTTTTAATTTGCGTTTCCTTGATGATATTGATGTTGAAAATATTTTTTCATGTGATTGTTGGTCATTTGTGTATCTTCTTTTGAGAGATATTTGTTCATGTCATTTCCCACTTCCTAATGGGATCATTTGCTTTTTTCTTGCTGATTTGATTCAGTTCTTTGTAGATTCAGGATATTAGTCCCTTGTCAGATGTATAGTTTGTGAATATCTTCTCCCATTCTATAGGTTGCTTATTTACTCAGTAATTATTTTGCTGTGCAGAAGCTTTATAGTGCAATTAAGTCCCACTTATTTATTTTTGTTTTTGTTGCATTTGCTTTTGGGGTTTTAGCCATAAATTATTTGTTAGGCCAATGCCCAGAAGGGTTTTTTCTAAGTTTTCTTCTAGGATTTTTATGGTTTCAGTCCTGACATTTAAGCCTTTAATCCATTTTAACTTAATTTTTGTATATGGGGAGAGATAGGGATCAAGTTTCATTTTTCTGCACGTAGCTATCCAATTCTCCCAGAACCATTTGTTGAATAGGGTGTCCTTTCCCCAGTGTATTTTTTGTCTGCATTTCCAGATATCAGTTGGTTGTAGGTATTTGGGTTTATTTCTGCATTGTCCATTCTGTTCTATTGGTCCATGTACCTGTTCTTATACCAGTATCATGCTATTTTGGCTACTATGGCCTTGTAGTATAATGTAAAGTCAGATAATGTGATGCATTCAGCTTTGTCCTTTTGCCTTAGGATCACTTTGTCTATTCTGACTCTTCTTTGGTTTCATATGAATTTTAGGATTTATTTTTCTAATTCTGTGAGCAATGACATTGGTAGTTTGATAGGGATTGTGATGAATCTGTAGATTAACTTTGAGTAATAGGGCTATTTTGACAATGCTGATTCTTCAATCCATGAGCATAGAATGTTCCTCTTGGTGAGTGCACTGAAATACTGTGAGGCTGGGTGTCAATTCCACTTCTCTCCTTTCCTCTGAAAAGAGAAGATTCTGGATTGTGAGACTGTTACCTAACCACAGAGCTGTGCTAGCAGCTGAAAATCTCCTGCTCCTTTTCCCTAGGTCAGTACCTAAAATCCCAGGACATTGAGTGCGAGCTCAATTTATTTTCCTCCTGATAAAGAAGAAGTCTCAAGATTGTGCACTTTTTGCCAATCTCGTAGTGCCTCACAGGCTCCTGAGAGTCATCCACTTCTTTTCTGATTTTTTTTTGAGTTGGCGTCTCACTCTATTGTCTAGGCTGGGGGGCAATGGCATGCTCATGGCCACCGCAGTCTCGACCTGCTGGGCTCAGGCGATCCTTCCACCTCAACCTTCCAAGTAGCTGGAACTACAGGCATGCCCAGCTGATTTTTTGATTTATTGTAGAGATGAGGTCTCGCCAAGTTGCCCAGGCTGGTCTCAAACCCCTGAGCTCAGGCAATCTTCTCACCTCGGCCTCCCAAAGTGCTGGGATTATAGGTGTGAGCCACTGCACCCAACCTCACTTCTTTTTCTTAAAGGAAGGCACTGGAATGCTGGGAGACTGAGTGTAAGCTCCATTTCTCTCCCTTCCTCCTATAGTATAAATCTCAAGACTGTGCACCTTCTCTCAGTCTTGCAGTGTCATGCTGGCTTTTAAGAGCCACCTGATCATTTTCTTTTTTCTTAACTGCCTTTAGACATTCTAACTATGCCAGTTACTTTAGCACCATGAATGAGTTAAGACAGAAGTAGGTCTCTTGAGCAGGGTCTCTTGAAAGGCTGGGTATGTTGGATGATGCTTCACTCACTTTCAAAAGGGAGAAATCGTAGGCTGAGTGGTTCTCTTGTGATGCTGAGTGGTTCTCTTGTGATGCCTGCTTGAGAAAAGGTCTGATGTAAAGTAAAACATCTCAACTTTCAAAGTTTTGTGCTCATCTGAGATGTTATAACTTTTAAACTTGATTATGGAGCTTTCATAAAGGTATTTTGGCCCAAATATACTAGTTTTGTGTTGTTTTGTGGTGAGTTAAGGGATGAGGCTTCTTATTCTGCCATATTGCTAATGTCACTGGTCATACATACCTAGTTCAGAATTGCTGCTCTGCTACAAGCTAGCTCTGTGATCTTCCACAAGTACTGTGTCCTTTCAGAGCTTCATATCCTTCAATACCAAAATGGGACTCATACTACTTACCTCATAGTGTTCTATGTCAAGTGTTAAGCACCTAGTACCTCTTAAATAAATGATAATCTTTTTTTTTACTATTATGTGTAGAAGCTTCATCAGTCAGAAGTATGAAAATAGCTGTCCTGCAGAAACAGGTAAAGGAATGAAGTTCAGGGTGTGTCTATCATCCTCTAATCTTTTTTGTTCTTGAGTAATTCCTATGTGGACAGGTGTATACCAGTCAGCATGGAAATCCTTTGGTTCCAATGATGACAACCCACTTTTGGCAGAAATAAGGCACACACAAAAAGACTTGATAAGAAGTAGACTTAGGACCTTGAACAATTATCGTAATACTATAAGAAGAGGATTGGCAGTAGCAGGAAACTGCTGGGAGGCAGGGGGAGGCGGGATTGGCAGTAGTGGAAATCTGCTGGGGGGGGGATAGGGACACACTTCATCAACAAGGGAACCTGCATAATAAACATTTGTATACCTAACCCTGAATTGTACCACACATCTTTAAAATAAAAAAATTAAAAGAGAAAAAAAATAAAGTAAAATGAGACGGGTTTTTTGGGGAGATATGAACTCAAAACTGCTCTAAAAAATAAAATCAATTTCTTAAAACAAATAAATAAATAAATAAAAATGTTTAAAAAAAGAATTAACCTTAGAAACTGACTTGGCCTTCAAGATGAGTATATGTTACATCAGAACTTGGTAGTACGGTGGGTGTCTAGGACTAGACTGTTTAGTAAATGATAAAAATCCACATAAGGTTCCAAATTCAGTAAGAAATTTAGACAGAAGGAAGACTCTGCAGCAAGATAGGATTTTGAACCTGTTACAAAGACTATTTGTCTAGTGATTCCTAGGTAATTTTCAAAAGTGGAGGCTGTTGTTCAAATGTGGGCAATGTTCAGATTGGAACTTATAAACTTTTCAATGGACTCCCCAAAAAGGTGAAAAAACAGGGCTGACAAACTCTATGAAACAATGCAAGACAAAGTTGTCAGGGCAAGGACCTCAGTGGTACAAGTCACTACCATCCTCAAGCAAGCAATCTAAGCAACTTCCAAACGTATCCTTCCCTTGTTCACTGAATGCCACAGTTGCTAAGACTCTTCAACCTCTGATTATTTCATCTCCTCTGATGAAGTTTTCTTATATTAGCTTATGAGGAAATCTGTGTTGTATTCCCTCTTTCCATCCACAAGGGGCAACAGAGAGCAGTAAGTATTTGACCTAACCTCCACAAACCAAGCTTTGAGGCTTGAGAAACTACACTTCACCCTAGTATGAAGACTTCACTCAGGAATTGGTGTTAAGGGAAGGTCAATTGCTTAAAGTCAGAAATAAAGAGATTGTGCACAGAAAGACCTGTTACTTCTAATAGTTTAACTCTCACTATTGCCTGGCTTTTTGGTCTAGACTTCTATATACCACGCCCTTGGTTAGGAACAAAGATGATCCATGTCCATAAAAGATTCTATCATGCCACTGCTCATCTGCTTTCTGGCATTTGACTTGTCATTTAAATGATGGGCTTATGATGATGGACTTAATTTTTGGCAGCTGAATCATGACAAATTATTTATTTAAAAATCTGTAACTTCCAGTGAAAAACAAACAAGAAAAATACAACATCATTCACTCATTCAGTATATATTTGTTTATAATCTATTATAAGCAGATTCTTTCAAATGACTAGATGACAATGTGAGGTAATTGCTACCAAATTGGCAGGAAACCCAGTAGCATTCACAACAAACAAGTGAAGGAAGAACTTTTCAGTGACTGGCAAAATAGTTGGCAAAGTCATGATACAGAAATATAACTATTCATATTCTCTAATTTTGGTGTAAATATAACTGTTATAATAAAATCTATGGATTTAAATTACAAACCAGAGTGTGTCACTTAACTGACACAGCATCAATCCTCTTCTTTTATAGATCAGCAACTTGTATAAGCAAGATTCAGCTTCTTGTCAAAGACACAATCAGCTCATCAGCATGTTTATAGCCTATCTGGAGAGAAAAAGTTATTTCTATAACAGCCTATGCATCTAATAATCTTTGGATAAAACATGGGACAGAAAACATCACTGTGATTCTAACAGAAATTATTAGGAAAAGCAGAACATTCTGTACAAGTTTCTGAGGAAAATTAGTAGATTAACTATTATAGAAGTGTTATTAAAATTTATCCTGCAGAATTCTGGAGCACAGCTATTTTCAATTATATCTTGGTTTTATTAGAAGACTCATTTTTTCTCTTCTTGAGGAAAATAATTGGCAAGTCTTTGAAATTTGTGAGACACCATCAAGAGGGTTAACATTGGCATTGTAGAATTTTCAGAAAGAGAAGGATAAAGTTAAAGAGGGCTCATTTAAAGAAGTTCCATCCCTTGTCTCACCACAAAACTAGTATATTTGGGCCAAAATACCTTTATGAAAGCTCCATAATCAAGTTTAAAAGTTATAACATCTCAGATGAGCACAAAACTTTGAAAGTTGAGATGTTTTACTTTATATCAGACCTTTTCTCAAGCAGGCATCACAAGAGAACCACTCAGCATCACAAGAGAACCACTCAGCCTACGATTTCTCCCTTTTGAAAGTGAGTGAAGCATCATCCAACATACCCAGCCTTTCAAGAGACCCTGCTCAAGAGACCTACTTCTGTCTTAACTCATTCATGGTGCTAAAGTAACTGGCATAGTTAGAATGTCTAAAGGCAGTTAAGAAAAAAGAAAATGATCAGGTGGCTCTTAAAAGCCAGCATGACACTGCAAGACTGAGAGAAGGTGCACAGTCTTGAGATTTATACTATAGGAGGAAGGGAGAGAAATGGAGCTTACACTCAGTCTCCCAGCATTCCAGTGCCTTCCTTTAAGAAAAAGAAGTGAGGTTGGGTGCAGTGGCTCACACCTATAATCCCAGCACTTTGGGAGGCCGAGGTGAGAAGATTGCCTGAGCTCAGGGGTTTGAGACCAGCCTGGGCAACTTGGCGAGACCTCATCTCTACAATAAATCAAAAAATCAGCTGGGCATGCCTGTAGTTCCAGCTACTTGGAAGGTTGAGGTGGAAGGATCGCCTGAGCCCAGCAGGTCGAGACTGCGGTGGCCATGAGCATGCCATTGCCCCCCAGCCTAGGTAATAGAGTGAGATGCCAACTCAAAAAAAAAAAAATCAGAAAAGAAGTGGATGACTCTCAGGAGCCTGTGAGGCACTGCGAGATTGGCAAAAAGTGCACAATCTTGAGACTTCTTCTTTATCAGGAGGAAAATAAATTGAGCTTGCACTCAATGTCCTGGGATTTTAGGTATTGACCTAGGGAAAAGGAGCAGGAGATTTTCAGCTGCTAGCACAGCTCTGTGGTTAGGTAACAGTCTCACAATCAAGAATCTTCTCTTTTCAGAGGAAGGGAGAGAAGTGGAATTGACACCCAACCTCACAGTATTCCAGTGCACTCACCCAGAGAAAGGGGGCAGGTGGCTCTTAGCAGCTGACACAATTATACAGGATAGGTAGAAGTCACAGAAGCCAGGATCTTCTTCAGGAGGAAGAGAGAGAAGTGGAGCCTGTACCACAAATCCTGGCATTTTAGTGTACCGTCCTAGAAAACAGGAGTGGAGGTTTACATCAGCCTTCATGGATGCACAAGATTTGAAGAAAGCACACAATTCTGAGGCTTTTCCTCCAAGAGGAAGGAGGAGAAATGAAATATTCATATCCATAGAAAATGTTTGAGAGACTTCCAGACTCTCTAGCCAAGCTGATCCATGGAGATCTTTACCTGATAAAACCAGTCCATAAAGACGGGAAGAGGTGACTTCTTTAAATGTGCATGCACCAAAAAAAAAAAAAAATGTGCATGCACCAAGGCAAAGCTACCAGGAGAATATCATGCTATCAAGGAACAAAATAAATCTCCAAGAACTGACCAAAAATAAATAGATATCTAAGAATTGTCTGACAAATAATGTAAAATATTTGTATCAAATAAAGTTAGGGGACTATAAGAGAAAACAGATAGACAACTAAACAAAACCAGGACTACAAGACATGAACAAAATAAGAATACCAACAACGAGATAAAAACCACTAAAAAATTAAGCAGTAATTCTGTAGTTGAATAATACAATAACTGCATTGAAAAATCTAGTAGAGAAATGTAATAGCAAAGTTGATTAAGCAGAAAAAATAATCAGTGAACTCAAAGATAAGTCACCTAAAATTATCTAGTAAGAGTAGAAAAAAGAATCCCCATCCAGAACCCCAATGCTGAAGGCCGAGGTCCAGAAATGCAGGCTCCCTTAGCCACTGCATTTGGGGAAGGGGAGGGAGTGAGGGAGGGATTGAGCGTAGCCGCAGAGGACAGAGCGAAGACGGAGGCCTTCTCTGAGATGGGTGGTTATGCCTGAGGTTGCTCAAGCTGTGGAAGAAATGCATTGGCTTCTCTGAACGGACATCCAGGTTGAATCTATCCCACTGATCCTAGGAGGAGGTGATGTACTTATGGTTGCAGAAACAGGAAGTGGAAAAACTGGTGCTTTCAGTATTCCAGTTATCCAGATATTTATGAAACTCTCAAAGACCTACAGGAAGGTAAGAAAGGAAAAACAACAATTAAAACTAGTACTTCAGTGCTCAACAAATGCCAAATGAACCCATACGATAGAGGATCTGCTTTTGCCATTGAGTCAGATGGTCTTTGTTGTCAAGGCAGAGAAATAAAGGAATGACATGGGTGTAGAGCTACTAAAGGGTTGAAGAAAGGGAAACACTACTATGATGTATCCCGTCATGACCAAGGACTGTGCATAGTTGGGAGGTCTACCATGCAGACCTCCTTGGACCTTTGTACTGACAAGTTTGGATTTGACTTTGGTGGAACAGGAAAGAAATTCCATAATAAACAGTTTGATAATTGTTTATCAAACAATTATGGAGTGGAATTCACTATGCATGATACCATTGGGTGTTACCTAGATATAGATAAAGGGCATGTCAAGTTCTCCAAAAATGGAAAAGACCTTGGTCTGGCATTTGAAATATCACCACATATTAAAAACCAAGCCCTCTTTCCTGCCTGTGTTTGGAAGAATGCGGAACTAAAATTTAACTCTGGTGAAGAAGAACTTAAGTTTCCACCAAAATATGGTTTTATTGCTCTTTCCAAGGCATCGGATAGTTGTACTCTCAAATCACAACACACAGGTAACGCACAGGTGGCACAACTGAAGTTCCTTCCCAGTGCTCCAAAAGCTCTCATCAGTGAACCTTCCTGGGAGTTCGCTGAACAAACTTTGAATAATATCAAGCAGTTTAATAAATACATTGATACGGGCTCGGTGGCTCAGCCTGTAATCCCGTGCCTTTGGGAGGCTGAGGTGAGTGGATTGCCTGAACCCGCGGGTTCAAGACCCGCCTGGGCAGCGAGACCTCATCTCTACAATAAATCAAAAAAAATCAGCCAGGCGTGATAGTGCATGCCTGTAATTCCGGCTACTTGGAAGGCTGAGGCGGAAGGGTCGCCGGAGCCCAGCAGGTCGAGGCTGCGGTGGCCAGGAGTGGCCACTGCACTCCAGTCTGGGCGATAGACTGAGACTCCAACTCAAAAAAAAAAAAAAATACACTGATAACCCTAAATTAAGGGAGCTTCTGATAAGTGGAGGTGTCACAGCCTGGGGTCAGCTCTCTGTTTGGAAAATGGGATAGATATAGTCGTAAGCACTCCAGGAAGACTAGATGACTTTGTTTCAACTGGAAAGCTGAACTTATCTCAAGTTAGATTCCTGGTCCTGGATGAAGCTGATGGGTTTCTTTCTCAAGGTTATTCTGATTTTATAAATAGGATGCACAGTCAGATTCCTCAGATTAGCTCTGATGGAAAAAGACTTCAGGTGATTGTTTGTTCTGCCACTTTGCATTCTTTTGATGTAAAGAAACTGTCTGAGAACATAATACATTTTCCTACATGGGTTGATTTAAAAGGGAAGACTCTGTTCGAGATACTGTACCATGCTGTTGTCCCAGTAAATCCCCAAACTGACAGACTCTGGGAAAGACTTGGAAATAACCATATTAGAACTGATGATGTACATGCAAAAGATAATACAAGACCTGGCACTAACAGTCCAGGAATGTGGTCTGAAACTATTAAAATCCAGAAGGGGGAGTATGCTGTCTGGGGAATCAAGGAACATAAGATGGATCAAACTGTTATCTTCTGTAGAACCAAAATTGACTTGTGATAACTTGGAACAGCACTTTATGCAGCAAGGAGGAGGACCTGATTAAAAAAAAAAAGGACAACAGTTCTCATGTGTGTGTTTTCATGGTGATAGAAACTCTCATGAGAGAAAGCAAAATTTGGAAAGATTTAAGAAAGGAGATGTAAGATTCTTGATTTGCACAGATGTAGCCGCTAGAGGAACTGATATCCATGGTGTTTCTTATGTTATAAATGTCACTCTGCCTGATGAAAAGCAAAACAATGTACACTGAATTGGCAGAGTAGGGAGAGCTGAAAGAATGGGCCTGGCTGTTTTCCTGGTGACAACAGAAAAAGACAAGGTTTGGTACCATGTATGCAGCAGTCATGGAAAAGGGTGTTATAACACAAGACTCAAGGAAGATGGAGGCTGTGCCATATGGTATAATGAAATGTAGTTGCTATCCGAGATAGAAGAACACCTGAACTGGACCATTTATCAGGTGAAACCAGAAATAAAGGTACCAATGAATGAATTTGGTGGAAAAGTTACCTATGGTCAAAAAAGGGTTGCTGGTGGTGGAAACTATAAAGGCCATGTGGATGTTTTGGCACCTACTAGTAGTTTAAGAGTTGGCTGCCTTTGAAAAGGAGGCACAGACATCTTTCCTGCATCTTGGCTACGTTCCTAACCAGCTGTTCAGAACCTTCTCATTTTTACATATACTGAATAAGATTTGAGTAATAAAAGTCTGCAGTCTTAAAACTCTAAAACAGTTGTGCTGCCTCCAACCAGCAGTATTTATAGTTCAGTAACTTAAACTATTAGTGCTAACTCTTGCATGTCAAGAAACATTAGCCTTAGGAATTCTTCAAAAAATGGCAACCCGGTGAAAATAAATTTGATGTCTATGATTTCATGGAAAAAAGAGTAGAAAAAAGAAAAAGAAAGTAAAAAAGAGCAAAAAAAAAGTACAAGACATATAGTACACAATCAAACAAACCAATATGTGCATCATGAATATCCCAGAAGGAGAAGAAAGGGCCAGAAAGGTTATTTTAAAAAATAATGACTGAAAAATGTTCAAATTGGGACAGGGAAACGGATATCCAGGTTAATGAAATCCAAAAGACCCAACTGAATGAACAAAAAAAAAAAAACATCAAAACCAGGACATATTATAATCAAATTGTGAAAACTCCAAAACACAAAGAGAATTTTAAAAACAACAAAAGGAAAATGTCTCAAAACAAAGAAGTGAAATCCCATAGAACTATCAGCATATTTTTCAACAGAAACCTTGTATGCCAGAAGGGTGTAGGATGATATATTTAGAGTGCTGAATGAAAAAGTTAGCAACAAAGAATATCATATCCAGCAAAAATGTCCTGCAGATATGAAGGAATGACAAACATTTTCCAGGCCAAAAATTGCTGAAAGAGTATGCCAAAATTAGACCTGCTTTAAAAGATGTGCTAAAGTGAGTTCTTTGAAATGAAATGAAAGGATACCAAATAGCAGCAAAAAGTTTATGAAAGCATAAAACTCACTGGTCAAGGTAAATAGATAAACAAAAACAGCGATTGTAATACTATTATGGTAGTATGTATACCACTTTAAATTTCAGTATAAAAGATAAAAGGTAAAAACATTAAAAATAACTATAACTACAAAAACATATTAGTAGATTAACAATACAAAAAGATTCAAATTGTGACAAAAACAATATAAAATTTTGGAGGAGAGAGATAAAAGTGTCAAATTTTTGCATGTGATCTGAATTAAGTTATCATCTTAAAATAGCCTTTTATAACTATAAGATGCTTTTGTAAGCCTCATGATAACTTCAACAAAAGATACAAAGAAACCACAAGAGAAAAAGAGAAGGAAATAAAAAATGCTACAAAAATTCAATGAAACACAAAGGAAAACAGCAAGAGAGAAAAAAGAGGAACAAAAGAACTATAAAACAGAAAACAATTAACAAAAGCAGTAGTAAAGCTTTCCCTATCATAAATTACTCTAAACTTAAATAGATTAAACTCCTCAAAAAAAGCATTACGTGGCTGAAAGTCTTTAAAATTTTAAGGAAATTAAAATCATGCCAAGTATCTTCACTGACTACAATGGTGTGAAACTGGAAATCAATAAGAAAAAGAATACTGAAAAAATCACAAATGTATGGAAATAAAGCAGCACACTCTTGAATAACCAATGGAAAAAAGAAGAAATGAAAAGGTAAATTATAAAATGGTTTGAGACAAATGAAAATGAAAATACAGCATACCAAAGCTTATGAAATGCAACAAAAGCAATACTAAAAGGAAAACCTACAGCAACAAATGCCCACATTAAAAAAGAAGAAAGATCTCAAATGAACAGCCTAATGTTACACACCAATGAACTAGAATCAAGAATAAACTAAACCCAAGATTAGTAGAAGAAAGGAAATAATAAAGATTGCAGCAGAAGTAAATGAGACTAGGAAAACAAACAAAAATATCAATAAAGATAGAGTTGTTTTTTTTTTGAAAAACCATAAAAATATTAACAAACTGTTAGGGTTCTGGACAGGGTGAGAGAAAATGGAGAAGCGAGGCGAGGCATGCAGCACTGCCAGGGCTGGCAAGCCGGAGGTGCGCGCTGGGAACCCCGAGGTCCAAGTAAACTGCAAAGAATTGCGACACACAGAGGTAAGAGAAGAAAAGATTTATTTAAGAAAAGTTCACCCCCCACAGACAGGGAGTGGGCCTACACTCTAGGTGAGTGTGGCGTCGTAGCCCCCCAGAGTCCTGGCTTAAATCCTTTTCTTGGAATTGTTGCATGTGACTGCTGTGACTGCTGTGACTTCCTTATCGACCACCTGTGGATGTCTTGGAGAACCTGTGACACAGAGACCCATTAATGTTCGCCCACATCATCATAGCCCCTAGAGAAGGGCATGACAAGGATTCTAATTCTCCTGCACCTTCCCAAACGACATTCTTTGGACCTAATGGAGGGTGTACCTCCCCTTATCTCCTAGACATTCCCAGTGGGTAGCTTCCGGGGATCCTTGACTTCCCTGTAGATAATGCCCAATTTACCGGAAGATTGAATCCCTACCTGCTCTCCCTCTGAGCGATTATAACTTTTGTAATTACAAGTTTCATGACTTTTACAGTCCTTGTCCAATGCATGATATCTTAGGCCTTGTAAATTTCCTTTATTCTAGGCAAGCTTGATTGCCACTATGAGATACCTCTGATACCTGGAAGTCTGTTTCTGAAAAGACAAAGTCGGTAAAGTTAATTATACCTAAAGTGTGTATTTCTCCAAAAGCATAGCTTCTACTTTCTCATCATTGTGTCAGGGTTTAAGAACAAGATGAAAAATGTCTTCCCACTCTCGGCCTGTCCTTTCACAAACATTAAGATAGTCTAAAGCCGGGCTCGGTGGCTCAGCCTGTAATCCCGCGCTTTTGGGAGGCTGAGGTGAGTGGATTGCCTGAGCCCGCGGGTTCGAGACCCGCCTGGGCAGCGAGACCTCATCTCTACAATAAATAAAAAAATCAGCTGGGCGTGGTAGCACATGCCTGTAATTCCGGCTACTCGGAAGGCGGAGGCGGAAGGATCGCCAGAGCCCAGCAGGCCGAGGCTGCGGTGGCCGGGAGCGGCCACTGCACTCCAGTCTGGGTGACAGAGTGAGACTCCAACTCAAAAAAAAAAAAAAAAAAAAGATAGTCTAACTAAGGAAAAGAGAGAGAACTCAAATAAAATCATAAAGAGAAGACATTAAAATTGTTACCACAGAAATTAAAAGAACCATACGAGACTATGTAGACAATTATATGCCAACATATTGGATAACCTAAAAGAAATGGATGAATTCCTAGATACATACAATCTACCAAGACTGAATCATGGAGAAACAGAAAATCTGAACAAACCAACAATGAGTAATGCTATTGAACCAGCAATCAAAAACCACTCAAGACAAAAATTCAGGACCAGATGGATTCACTATTGAATTATTTTACCTATTAAAAAAACAATTAACACCAATCCTTTTCAAACTTTTTTAGAAAATTGAAGAAGAGGGAATACTTTCAAAATCATTGTATGAGGCCAGCATTACCCTAGTACCAAAACCAGAGAAAGACACTGCAAGAGAATAAAATAACAGGACAATATCCCTGATAAACATGGATGCAGAATTCCTCAAAAAATATTAGCAAACTGATTAAACAGCACATTAAAAAGATCACACATCAAAACTAAGTGGGATTTATCCCTTGTATGCAAGATTGACTCAACATATGCAAATCAATAAATGTGTATACCACATTAAGAGAATGAAGGATAAAAATAACATGATCACCTTAATAAATGTGGAAAAAGCATTTGACTGAATTCAACAGCCTTTCATGATCAAAATTCTCAACAGTATGGAAGGAATATACTGCAACATAATAGAAACCATATATGGCAGGCCCTCAGTTGACATTATACTAAATGGTAAAAAATCAACATCTTTTCTTTAAGAACAACTGCAAGACAGGGATACCCACTTTTGCCACTTCTATTTGACATACTACTGAGAGTTCTCACCAGAACTTCCTAAATAAATAAGTAAATAAGCCGGGCTCGGTGGCTCAGCCTGTAATCCCGCGCCTTGGCAGGCTGAGGTGAGTGGATTGCCTGAGCCTGCGGTTTCGAAACCCGCATGGGCAACTTGGTGAGACCTCATCTCTACAATAAACCAAAAAATTAGCCGAGTGTGGTAGCATGCGTCTGTAGTTCCAGCTACTTGGAAGGCTGAGGCGGAAGGATCCCCGGAGCCCAGCAGGTCGAGGCTGCGGTGGCCGGGAGCGGCCACTGCACTCCAGTCTGGACGATGGAGTGAGACTCCAACTCAAAAAATAAATAAATAAATAGATAAATAAATAAATAGAATCCAAGATCAGATTAAGATGGTAGGTGTGAGGCGGTTTTGATTGCATTTATCCTACAAAGTCAATCCTACAAGATAGAGTTTCCTCAGAACCCAGAAAGGAACAAGACCGGCAGCATGCCCCATGATAATAGCCACATAGTGCAAAGAAGAGAAATATCAATTGACCTGGGCTGGAACTAGCCAGACTCTTATCTGGTTCAACATAGACCATGGCAGACTCTGGACACAGTGGAGAAGATGAATGAAGGGAATTCAGGAATTTTATGCTCCTGCTGCATACTTGGAGGACCCCTGAGCTTTGCAGGGTTCTAGTCCCTCAAGAAAAAGTGCCTTACCCAAAGCCATGCTCTGCCAAAAGTGGTGCAGGAAAAAGAAGAAGGAGAAGGAGGGGGAGGACCTAAGTGTCTACAGCCACCATATCCCAGGAACTTGGCCCTTGCTGGTGGCAGCTTTCTAGCTGGACTGGGAAGGGTCCCAAGGGCAAATTCTGTTGCAGCAGGCAGTTTCTGCCTGGGGTGGGCTACCATGAGAACACCTGAGGCCCTGAGGCCAGCTGACCTTGACATTCAGAACTGCACACTGCCTAAGACTAAGGTGGGGAGGTGGGTGGGCTGCCTTGCCATAGCAATTCCTCACTCTCCATGACCGTATTACCCAAAGTAATCTACAGATT
The DNA here is from genome assembly GCA_027257055.1 of Cephalopachus bancanus. Classification (NCBI taxonomy): domain Eukaryota; kingdom Metazoa; phylum Chordata; class Mammalia; order Primates; family Tarsiidae; genus Cephalopachus; species Cephalopachus bancanus. The sequence goes on along the minus strand of JAPVLO010001033.1, from coordinate 283,010 downwards.
CAATGCAATCCCAACCAAACTACCAACGTCATTTTTTATTTTTCACAGAATGAGAAAAAACGATTCTGAAATTCATATGGAGCCAAAAAAAAAAACAAAAACACCAAAAAGCAAAAAACAAAAAAGCAAAAACAAAAAGCCAGAATATCAAAAGCAATCCTAAGCAAAAAGGCATCACATTTCCTGATTTCAAATTCTACTGCAAGACTCTAGTAACCAAAAGAGCATTGTACTGATATAAGAACAGACACATGGACCAATGAAACAGAATAGACAAAGCAGAAATGAGCCTAAATACCTACAACCAACTGATCTTTGACAAAGCAGACAAAAACATACACTGGGAAAAGGATACTCTATTCAACAAATGATGTTGGGAAAATTGGATAACTACGTGCAGAAAAATGAAATTTGATACCTATCTCTCCCCATATACAAAAATTAACTCAAGATGAATCAAAGACTTAAATGTCAGAACTGAAACCACAAAAATCCTAGAGGAAAACCTAGGAAAAACTCTTTTGAGCATCAGCCTAGTCAAAGAATATATGGCTAAAACCCAAAAAGCAAATGCAACAAAAACAAAAGTAAATTAAGTGAGACTTAATTAAACTAAGAGGCTTCTGCACCACAAAAGAAATAATCAACAGAACAAATAGGCAACCTACAGAATGGGAGAAGATATTCAACTATCAAAAAGAATGGAATGTCCTTTGCAGCAACTTGGATGGAATTGACGAGTAACATCCTAAGTGAACTAACTCAGGAACAGAAAACCAAACGCTGCATTTTCTCACTTATGAGTGGGAGCTAAACTAAGGATCTGCAAAAGCATGGAAAATGATATAATGGACCTTGGAGATTCAGAAGAGGGAGAGGCAAAGGGGTGGAGGGAAGAAAAATCACTCATCGAGTACAATGTGCACAGGTGAGGGTGGTGGGTACACTTAAAGTTCAGACTTCATTGCCACTTATACAATGCAAACATATAACCAAAAACTATTTGTACTCCATAAAGCTATTGGAATAATGAATGAATGAATAAATAAATAAAATCCAAATGGGAAAGGAAGAAACAAAATTACCTCTGTTTGCAGATGATATTACCCTGTATATAGAAAACCTTAAACATTGCATAAAACAACCTGTAGAACTAATAAATGAATTCAAGTAGTTGTGTTTCTATACGTTAAGAACAACCCATCCAGAAAAAGCAATTAAGATAACAATTAAATTTAAAATGGCATGAAAAATAAAATACTTAGGAATAAACTTAACCAAGAAGGTGAAAGATTTGTACACTGAAAATCACAAAACTTCACTGAAAGAAACTAAAGACACTAATAAATAGAAAGATGTCCTGTAATCATGAATTGGAATACTTAATACCGTGAAAGTGCCTGTGCTATCCAAAGCAGTCTACAAAATTTTGTGCTAAAATAGAAACAGCGACATAAAATTCACACGGTTCTACAAAACTCTGACAATAGTCAAAATGATTTTGAGAAAGAAAACCAAAGCTAGAAGCATCAAATTTCCCAATATTAAAATATATTACAAAGTTACAAGTAATTTAGAAAGTATGGTACTGGCAGACATAGAACAATGATACAGGAAGCCAGAAATAAAGCCATAAACATACAGACAATTCATATTCAACAAATGTGCCAAGGACACACAATAGGGAAAGGATAGTCTTTTAAACAAATGGCATTAGTTGACTTGAATATCCACATGCAGAAGAATGAAATTGGAATCTTATCTAATACCATAAACAAAAAATCAATTCAAAATGGACTAAAGAAGACTTAAACACAAGATCTAAAATTTTAAAACTCCAGGAAGAAAGTGTACTATAATCACTTACTGACATTTGTCTTGACAGTGATTTTTTGTTACACCAAAAGCACAGGCAACAAAAGCAAAAATAGACAAGTGGGACTACATCAGACTTAGAAAGCTTCTGCACAGCAATGAAACAATTAACACAGAGAAAAGACCTGCAGTATGGGATAAAATATTTGCAAACCATATACTTACTATTAGATTAATTTCCAAAATATGTAGGGAACTCCTTCAACCTTGAAGCAAAAACAAACAAAACAACAATTTTTAAATGGGCAAAGGACTTTTCTCCAAAGAAGATATACCAATAAATGACCAGCAGGTATAAAGAGATGCTCAGAAGAATTAATTATCAGGAAAATGTAAGTCAAAACTACACAGATATCACCTTACACCTGCTAGAATACCTATTATTTTTATTTATTTTTTTTTTGAGTTGGAGTCTCACTCTGTCGCCCAGACTGGAGTGCAGTGGCCGCTTCCAGCCACCGCAGCCTCGACCTGCTGGGCTCTGGCGATCCTTCCGCCTCAGCCTTCCAAGTAGCCAGAATTATAGGCACGCGCTACCACGCCCGGCTGATTTTTTGATTTATTGTAGAGATGAGGTCTCACTGCCCAGGCAGGTCTCGAACCCGCGGCTCAGACAATCCACTCACCTCAGCCTCCCAAAGGCGCGGGATTACAGATTGAGCCACCGAGCCCGGCTCTATTATATTTTTTAAAATAATATAAAAAGTATTGACAGAGATGTGCAGAAACTGGGACCCTGTACACTTTTGGTGGGTACATGCAATGGTATAACAGTTATAGAAAGCAATATGAATGTTTCTCAAACAATTCAAATTAGAACTAACATGTGATCCATCTATCACTTCTTGGTATATATACAAAATAATTAAGATATAGATCCCAAAGAAGTCTCTGCACTTTCATGTTTATCGCAACATTATTTACAATAACCGATATATGGAAACAAACCAAGTGGCCATTGACAGATGAATGTATAAAGAAAATGTGGTATGTACACATTGAACACGTGTTGTTGAGTGGGTGTAATGTTTTCGTTATGCTTGCTGAATAAATTCTAGAGATCAACTGTACAACATAGTTGCTATAGTTACCAAAATGGTATTATGCACTTCAAAATTTAAGAGAGTTGACCTCATGTTAACTGTTCTCACCACACACAATAAGAGGGAACACAGAGAAACTTGGGAGGTGTTGAACAAAATAAATCTATTACCTTGATTGTGGTGATGGTATTATAAGTGTTTTCATATGTCTCAACCCATCAAATTGTACGTAAATATATGCAGTTCTTTGTATATCAATTATACTTTAATAAAGCTGTTTTTGTTTGCTTATTTATTTGAAGTAGTTTGAATATATATATGACTGCATTTATCTTAATTAGAATTTTTAGAGATGACTTTTTTGTAAATTTTCTTTTAAAGCAAAAACTACATATCTTATAACAATGTGCAATTTTAACAGAGTGAATATACTTGTATGATTAAAACCCAGATCAAAATAAAGATCATGCTAAGCATTCCAGAAGTCTACCTTGCGCCCTTGTGCCTTCTACTATTATTGATTAGTTTTGCCTGGTTTAGAACTTTATATAAAAGGAATTATAGTTAATAGTCTTTTATGTTTGCCCTCTTTGATTCAACATTATACCTGAGAATCCTATCCACATTATTGCTTGTATTATAGCTACAAAAATATATCTATATTTTTATGTATATTCTTATGAGGGGGACCCCAAAAACCTAGACTTTATTTATTAAAAATTGTGTATTTATTTTTACATGTTTAAGCTTCAATCACCTTCAAAGTACTCTCCATTTGATGCACTATACCTATCAAGATGCTTTTTTCACTGCTCTAAACACTTTTTGAACTCATCAGTGTTGATGCCTTTCAGTGCTTCTACCATTTTTTGTTTCAGCTCTTTCACATTGACAAAACATTTCCCTGTGAGGATTTTTTCAGCAAGGGAAACAAAAAAAGTTGCTCAGGGTAAAATCAGGTGAATGGGGGAGGCATGGGGTCATGACATTTTTGTTCAAAAACTGCTGAACACTCAGTACTGTGTGGGCAGGTGCACTTGTAAATCACCCATCATTTAATGGGCAAATGCATTGAAAGAATCTCCAAAAATCTACACTGAAGCCGAACACAACCTCTCTCAACAAGGCTAGCTGGTACACTGATGTCAACAGGTTCATAGAACACTTACCTAGTAGGAGAAGCCTGTACTACAAGGATCTTCCCTCCAAAAAATAATTTTGGATTTTTTGGGAGTCCTCCTTGTACATATTTCATATACATTCATACATATTTATTTTGTATAACTATCACAGTATATTCATCTCAGTTAATAGACAGTTGAGTTATTTCCAGTTTAGGATTATTCTGAATAATACTGATATGAATATTCTTGCATGTGTCTTTTGGTGGATATGTGTTATTATTTCGATTGCATATATATTCAGAGTGGATTGCATAGTTGTAGGACATATATATGTTCAGCTCAGTAGATACTGCTAAATAGTTTTCCAAAGTGGCTGTACTAACTTATGCTATAATAAGCAGAATGTGAAAGGCACTCCACATACTTGCCAACACTTACTATTATCAGGCTTGTAAATTGTAGGATTTTTGATAGGCTTGTTATATTATCATGCTATGATTTTAATTTGATGAAGAATATGTTAAGCACATTGGCATGCTGTAACTAGCCATCTATAAATTCTATTTTTTGAAATACAAGGGGCATCTCAAAAAAGTCAGAATATATTTGTTAAAAATTGTATGTTTATTCTTACATGTTTAAACTTCAGTCACCTTCTAAGTATTCTCCGTCTGATGCAGTATACCTATCCAGACACCTTTCCCACTGCTCAAAACAGTTTTCAAACTCATGGATTTTGATGCCTTTTAGTTCTGCTATTTTGTCTGTTTGTTTGTTTCACTTCTTCCACATCAGCAAAATGCTTCCCTTTAAGGACTTTTCTCATCTGGGGAAACAAACAAAAAAACAGTCACTTAGGGCAAGAGAGGGTGAATAAGGAGTGTGGGGCACAGGGATCATGACGTTTTTGGTCAAGAACTGCTGAACATTCAGTGCCACATGGGCAGGTGCATTGTCGTGGTGGAAGAACCAATCACCTGTTTGCCACAACTTGGGATGTGTCTACTGCAAATCATGACATAACCTTCTCAAAATTTCTAGATAGAAACTGTGGTTGACTGTTTCATCCAAAGGAACAAATTCTGAGTGTACTACAAGGGGCCCACCCTCCAAAAAGATAGTTCTGGGTTCTTTTGGGCTTCCCCTCATATCTGTTTAAGTCTTTTATTCATTAAAAATGAGCTTTCTTTTTCTCATTGATTTGTAAAAAGTATTTATATATTCACAGTAAAAGTCTTTTGTCAACTATATGTATTTCAAATATTGCCTCTCACTCCGTGGCTTACCTTTACACTTATTTTTTGAGTTGGAGTCTCACTTCGTCGCCCAGTCTGGAGTGCAGTGGCACACTCCCGGCCACTGCAGCCTCGACCTCGCTGGGCTCCCGCGATCATTCGGCCTCAGCCTTCCAAGGAGCTGGAACTACAGGCGCACGTTTTTTTCTTTTTCTTTTTTTAATTGTAGAGATGAGGGCTCGCCAAGTCACCTGGGCTGGTCTCGAACCCGTGGGCTCAGGCAATCCACTCGCCTCAGCCTCCCAAAGTGCTGGGATTACAGGCTGAGCCACCGAGCCTGGCCAACCGTTCCATTTTTAAAGTCTTGTCTTTTGAAATAGAGACGTTCTTAATTTAATGAAGCCCAATTTATTGATCTTCATCTTTTTGGTTATTGCTCTTCATTTTCTTTTTACAAATATTTGTCTAGGTTAATGAAGATAATTTTCTATGTTTCCTCCTAGAAGCTTTATCATTTCATCTGTTGCAATCTATCCAGAATAAATTTTTGTGTTATGTGGAGTAAATGCCAAAGTTCATATGTTTCTATATGGATTTCAGATAAGGTACTGTTATTTTCTCCACTCAGTTACACTAGCACCTGTGTCAGAAATCAGGTGGTTGAATATTTATAGGTTTCTGGATTCTCTCTTCTGGTCCACTGGTCTATTTTGCCTTTGTGCAAATACCTGTATTTACCATGTCTTTTTATTTTCTCTATTTTGATGCTTTGACACCTGGAGCCTTGTTGACACCAGACCGCCAGCCCTTCCCAGGGCAAGCTAATTCCTAGAAATAGTAAACAACCCACCAGGAGTTTGCCTTTCAAATGCAAACCAACCAATCCAGAGCCCATACCTCCAACCACCTCCAAGATAATGGGGAAGCCCATGCATGGGTAGAGGAAGCAGGTATGTGGGATATCTCTATGCCTTCCTCTCAATTTTACTGTGAACCTAAGATTTCTCTTTAAAATTAAGTATTTAAACTAGGCTCGGTGGCTCGGCCTGTAATCCCAGCACTTTGGGAGGCTGAGGTGAGTGGCTTGCCTGCGCCCGCGGGTTCGAGACCCACCTGGGCAACTTGGCGAGACCTCATCTCTACAATCAGTCAAAAATTAGCCGGGCGTGGTAGCGCGCGCCTGTAGTTCCAGCTACTTGGAAGGCTGAGGCGGAAGGATCGTCGGAGCCCAGCAGGTCGAGGCTGCGGTGACCGGGAGCGGCCACTGCACTCCAGTCTGGGTGACAGAGTGAGACTCTAACTCAAAAAAATAAATAAATAAAAATAAAAATTAAATTAAATTAAATTAAGTATTTAAAAAAATAGTCACACAAAGAAAAACACATGCCCAAATAGCTTCAATAGTAAATTCTACAAAATATCTAAAGAAAACTATCGACCCAAACAGCTTAGTAATGGTACAGGAACAGGCATATAGACCAATGGAATAGAATTGAGATTCCAGAAGCGAAACCTCAATTTCTCAACCAACTCATCTTCAACAAAGCCTCCACCACCCACCACTGGGGAGAGGAGAACCTATTCAGTAAATGGTGCTGGGAAAACTGCCTGACCACATGTAGAAGACTCAAACAAGACCCCGATTTATCCCCATACACAAAAATTAACTCTAAATGGATCAGAGACCTAAATGTAAAACCTCAAACCATAAGAACCTTAGAAAATGCGGGACACACCCTTATGGAAATTGGAACTGGCATCCAATTCCTGAACAAAACCCGAAATCCACAGGCCATAAGAGATAAGATAAGACAAGTGGGACTTCATTAAACTGACAAGCTTCTGCAGAGCCAAAGAAACCATCAAGAGAGCAGGGAGACAGCCCACAGGCTGGGAAAAAGTATTTGCCAACTCCAGGTCCAACAAAGGCTTAACATCTTGGATCTACAAGGAACTCAAATGTGCTGAAAAGAAAAAAACAAACAATCCCATTATAAAGTGGGCAAAAGATATGAACAGACACTTCTCAAAGGAAGACATCGGAGCAGCCAACAGACACATGAAGAAATGTTCAACCTCACTAATCATCAAGGAGATGCAAATCAAAACCACACTGAAAGCCGGGCTCGGTGGCTCAGCCTGTAATCCCGCACTTTTGGGAGGCTGAGGTGAGTGGATTGCCTGAGCCCGCGGGTTCGAGACCCGCCTGAGCAGCGAGACCTCATCTCTACAATAAATCAAACAATCAACCAGGCTTGGCAGCTCATGCCTGTAATTCCGGCTACTTGGAAGGCTGAGGCAGAAGAATCGCCGGAGCCCAGCAGGTCGAGGCTGCGGTGGCCGGGAGTGGCCGCTGCACTCCAATCTGGATGACAGAGTGAGACTCCAACTCAAAAAAAGAAAAGGATTGACAGTGGTGGAAAACTATGCGGGGGGAGGGGAAGGGAGGTGGGATTAATGGTAGTAAATATCTGTCTGGGGACGGGGAGACACCCCTTATCAACAAGGGTGCCTGAGCGAAACGTATTTGTATACCTAACCCTTAACTGTACCCCACAATACCAAAATAAAAAATATTGATTAATAAAAAAAAAGAAAACTATCGACCATATAAACATACTTTCAGAAAATAGAGAAGGAAGCCAAACCTTCCTAACTCATTCTATGAGGCCAGTAAGACCTAGATACCAAAGCCAGACAAGAAAATACATAAGAAAATTACACACCAATATCAATTATGAACATGTACAAAAACATTGTTAATAAAATATTAGAGAACCAAATGTAGAAACCTAAGAATATTATACAGGATTTATTCCACAAATGCAAATTTATTTTAACATTTGAAAATCAACAATGAAATGCACTATATTAAAATAATAAAATACCAAAAAAATGGTCATCTTAATACATGACAATTTTTTTATATTAGCCTAGTTACCACAATTTGTTTAAAAAGAAAATTAAGGAGAGGGGATGAAATAAGAATAAAGATTACTTTCGCTTCAAACTGTTCTCTGTGAGGTTGAAAATTTTTGTTTTGTTCATCTCTGTATTTTCAGTGTAAAAAAAAAAAAGGAGGGACTCAAAATTTCCCAAGTTCAGCAGAAAATTTAAACCTGCACATTCCAAAAGAGAACCTGAATGAGAAAACTCAAATAAACTCATACCAAACACACTGTTCATGAAAAAGTTTGTGAAGATAAAAGAAAAAGAAATTTTGAGAGCCGCTCAAGAGATCAACACATTACCAATAGACAATAAAATTATTTAAATAATAGCAGATTTCTCATCAGAAACCATGGCGGCCAGAAGAAAATGGCACGTTATTTTTCAAAAACTAAAAGAAAAGAACTGTCAACGCAAAATCTATGTCTAGCAAAAATGTCCTTAAAGACTGAAAATGAAATAAAGATAATTTCAGATCAAAGAAAAATTAAAGCACATTTGTTGTCAATAGACTTTCCTTAAAAGAATGGCAAAGGAAATTATTCACACAAAGAAATGATAACAAAAGGAAACTTGGAAAATCAAAAATTCAAAAAAGAGCAGCAGAATAGAGAAATATATGGGTAAATTTAATAATAGACTTTTACTCCTCAGTTTTTAAAATTATTTTTGATGATTGAATCAAAACTGAAAGGATAGACTCATGTGTTATTCAATTAATGCAAAGTAAATAAGACAACTCTTATTTTATTTTTTTTATTTATTTTTTTGAGTTGGAGTCTCTCTCTGTCGCCCAGAATGGAGTGCAGTGGCCGCTCCCGGCCACCGCAGCCTCGTCTGCAGGGCTCCAGCGATCCTTCCGCCTCAGCCTTCCGAGTAGCCGGAATTACAGGCATGCACTACCACGCCCGGCTGATTTTTTTTTTTTTTCTTGTAGAGATGAGGTCTCGCTGCCCAGGTGGGTCTCGAACCTGCGGACTCAGGCAATCCACTCACCTCAGCCTCCCGAAGGGGCGGGATTACAGGCTGAGCCACGGAGCCCAGCTAGACAACTCTATTTTAAATATGAAGGGGAAGTGAATAGACCTAAATGAAGATAAGGTTTCTATACTTAATTCAAACTGGCACAATGTTAACTCAGAGCAGTGTAGTCCTATGTTAGGTGTGTATATTGTATGCCTAGAATAATCACTTAAAAAACTATACAAAAAATATATGCTCAGGCTGGGTGTGATGGCTAATGCCTGTAATCCCAGCATTTTGGGAGGCCAAGGTGGGAGGACTGTTGAAGCCAGGAGTTCAAGATCCAGCCTGGGCAACAGCACAGTGAGATATATATTGTGTGTGTGTGTGTGTGTGTGTGTGTGTGTGTGTGTGTGTGTATTATATGCAATAACATATATACATATTCAAAAACACTATAGATAGATAAAAATTTAATTGTAAAATGTTGAAATATGCTACAGGAATGTATGAAAAGGACAACAGAAGAAAAAAGACAAGATAAATAAGAGGACACCAAAAATGGCAGCATAGAGAAAGCCAGGGCTCCGTCAAACCCCAAAAGCCACTAATGAGCTAGCAAAAACTGTCAGAATGATTTTTTGCAGAACTCTGAAATATAGTAAAAGTTAAGAATAAATTACTAGCCGGGCTCGGTGGCTCAGCCTGTAATCCCGTGCCTTTGGGAGGCTGAGGTGAGTGGATTGCCTGAGCCCGCGGGTTGGAGACCCACCTGGGCAGCGAGCCCTCATCTCTACAATAAATAAATAAATAAAAAATCAGCCGGGCGTGGTAGCGCGCGCCTGTAATTCCGGCTACTCGGAAGGCTGAGGTGGAAGGATCACCGGAGCCCAGCAGGTGGAGGCTGCAGTGGCCGGGAGAGGCCACTGCGCTCCAGTCTGGGTGACAGAGTGAGACTCCAACTCAAAAAAAAAAAAATACTACGACCCGCTGGGCTCCGTGGCTCAGCCTGTAATCCCAGCACTTTGGGAGGCCGAGGCAAGCTGATTGCCTGAGCCCGCAGGTCCCGGGCAACTTGGTAAGATCTCATCTCTACAATTAAAAAAAAATTAAAAATAGCCGGGCATAGTAGCATGCGTCTGTAGTTCTGGCTACTCAGAAAGCTGAGGCAGAAGGATCGGCGGACCCCAGCAAGTCGACGCTGGGGTGGCAGTGAGCGTGCTTGCCACTGCACTCCAACCTGGACAAAGGAGTGAGACTCCAATTCAATATATATATATATATATATATATATATATATATATATATATATACACTACGACCAGGGGAAATGTTAATTTTTTTAAAGAAAGCTAAAGTGTCTGCTTACTATTCTCCATAACCCAGATGATGAAGTCTGTGTGAATTGCAGCCTGCACTTCTAGAGCAAGCTCTCAGTGACAGAGGAAGCAACATGGACCTTATTCTCAAACAATTGTAGTTGTGAGTCTCAACCTGTCTGTCAGCTCCATTAAGGAGTAACACAAAAGTTTGTGTTTGTTTTGTCTGACTCAGAGCATTTCCAGGGCTGGAGCAGCTTCTCATGTGGCTTTTGCTGAAATCATTTAAAACATAGATACTGTCTTCAGTAGCCTGGGTCAAAGGACAACAGTAAATAGACAGAAAAGCTAAAGAAAGCGGAGATTGAAAAGGGAGATACATGCAGAAATAAAGGCTTTTAAAATATACTGCATATAGTATGGAATTGAGAAAGCCACAGGCACACTCAAGGTGGAAATATACTCAGGAAAAGCCTGAAAATATTCCGGTATTTCACCTATCAGTGGCTTTCTGTCTCCACATGAGCAGTAAGTGAAAGTTAAGAAGTATTTCAACAGGAACACAAAGCAAACCTGCAAAGACTAGAATAGTATTTTTTTCCTTTTTTTCCCCTTTCCTTTATTTTTTTATTTTTATTTTAAAGATGTAGGGGCACAATCCAGGGTAAGATATACAAATGATCATTATCCAGGTACCCTTGTTGATGAGGTGTGTCCCTCCCTCCCCTGGCAGTTTCCCTCAACTGCCAATCCCAAACCCCTCCCCTGGCAGTTTCCCACTACTGCCAATCCCTTTCTCATAGTATTAACTTTGGAAGACAGTGTGGCGATTTCTGAAAGAACTAGAAATTGACCTTCCATATGACTCAGCAACTCCTCTATTGGGAATATACCCAGAGGAATACAAACCATTCTACAAAAAAGATACCTGCATGCACATGTTTGTTGCAGCTCTATTCACAACAGCAAAAACATGGAACCAACCATGCTGCCCTCAAAAGAGGACTGGATTTTAAAAATGTGGTACATATACACAATGAACTATTATGCAGCCCTAAAGAAGGACAAATGCATGGACTTTGCAGCAACTTGGATGGATTTAGAGTCTATCATACTCAGTGATCTATCACAGAAACAAAGAACAGAGTACCATATGTTCTCACTCATAAGTGGACCTTGAACAATTACCATAATACTATAAGAAAGGAATTGGCAGTAGAGGGAAGCTGTCAGGGGGCGGGAGTGGGATTGGCAGTTGAGGGATACTGCTAGGGGAGGGAGGAGCACACCTCATCAACAAGGGTACCTGCATAATGAACATTTGTATACCTAACCCTGATGTACCCCACATCTTTAAAATTAAAAAAAATTTAAAGAGAAAAAACAAAAAGAAACAGTCTGTCTAGGATACATGACAACCTTAGGACATCTGTTAACATTACCATGACTCATGATTAAAGTCATTGGAAAACTACAATAGGTCGATCTAGACAGGACTACTAATAGCCCAGACCCTTCAGGAATGAAGATTTGGGTCACCTCCATCAGACAAAAACCATGACCAGTTGAGGTGCTCCCTGAAGGCAAAAGGAAAAAATAGTGGGTAGTAGAAAAAGGCAATTACAAACACCAGCTACAACCATATGGCCACTTACTGAAATGAGGACTGTAATTGACATGAGAATTTTCTCATTTTGTTACAAATGTTTGTGTGTATAGAAAATTTCTTTTTCTTACCTTTCTTATTCCCTTGTCATGTAACATAAGATATATTGACTTTCTCTCATAGTGTTTAAATATTGTTAACTTTACATCATATTACTTAAGTGACAAGCTATCAAGGAGAGGAGAAAGCATCACTTAAAAACTTTGCATCTTTTTCTTTACTTTTTTTTTTTTTTTTTTTTGAGTTGGAGTCTCACTCCTTCGCCCAGGCTGGAGTGCAGTGGCACGCATGCTCCCCGCCACCCCAGCATCGACCTTCTGGACTCCAGCGATCCTTCCGCCTCAGCCTTCCGAGTAGCCGGAACTACAGGCACGCGCTACCACGCTCGGCTAATTTTTGACTTATTGTAGAGATGAGGTCTTGCCAAGTTGCCCGGGTTGGTCTCAAACCTGTGGGCTCAGGCAATCCACTCTTCTCAGCCTCCCAAAGTGCTGGGATTACAGGCTGAGCCACCGAGCCCAGCCTAACTTTGCATCCTTTTCTAAAGAAAGAGTGTGTTTTTGGTTGTACACACAGTAATTGTATTATGTTCAGTGATATTTAAGAATTGTATATTTATTCTTACGTGTTCAAACTTCATGCAGCAGACAGCAGATACTCTTGCTATTGTCCTGTCCGTTGTACCCTTCACAATGTATCTTTCCTTTCATCAATCTACCTTTAAAAAAAATAAAAAATAAACTCCACTAACCTTCAAAGTACTCTCCGTTTGATGCAATATATCTATCGAGATGCTTTCTCCACTGGCAGTTTAGTTTTTGAACTGTCAATTTTGATGCCTTTTAGTGTCTCTGCTGTTTTTTTGTTTCGCCTCTTCCACATCAGTTAAATGTTTCCCTTTGGGAAAATAAAATTTTTAAAAAGTCGCTTGGGTAAATAGGGAAGGTGGGGCACAGGGTTCATGGTTTGGCAAAAACTGCTGAACGCTTAGTGCAGTGTGGGCAGGTTGTTCATGTAAGTCACCCATCATGAGATGGGCAAACACATTGAAAGAACCTTTAAAAAAGTTTCTCTAAAGCCGGGCTCGGTGGCTCAGCCTGTAATCCCGCGCCTTTGGGAGGCTGAGGTGAGTGGATTGCCTGAGCCCGCGGGTTCGAGACCCGCCTGGGCAGCGAGACCTCATCTCTACAATAAATCAAAAAATCAGCCGGGCATGGTAGCGCATGCCTGTAATTCTGGCTACTCAGAAGGCTGAGGCGGAAGGATCGCCGGAGCCCAGCAGGTCGAGGCTGTGGTGGCCGGGAGCGGCCACTGCACTCCAGTCTGGGCGACCGAGTGAGACTCCAACTCAAAAAAAAAAAAAAAAAAGTTTCTCTAAAGTCAAACGCAGCCTCTCACAACAACGCTAGCTGGCACGCTGATGCTGATGGGTTCCTAGATCACTTACCTAGTGGGGGAAGCCTATGCTACAAGGGGCCCGCCCTTCAAAAGTTAATTTATACTTTAAAATGTAAGAGGCTATCATGCAGGTTGTTGTAAGAACTAAAAAACTGTCCAACTAGAAGTTCTTAGCACAGCCAAGAAACTGTATATTTTGTGTTAGTTTTGTCATTAAGTGATGTTAGTTTTTGTTACTAATGCAAAAACATTAAATGGTTAAGTCACATGTAAGTATATTTTTATACCACAATCTTATGATTCAATTAAACATTACAGTCTTGTAATAGAAATTCTAATCCATGTTTCAAAGAGTTGATTCTATTAAAATTGCATAACAATCTTGTATCTTAAATTTATATTACCATATCCTCAATTGTTCTCATAATCCTCATCTACATAGCACACTCCCAATATATTTTTTAAAAATTCTTATAGGTGCATCATAGTTGCATATATTTATGGAAGTAAATGTGATGTTTTGATGCAGGCATACATGTATAATGATCAAACTAGGGTAATTGGGCACCCATCACCTTAAGCATTTACCATTTATTTGTGTTAGGAACATTCCAATTACACTCTTTTAGTTATTTAAAAATATACAAGAAGTTATTGTTAACTATAGTCACCCTATTTTTACCACAATAAAAATGTTAAGAGATTTATAAGTTATACAACCAGATGTCCTGGCACTATGAGATAGTCTTTAAAAATATAGAAAAAAAAATGAAATGTAAGCTAACAGCGTAGTCTTCAGTCCCCTTTTTTGATTAGACGCTAAGCGATGGAATCAATAATTCTGGAGCCTGAAAAAGTATATACTGATTTGGCTAAGTTCATTTTTTGGTTGTAAGTAAATTGCTTTGAAACTGATTGGCAAAAATCTTAGATTTTGTTTGTGGGTTTTTTTTTTCTCACATTAATTATCTTCTTACAAAAAGATAGTTTGTCTTCAACGTGCTGTCCAGGAAAATGTTAAACAATAGATACATTTATAGTTGGTGGCAAAATCACTCTACAGTTCATGAATTAAATTGTTCTCTGTTATAAATCTATTTTTGAATGGCTATGGTGAATACTATTAGCAGTCAATGAGTAATAAAATCATAGCTGATTAAACCAAGTCAAAGCACACCAGAAGCATTTCCTCCTGCTGTCTTTGAAGTTTGTGCCACAAAATATATAATACTATCTGATAGATAGCATTTGTGTAACCCTGCTGTTTAGAAAAGTGTGTTCACACTTCTTATCTGATTCTCCCAACAATCCTGTGAATAGACAATATTATCCAGATCTTACAGATGAGGAAACTAATATTTAAAGAATTTAAGTAATCTGCCCTTTTGTCTCACAATGATAAAAGGCAATTCTAGGGTTCAAACACAAGTCTACTAACGCTGGTCCATTTACTGCCCCCAGAGCTGCCATCCTTGATCTCCTGAAGGAGGCATTCACCTTTGTAGTGACAACCTATTGCTCCATAAGTAAGTAAACCATCCTGATTAAAAGTCCAAAATAGATCCTTCTTATGCTGAACTCCTCTCCAATGAAAAGAGTTATAGCAAATGTTTCTTTTAAAATGTTGACATTTTAATTATGAATTCACAGAATGTGTATCAATATGTGTCATAAGAACAGATAAGTTATGTGATTGATTGGGGTAACTGAATTAGGTGCTAAACCCTATTTATACTCTTATTTGTGGAAAAGACAATATATCATAAATATGACTTGTGTCATTCCAAAATAATACTTGCATGCAATAACATTAATACCAGTCAGATACTGTGCATCTACAGTATACCAACCTCTCCACTATCCACTGAGCACTCTGTGTACATTTCCTCATAAAATAATCTTTAAAGTATGTGTGTGTATGTATATATATGCATATATATGTATATAATACATACATATATACTTCTGTGAGTAATAGAACAATTACTCTTATTTTACAGATCAAGTATCCAGGGTCCAGAGAGATTAAATAACTAGACTGAGACCACACCACTAATACGAGGGGCATTCTCCAAAATGGAATTTATTTATAAAAATTATGTACTTATTCTTACATGTTTAAAATTCAGTCACTTTCGAGTAATCTCCATTTGATGCACTCCATCTATCAAGATGCTTTTTCCACTGCTAAAAACAGTTTTTGAACTCATCAATTTTGATGCCTTTTAGTGATTCTGCCATTTTTTGTTTCACCTCTTCCACAAAGACAAAACTTTTCCCTTTGAGGACTTTTTTCATCTGGGGAAACAAAGTCACTCAAGGCAAGATCAGGTGAAAAGGGAGGGTGAGGCACTAGGATCATGCCGCTTTGGGTGAAAAACTGCTGAATGCTCAGCGCGGTGTGGACAGGTGAGTTGTCATGGTGGAAGGACCAATCATCTGCCACAAAGCAGGATGTTTCTTCCCCAAATCGTGATGCAATCGTCTCAAAATTTCCAGATAAAAACTTTGACATTTAATCCAGAGGAACAAATTCCGAGTGTAGTACAAGGGTCCAGCCTACACAAAGATAATTCTGTTTTTCTTGAGGGGTGGCGTCTCCCTTCATAAATGGAAAGAATGGGATTTAACCAGGGACTATCTGACTTTAAAATAAATTTTGTTAAGCAATATGCTACACTGCTTTCAACATAAAAGGAGTAGGAAACCATATATGGTTTCAGAAATCAAAAAAGATTTAAAAGTTGAAAGAATAAAAGCAGGAGCACTTAGTCAATTTGCTGATTAGTTTGAAAACAACTATTGAGGGATAATTGCTTAATTAGTAATTTTATAGATATCTCTCTCTTCTTTCTCTCTCTCTCTCTCTCTCTCTCTCTCTCTGTCTCTCTCTGGTAGAATGTATCCATATCTATTAGCATATATAGATACATATATCCACATATATATTTAATACTTTCTAGTTCAAGTGCATCTTTCTCTTTAATTTTGGAGAAATCATGAGTGCATATTTATATTTTCCATTTCAATACAACCCTACAAGGTACTTCCTGCCTTCACCTGTTTTATAATTTTACCTCCCTTCTTCAAGTGAGAAACCTGATTTCCAACAACTTAACTCATTTAATCCAATACACATAGAATAGTTTCAGAATTTCTGCACTCATATTACTATTTAAAACAAATCTACTTTAACAGGTTGAAGATTTGTATGCTTTTGTTTTTATATCTAGACTGAAGACATATAGACAAAGTACTGTGTTCAAAAATTATCTGGATTGGTTATTTTCAACGTAGTTATGTTGTTCATTTAAAATAGTTGAGTTCATTTGTTTTCAGTTTTGTTTTTACTCAGTTAAAAGTTTCTCTTTCCGTCCTTGCTGATTCAATTTTGTTTGAAAATGGAAAACATCAGCATGACTCAAAGAATCAAAATTCTACAAGAAATGTATATTTAGAGATGTGTGATTCCCTCTCCTATACCTTCCAACATGTCCTATTCCCCTTAAAATAGAATTTTAGATATTCCAGTGGTTTGTGGCATTACACTCGACCCTACACAATAAAATCTTATTCACTAGTATTTAATTTTCTGAGAAAGGCAATTAGAAAAAAACTCTAGAAAGTTTTGGGGGGGACTGATAATGGAAAAAATGTTAAGAAACACTATACTAATCTGTTCCCCATCTTTATAATTTTGTCATTTTAAGAACGTTAGGCCAGGTGCGGTGGCTCATGCCTATAATCCCAGCACTTTGGGAGGCTGAGGTGAGAGAATTGCTTGAGCCCACGGATTCAAGACCCAGACTGGGCAACATAGTGAGACCTCATCTCTACAATAAATAAAAAAAATTTACCCAGGCATGGTGGCACGTGCCTATAGTTCCAGCTACTTAGAAGACTGAGGCAGAAGGATCACCTGAGCCTAGCAGGTTGAGGCTGTGGTGGTCGTAAGCATGCCACTGCACTCCAGCCTGGGCAATGGAGTAAGACTCCAATTAAAAAAAAAAAAAAGATTGTTAAATAAATTAAATCATAGAGTACGGAACTTTTTGAGATTAGATTTTTTTCATTCAGTATAATATGCTGGAGATTCATCCAAATTGTGTATACAAAAACTTCTTTCCTTTTTATTGCTGAGTAATATTCCATAGTATGAACATACCAATTTGTCTAACCATTCACTCACTGAAGGCCTTCTGGATTGTTTCCAGTTTTTGAGATTGTGAATAGACCCTCTATAAACATTCCCATTCACATTTTACTTTTAGATTAACCTTTTTTTCTCTTTTACTGATACATAATATTTTACATATTTATGGGGTACATGTGAGTGTTTGTTACATGCATAGAATATGTAATGATCAAGTTAGGTTATTTGGTGTATTCATCACCTTGAGTGCTTATTATTTGCATATGTGGGTATCATTAAGTCCTCTCTTCTGGTTACTGTGAGGTATGCATAATATTGTTGCTAAGTATAATCACCCTAGTCTCCTATCAAACATTAAAACGTTTTTCTATCTAACTATGCATTTGTACCCATAACCAACTTCTTTTTATCACCACCTCCCCCCTTCCAAGTCTCTAATATTTCTCGTTCTATTCTCTATGTCCTATTGATCAAATTTTTTAGCTCCTACATATGAGTTAGAACATGAGGTATTTGTCTTTCTGCGCCTAGCTTATTTCACTTAACATTATGACTTCTAGTTGTATCCATCCATGTTGCTGCAAGTGATATGATTTTATTATTTTTATGGCATAATAATATTCCATTGTGTATATACAACACATTTTCTTTATCCATTCATCTGCTAATGGACATTTAGGCTGATTCCATACCTTTGTTATTGTGACTAGTGCTGAAATAAACATGCTAGTACAGTTATCACTTTGATATACCGATTTTTTTCCTTTGTATAGATATTCAAAGTAGGATTTCTGGATTGTATAGTAGTTTTGTTTTTGGTTTTTTGAGAACTCTCCATACTGTTGTCCATAGTGGTTTTATTAGTTTGCACTCACACAAATAGTGTATGAGTTCCCTTTGTCTTTTAAGTAAAAGCCATTCTAGCTGGGGTAAGGTGATATCTCATTGTGGTTTTGATTTGCAGTTCCCTGTTGATTAGTGATGTCTAGTATTTTTTAATATACCTGTTGGCCATTCTTATGTCTTCTTTTCAGAAATGTTTTTTTCATATCCTTTGCCCATTTTTAATCGCAGTAATTTTTTTTTACCATGTAATTGTCTGAGTTCCTTTTTTATTCTGGATATTTGTCCCCTGTCAGATGAGAAATTTGTAGATATGTTTCTCCCATTAAAGAGGTTGTCTTTTCACTCTGTTGATTGTTTTTTTCACTGTGCAGAAGCACTTTCATTTAATATAGTCTCATTTGTCTATTTTTGCTTTTGTTACCTGTGCTTTTGAGGTCTTAGCCATAAATCTTTGCCTAGACCAATGTCCTAAAGAGTTTTCCATATATTTTCTTCTAGTAGTCTTTACTCTACCTTGAGTTGACTTTTGCATGTGGTGAGGGATAGGGGTCCAGTTTCATTCTTCTGCATATGATTATCCAGTTTTCCCAGCACCATTTATTGAAGAGGATTATTTTTTCTCTATTGTGTGTTCTTGACAGCTTTGTCAAATGTCAGTTGACCGTAAATATGTACATTTATTTCTGTGTTCTCTATTCCATTTCATTGGTCTATGTGTCTATTTGTATACCAATACAATGATGTTTTGGTTACTATATCTTTGTAATATGTTTTGAAGTCAAGTAGTGTGGTGCCTCCAGTTTTGTTCTTTTTGCTATGGATTACGTTGGCTATTGGAGCTTTTTGTTGTTTTTGTTGTTTCAGATAAATATTAGGATTATTTTTTCTATTTCTATGAAGAATGGCATTTTAAAATAGAGATTATTAATCTGTAGACTTCTTTTGACAGTATGAGCATTTTATTGACATTAATTCTTACAATCCAGTAGCATGAAATGTCTTCCCATTTGTGTGTGTGTGTGTGTGTGTGTGTGTGTGTGTGTGTGTGTGTGTATCCTCTTTAATTTTCTTCACCAGCATTTTGTATTTTTCCTTGTAGAGATCTTTCACCTTCTGGGTTAAATTTATTCCTTAGGCATTTTATTTTTCATAGCTATTATAAATAGGATTGCTTTCTTCATTTCTTTTTCATCTATTTAATTATTGGTGTATAGAAACACTACTGATTTTTGTGTTGATATTGTATCCTGCAACTTTATTGAATGTATTAGCTCTAAAACTTTTTTGGTGGAGTTTTAAATTTTTTTTATAGATATAAGATCATGTTGTCTGCAAAGAAGAGCAATTTGTCTTTTTCTTTTCCAATTTCCTTCCCCCCGCCCCAAATACTCTGGCTAGGATTTCCAGTACTATGTTGAATAGGAATGGTAAAAGCAGGCATCCCTGTCTTGTTTCATTTCTTAGAGGAAAGGTCTTATACTTTTTCCCATTCGGTATGTCATATCTGGCCTACATTATTTTGAGGTATAATTCTTCTATGTCTAGTTTGTTGAGAGTTTGTTGTTGCTGTTGTTGTTTTTCTGTTTGTTTGAGTTGGAGTCTCATGCTGTCGCCCAGGCTGGAGTGCAGTGGCACACTCACGGCCACCCCAGCGTCGACCTGCTGGGCTTAGGCGATCCTTTCACCTCAGCCTTCCAAATAGCTGGAACTACAGGCGTGCACCACAACACCCTATTGATTGATTGCTTGACTGATTGATTGATTGTAGAGATGAGATCTTGCCAAGTTGCCCAGGCTGGTCTCAAACCTGCAGGCTCAGGCAATCCACTTGCCTCGACCTCCCAAAGTGCTGGGATTACAGGCTGAGCCACTGAGCCCTGGCCAGAGTTTTTTATTAAATCATTAAGAGGTAGTATTGAATGTTGTCAAATGCTTTTTCTGTGTCTATTGAGATGGTCATATGGCTTTTGTCCTTCATTCTGTTGACATGATATATTGTGCTTATTCATTTTCATATGTTCAAACATTCCTGCACCATTAGTATAAATCTCATTGGATTATGATATATTATCTTTTTGATAGGCTGTTGAATTCAGTTTACCAGTATTTTGTTGAGAATTTTTGCACCTATATTCATCTGGGATGTTGACCTATAGTCTCCTTTTTATTTTGTATACTTGTCTAGTTTTTTTATCATGGTTATGCTGGCCTCATAGAATGAGTTAGGGAGAATTCCCTTCTCTTCAAATTTTTTTGTAATAGTGTGAGGAAGATTGATATTAATTTTTCTTTATACATTTAGTAGAATTCAGCAGTAAAACCATCTAGTCCTGGCCTTTTCACTCTTGGGAGGATTTTTACTACAGATTCAGTCTCACTACTCATTATTGATGTCTTCAAGTTTTCTATTTCTTCCTGATTCAACCTTGGTAAGTTGTATGTTTCTAGGAATTTATCCATTTCCTCTGGGTTTTCCAGTTTTCTAGTATATAGTTTTACATAATTTCTGATGATCTTTTGTAATTTTGTGATATCAGTTGTAATATCTCATTTTGCATTTCTAATTTTTTTAAATAATCATTTAAAATTTATTTTTATTTTTATTTTTATTTATTTATTTATTTTTTTTGTGTGTTGGAGTCTCACTCTGTCACCCAGACTAGAGTGTAGTAGCCGCTCTTGGCCACTGCAGCTGCCACCTGCTGGGCTCCGGCGATCCTTGTGCCTCAGCCTTCCAAGTAGCTGGAACTACAGGCGCGCGCTACCACATCTGGCTAATTTTTTGGGGGATTTATTGTAGAGATGACGTCTCACCAAGTTGCCCAGGTGGATCTCAAACCTGTGGGCTCAGGGAATTCACTCATCTCGGCCTCCCAAAGCGCTGGGATTACAGGCTGAGCCACCGAGCCCTGCCTCTAATTTTGTTTATTTGGGTCTTCTCTCTTCATTTCTTAGTCTAGTTAGCAGTTTATCAATTTTGTTTTTCTTTTCAAAGAACCAACTTTTAGTTTAATTGATTCTTTGTATTTTTAGTTGATATTATTTACTTCTAATCCAATCTTTATTATTTATTTTGTTCTGCTAATTTTGAGTTTGGTCAGTTCTTATTTTTCTAGTTCCTTGAGATGCATTATTAGATTGTTTAATTGAGATCTTTCTGTTTTCTTGATGGAGACATTTATTACTTTAAACTTTTCTCTTAGCACTGTTTTTTGCTTTGTCACACAGGTTTTGGTATGTTGTGTTTTCACTTTCACTTGTCTCAGGAAATTTTTAAATTTCCCTTTTAACTTCTTCCTTGACGCTATGGTCATTTAGGAGCATGTTGTTTAACTTCCATATATTTGTATAGTTTCCAAACTTCCTCTAGATATTGCTTTCTAGTTTTATTCTATTGTGTTTTGAGAAGACACTTGGCATGGTTTTAATTTTTAAAAATTTGTCGAAACTTGTTTTTTGGCCTAACATATGTTAATGAGAAGAATGTGTATTCTGCAGCTGTTAATTAAAATGTTTTGTAAATGTCTGTTATGTCCATTTGGTCTAAATTGCAGTTTAAATCCAACGTTTGTCTTTTAGTGTTCTGACTAGATCATCTGTCTGATACTAAGAGTGGGATGTTGAAGTTCCCCACTATTACTGTATTGAAGTCTACCTTTTTTCCTTAGATCTAGCAATATTTGTCTTATAAGTCTTAAACTTAACTAACTCAGCCACTGACTTATTAAGATGACTGAACACCCATTCTATCCATCTAACAAAGAAAAGCTTTGAGAAAAGTATGAGCACTTTCTGAAGGATAAGAACATGGTCAGGAGACAGAGTCTTTGTAATTTTTATATATGATGCCCAGCACTTAGTTAAAAATTACTAAATGTTGTTATTAGAAAAAAAAAACTATAGAAACAAACACAGAGGATTCAGAAATTTGAGTTAATAGACAAGAACTTTAAAATAATGATGATTGATGTGTTAGAGAAATATACAATAAGATAAAGAATTTCACCAGAGAAATAGAATCTATAAAAAACAATCAAATGAAAATTCTAGAACTTAAAACTAATATCTGAAATTAAGAACTAAATATAAGCATTTAACAACAAATAGATCTGGTAGAAGTCAATCATGGATATATTTATTTTTATGAGTATGTCTATTCTTTTCATTACAATTCCAACTTACTGTCAACAGTCTCTTTCATGCTATCAATACTTCCGTATTTCCAACAGGTTCTCCAGAATGAAGTCCATACTCAGTGGGAGACATTCTGGTATGATGGAAACACCATGGCTCTACCTCTAATAAGCTGTATGACTTTGAGCAAGTTGGTTAACTTCTCTAAACCTCAGTGATGTTTCTCATCTGTAAAATGTAGACAGAATCTTCCTTGTGGGATTAGTGTGGTAATTATGTGAGAAATGCTTTTAGCACAGTACCCATTATGGTATAAGAATTCTATAAAGGCAGCCAATGTCTTCTTTTTTCTGTTTGCTTTGTTTTTTAAAGACTGTTTTTAAGAGCAGTTTTAGATCCACAGCGAAAGTGAGAGAAAGGGAAGGAGAGTTCCCATGTAACCCCTACCCCCACTCATGTGCAACCTCCCAATATATTCTTTTTTTTTTTTTTTTTTTGAGTTGGAGTCTCACTCTGTTACCCAGACTGGAGTGCAGTGGCTGCTCCCGGCCACCGCAGCCTCGACCTGCTGGGCTCCGGCCATCCTTCCGCCTCAGTCTTCCAAGTAGCCGGAATTACAGGCATGCGCTACCACGCCTGGCTGATTTTTTTTTATTTATTGTAGAGATGAGGTCTCGCTGCCCAGGCGAGTCTCGAACCCGCGGGCTCAGGCAATCCACTCACCTCAGCCTCCCAAAGGCCCAATATATTCTATTAAGATGTAAAATTTTCAGGAGAGCAAGTAAAGACTTTACCAGCTGATTCACTTTCTGCAGAAAGAGAAACAATGTGTACCATTGGATCATGAAGAGGATAATGGTGATAACGATGATGACTCCATTATTTATTGAAGCACTCAAAATATGTCAATTTACCTTGATTTACCCCAACAGCAGCCATGTTATATAAGTACTACTATTATTTCCATTTTACATTTGGGAAAACTGGGGCTTAAGGAGGTTAAGCAACATGTTTAAAGTGGCAGAACCCAGATCCAAACCAACACGTACCCAGCTTTGAAGTTTGTGCTTAGATTGTTAGGTGAACTTTGCTTGGCAAACCTGTCAACACAGTTCATCTGGAAGATCTGTGTTATACCCCACAGTGACAGCACTCCCATGCCTCCCTCCATTAGCCTGACCCATTTTATTTCCTGTGATTTGTTCACTATTTGCTCTTTATACGTGTACTGAAGTCTCAAAATAAGACATTTCCCTGTGACTTTTTAAAATGTGATTACCATTCTGCTGTGTTAAAGGTCCCTTTCCCATTTTGTACTTGTCTCAATGACATCTCAGTTCATTCCCACAGGTTTCCAGTTCCCTTCAGTAAGTAACACACTTTCAGTTTAGTAATTAAGATTAAGTCATGCTGATTTCTAAGCTTCAGTCTTTGACTTCATCCAAAGCTCTCTTCTCTCATGGCAGGGAAAGGTTCCCAGAATGGGACCAGAGCAGAGTAGGGAGTTTCCTTCTCTCTTGTTCTCCCTTCACTCTTTGCCCTGAGGACCATAGAGTTGGAAGAGGAAGAAGAAAGAGGAAAGCAGATTGTCATTTTGTCTATCTGAGGTGAAGTTCCTCTCCTCTATTTACTGGTCATCATTATAGCAGAGTGGATAGTAGTAGTCTAACAATAGACCAGAGGAGATGCAAGGTGTTCTATTCGGTGCTGTAAGAAAATATTAGAAGCCGGGCTCCGTGGCTCAGCCTGTAATCCAGCGCCTTTGGGAGGCTGAGGTGAGTGGATTGCCTGAGCCCGCGGGTTCGAGACCCGCCTGGGCTGCGAGACCTCATCTCTACAATAAATCAAAAAAATCAGCTGGGCGTGGTAGTCCATACCTGTAATTCCGGCTACTTGGAAGCCTGAGGGGGAAGGATCGCCGGAGCCCAGCAGGTCGAGGCTGCGGTGGCCGGGAGCGGCCACTGCACTCCAGTCTGGGTGACAGAGTGAGACTCCAACTCAAAAAAAAAAAAAAAGAAAGAAAATATTAGAAGTGCTACCTATAATTTTTCTAATCCAAAGAAAATCTTAAGAGTCAGCTTTACTAATGTTTAATGTGCAAATTGACATCAGAACCTTCTCTGGACCCATATATCAGATGATCACACACAAGGCCTGTAGGATTCTTGAGTGAGAGGGGTAGTTAATACAAAGCAAATGGTTTGCCAGTAGTACCCTCCCACACTCCTTGAATTTTAGTTTTTCAGTTCACCTGTGGAGGGTTGCTATGGTTTGAATGACGGTGTCCCCTCCAGAATTCATGTTGAAGCTTAATACTCAGTGCAGTGATATTAGAAGTGTACCCTTTGGGAAATAATAGAGTCACGAAGGCTCTGCCCTCATAAATAAGATTAGCATTCATAGAAAAGGGTTCAAGTTCACTCATAAGCGGTCCCTGAACATTTACCACAATACTATAAGAAAGGAATTGGTTTTACATTTAGGTCTTTGATCTATTTAGAACTATTTTTTGTGTAAATATTTGCCAACTGTATATCTGACAAAGACCTAACATCTAGGAACCACATTGAGATTCTACCTAACCCCAGTAAGAATGACCATCATTAATAAAACAAACAACAGATGCTTGTGAGAATGCGAAGAAAAAGGTATGCTTCTACACTGCTGGTGGGAATCCAAACTAATGCAACCTCTTTGGAAGACAGTGTGGCGATTCCTGAAAGAAGTAGAAATTGCCCTTCCATATGACCCAGAAATTCCTTTATTGCAAACCCCGAGTAACTCAAATCATTCTACGAAAAAATACCTGCACA
The DNA here is from genome assembly GCA_027257055.1 of Cephalopachus bancanus. NCBI lineage: Eukaryota > Metazoa > Chordata > Mammalia > Primates > Tarsiidae > Cephalopachus > Cephalopachus bancanus. Next base: position 257,492 of record JAPVLO010001033.1, on the reverse strand, counting down.
CGTATGTTTGTTGCAGCTCTATTCACAATAGCAAAAACATGGAACCAATCATGCTGCCCATCGAAGCTGGACTAGATTTTTAAAATGTGGTACATATACACAATGGAATATTATGCAGCCATAAAGAAGGACAAACATGAACTTTGCAGCAACTTGGAGGGATTTAGAGTCGATCATACTCAGTGATCTATCACAGAAACAAAGAACAGAGTACCATTTGTTCTCACTCATAAGTGGACCTTGAACAATTATCATAATACTATAAGAAAGGGACTGGCAGTAGTGGAAAACTGCCAGGGGAGGGGTGGGTGGGATTGGCAGTTGAGGGAAACTGCCAGCGGAGGGAGACACGCCTCATCAACGAGGGTACCTGCATAATGAATATTTGTATACCTAACCCTGAATTGTACCCCACATCTTTAAAATAAAAAATTTTAAAGTTACAAAAAAGAAAAAATAAACGAATTGGTAATTGCGGGACACTGCCAGGGGAGGAAGGGGTGCACATGACATCAATAAGGGTACCAGATCTCAAACCAGGCAAAGTGGGAACCAAAGGAAGGCCCAAACTTGCCCTGTACGATGACCACCTGTATACCTAATCCTGAATTGTATCCCACATCTTTAAAATTAAAAAAAAAAATTTTAAGGCTGCAGTTTGAAGGCAGCATTCTCTTCCTCTTCACCTTCTCTCATGTGAGAAAACAGTTTCTTGCCTCCAGGGGATGCAGCAGCAGGTGCCATCTTGGAAGTGGAGACCGAATCCTCACCAGACACTAAAAGTGTCAGTGCCTTGATCTAGGAGTCCTAGACTCCAGAACTGTAAGAAATAGGTTTCTGTTTTTTATAAATTACCTAGTATTAGGTATTTTGTTATAACAGCACAAACAGACTAAGACAGAGTTAAATGCATTTATGCATACTATTATCTAATTTTAGCTAAACCAACCCTAATATACTGTAAAAAAATGATCTGAGGGGACCATTGCAAAGAACTCATAGGTTGAAGTGAATGCTCATAATGTCAATGCAAACAAGCAAAGAAAATGGCAAAGCAGATGTTTCTCATTCCCCCGGTATAGGTACTCCTTCATCTCTATTTCCCAGTGAAGACACTCTAATTAGATATGAAAAAAGTCAGCCAAAAGTTTTTCCAATTATCAAGAAGACTATTAGAAACTTTGATTTACATTCACATTTTACCTCAGGTTTGCTTTACTGTGTAGTCGCATCCTATCAATATAAACAGTGGAAATATAAGCATCTCTACTAGTCCAGTTATATTGACTGGTCTCTTTATTCTTTGATATAAGTAAATGGAGGAAAAGCACGATTCCAAGATGATTTCAAAATTTCAATTTTGAGTGATTGGGTGAGTTATGATGTAGAAAGTTGAGAACAAAGTGGTAGATTATGTTGCTTTTGGACAAGTTAAGGCTGAGGGCTATAAGAGACAGCTAAAAGAAAAATCTGAATCAATACACACACACACACACACACACACACACACACACACACACACACTAGTGTATATAGATGTATACACTTAAAGAATTTGAAAAAATGAATTTGTAAATTCAAATATCTATAAATGAAAGTGTATTGCCATGTCATGCCAAAGAAATGTACTATATTACACTTTTTAAAAATTTGGATATTAAATTTGAGTGCATTTATAACTAATAACACATCTTGAGTGAAAAGTGTCCCAATGTGGTGGTATATTTAAAAAATGTAAACACCATGCCATTTTAATTATACATTTTACAAATAAAACATTATTTTTTAAAAAACTTAACAGAAACAATGGAAGCTGGAGCACAAAGGAGTGGCATTGTTATAATGTGAGAAAAATGACTGCAAAAGTAGAAGTCTGTAACTAGTGAAAATACTCTTAAAAATGAAGGTGCCATCGGGGCAACCCCTTCGTGTCCCCTCCTACTGTGGGAGCTTTTCTGTCCTCTCAATAAATTCTGCTTTCTCACTTACAAAAAAAGAAGGGTGCCTTAAAGGCATTTCATACAAATAAAATCTGAATAAATTTATAGTCAGCAAGTCTGAATTAAAGGGAGTTCTTCAGGCAGAAAAGAAATAATCCAAAATAGATACTAAAAAACGCAGGAAATAATGAGTAGCAATGGATAAATATGTGAATAAAAACAGGTCAATTTAACTGTGGAAAACAGTTACGTTTAGTGTGGTTTAAAATATATTTAGAATTAAAATGTACGCCAACAGCATGGAGTTTGGGTGGGATTTATCCTCATCTCTAACTTCAGGGTTGGGCATGTGATACAGACCCGGCCAATAAAATACCACAATGATTAGTTAAGTGAGGAGTATATGACCAAAGATGAACCCATAAGAAACAATAAGCACCAGCCTGGGGTTGCTAAGCAGCAGAACGCATGCCTTAGAGAGAGGAGATAGCTAGAGAAAGGCTAGGCAGACCGATAGGCAGGGCCCTGATAACAAACAATGTAGCGAACTTCCAGCAGGCCTCTAGTGCTGTGGCGTTGGTAAACAAGCTCCCCACAAGCCTTGCAAGCTAGACCCTAAGTACTCACTGCTGAAATAGAAAAACAACCAATCATCAGGCCATCAGGCCCCTACCCGCTGCTGATTAGACCTCAGTACTGACCAAAATCAGCACAGCTAGTGCTGACCAATCAGCTCATGGCTAGTGCTAGCCAATCAGCTCGGTCTTAGGGCTATATAAGCACCAGGTTTCAGCTCCAAATCGGTAACCTCCACGGGTCCCCTCCTCTTCTGGGAGCTTTTCTGTCCTCTCAATAAGTCCTGCTGTCTCACTTTCCAGCTGTCCATGTCCCTCATTCCTTCTGGGCATGAGACAAGATAGCCGACCTGAAGAGTTGCGGAAGATCACTGGAGCTGAAGAGCCGTGCACCCTGGAGCCGTCTGAACGGGGGAGCTACTGGAAGAAGCCGAGACTCCAAAGCTGAGACACTTCTGGGGGCTGCAACACTCTCAGGGCTTGGCTTGCCAGCCCATTAGAGCTAACACTCCCAGGGCTAGGTTTGCCAGTCCACCAAATCAGCAACACTCTCAGAATTTGGCTTTCCAGTCCATTAGAGCCAACACTCCAGGTGCTAGGCTTGCCAGCCCCATTGAGCTGACCCTCTCTGGAGCTTGGCTGGTCGACCCATTGAGCTGACACTGGAGAAGCCCAGGCTGACCTGAAAACTCCGAATCACCTTGAGATTTCAAGAGCCATCTTAACAGCTGCACAGCTTATCTTAGATGAATCAATAACAGAAGAAAGCAAAGTTGATTATTAGATGGAGAAAGGTTGATATTTGATCGAAGTTCCTGGATCCAGACATATCTGAATCTACTCCTACTTTTGGAATTTGCAAGTAGGTATGTCAATTTCTTTCTTTCTTTTGCAAGTGTGAATACAATAATGCAAAATGGGAATGCAGACAGAACTAAATTATAGCATTATTGGGAAAGTGGAAGAGAAATAATTTGTATTAGATTGCAATGAGTCAAGGATGCATGTATAATCTCTAAGGTAACCACTAAAAGAACAACTAAAGAGGTCGATGCAGTGGCTCACACCTGTAATCCCAGTACTTTGGGAGACTGAAGCAGGAGGATCGCTTGAGGCCAAGAGTTTGACACCATCCTGGACAACATAATATCCCATCTCTAAAAAAATTTTTTTGTTGTTTAGCGGAACATGGTGTTGTACACCTGTGGTCATAATTACTTGGGAAGCTGAAGTAGAAGGATCCCTTGAGCCCAGGAGTTTGAGGTTACAGTGAGCTATGGTTGCACCACTGCACTCCATCCTGCACAACAGTGAGACTGTCTCAACCCCCGCCCCACAAAACTAAAGACTGTACAATCAACCAAACTAATAGAAGATAAAATTTGAATAACAACCACAAAAGATTAATCTAAAAGAAAACAAAAAAGGAAAGAGAGGGAAACATAAGACAGGTAAATCAAATAGAAAAAAAATGTGAGTGTTAAAAGCCCAAATATATTGTTAAAAGTAAATGGACAAGTGATGAAAATGTTCTAAAATTGAATTGCTGGCCGGGCTCGGTGGCTCAGCCTGTAATCCCAGCGGTTTGGGAAGTCGAGGTGAGTGGCTTGCCTGAGTCCGCGGGTTCGAGACCTGCCTGGGCAACTTGGCGAGACCTCATCTCTACAATAAATCAAAAATTAGCCGGGCGTGGGAGCGCGCACCTGTAGTTCCAGCTACTTGGAAGGCTGAGGCAGAACGATTGCCAGAGCCCAGCAGGTCGAGGCTGCAGTGACCGGGAGCGGCCACTGCACTCCAGTCTGGGTAACAGAGTAAGACTCCAACTCAAAAAAAAAAGAAAAGAAAGAAAAAGAAAAAAGAAAAAAATTAGCCAGGCCCGGTGGCTCAGCCTGTAATCCCGCGCCTTTGGGAGGCTGAGGTAAGTAGATTGCCTGAGCCTGCGGGTTCAAGACCCGCCTGGGCAACTTGGCGAGACCTCATCTCTACAATAAAAAAAAAAAAAAATCAGCCGGGCGTGGTAGCGCATGCCTGTAATTCCGGCTACTCGGAAGGCTGAGGCGGAGGCGGAAGGATCGCCGGCACCCAGCAGGTCGAGGCTGTTGTGACTGGGAGCGGCCACTGCACTCCAGTCTGGGTGACAGAGTGAGACTCCAACTCAAAAAAAAAAAAAAAAAAAAAAGGAAAAAAAATGAATTGTACACTTTAAATGGGTGAATTGTTTAATATATGGATTATATCAATAAAGGTGTTTTAAGAAGTCAATGGATTAAATATACCAATCAAACAATCACAACTGTTAGACTGAATAAAAATAAAACCTAACTACATTCAGCTTACAAAAGATACATTTTAAATATAAGGTTGAAAGCAAAAGAATGGGGAAAGATATTTCCTGCAAATACAAACCACAAGAAAACTGATGTAGCTGTCCCAATATCAGACAAAACATAGAGAATAATATTTCGTGATAAAAGAAGCAATCAACCAGAGAAATATAACACATTTTAAAGCTATATGCATCCATAACAGATATAAAGCAAAACTTAGTTGAACTGAGAGGAGAAATGGACAAATCCACAACTATTGTAAGAAGTTTGAACACACATCTTTTCTCTCTCTCCCTCCCTCTTTCCTCCATCCCTCCTTTCTCCTTCCTGCCCTCTTTCTCTCCCTCCCTTTCTCCCTCTCTCATTTTACATATATTTGAAGTATAAAGAGAACCATATGCCGCATAACATTTCAGTCAATGATGAACTATGTGCATGACAGTGGTCGCATAAGATTATAACGAAACTGAAAAATTCCTATTGCCTAGTGATGTCATAGGCATCATAACATCGTAGCACAATTATTTTTAAAAAGTCAATTTAGTGTACTTAAGTGTACTGTTGCCTATAGTATTTAGTACAGTAACATGATGTATAAGTTTGTAGTTTAGGAGCAATAGGCTATACCACATAGCCTAGATATGTCACAAGCTATACCGTCTTGTGTAAGTAACTCCATGATGTTCACAGTGACAAAATCGTCTAGCGACATATTTCTCAGAACATATCCCCATCATTAAGTGATGCATGTCTGTATATTGAATGAAAGAGAGAGAGAGAGAGAGAGAAAGAGTGAGAACAAGAGCAAGAGTGAAAGTAAGAGCAAAAGTGAGAGAGAAAGAACATTTGTTAATTTTGGTTTGTAATGGAGGCTGAGGCAGGAGGATTGCTTGAGCCCAGGAGTCTGTGTTCAACCCAGGCAACATAGCGATACTGTCTCAAGGAAACAAAAACCACAACTCTATCCAACAACAACAGAATATGCATTCTTTTCCAATGCAAATGTAACATTTATGAAATTTTACCATACACTGGGTCATAAAGCAAGCCTCAACAAATTTTAAAGGATCCAAATAATTCAAAGTATATTCTCTCACCACAATAAATGTAAGTCAGAAATCCATAACACAAAGATGACTAGAAAAACTCCCAACTACTTGGAATGTAGATAACGTATTTCTTTTTCTTTTCTTTTCTTTTTTTTTTTTTTGAGTTGGAGTCTCACTCTGTCGCCCAGACTGGAGTGCAGTGGCCACTCCTGGCCACCGCAGCCTCGACCTGCTGGGCTCCGGCGATCCTTCCGCCTCAGCCTTCCGAGTAGCCGGAATTACAGGCATGTGCTACCACGCCCAGCTGATTTTTTGATTTATTGTAGAGATGAGGTCTCGCCGCCCAGGCGGGTCTCCAACCCGCGGGCTCAGGCAATCCACTCACCTCAGCCTCCCAAAGGCGCGGGATTACAGGCTGAGCCACCGAGCCCGGCTGATAACGTATTTCTAAATAACTAGTGGGTCATAGAGTAAATCACAGTCGAAATTAGAGAACATTTTGACTGAATGATAATGAGCATACGACATTTCAAAATTTCCAGAATCAAGTCATGCCTAAGAACATATTTATAGCTTTAAGTGCATACATTAGAAAAGAAGAAAAGCCAAAAACCAATAACCTAGTCTTCTATCTCAAGAAGCTAGAAGAAGAATGGGCATAAAAATACCAAAGAAAGTAGAAAGTAGAAAATAATAAAGATAAGAAAAAGAATTGATTAGTTTAAAGACAAACATACAACAGAAAAAAATCAATAAAGACAACATTGGTTTTCTGAAAAGAGTAATTAAATGTATATCCCTCTAGAAATATTAATCAAGGAAAAAGAGAGAAAACAATCATCAATATGAGAGTACAAAAGCCTACATTGCTACAGGTTCTATGTACATTACAAAATAATATCAGAATAGAATGAAAAAAATTTAAGGCTAATAAATTTCCCAATTTGTATGAAATGATAAATTGCTCAAGAAATACAACTTACAGTGGGATGTAGTGGTACACACCTGTAGTCCCAGCTACTCTGAAAGCTAAGGCAGGAAGATAGCTTGAGTCCAGGAGTTTGAGTCCAGCCTGGGTAACACAATGAGATCCTGTTTTAAAAGAAAAAAGATCCCACACACAACTTACCGTAAGTGACTACTGTAGTCTGAATGTACCCCCTCCCAAATTTATATGTTGAAACAATTGCCAATGTGATAGTATTAAGAGGTGGTACATTTAAGAGATCATTAACTCGTGAAGGCTTTGCCCTCATGAAAAGAATTAGTGACCTTATAAAAGAGGTTTCAGAAAGCTGCTTGGCCCTTTCATCTCTTCCATAACATGAGGACACAGCAACAAGATGTCTTCTTCCAAGAAGACAGCAAGCCTTCATCTGACATCAAATCTGCCATCGCCTTCATCTTGGAATTCCCAGCCGCCAGAGCTATGAGAAATACATTTCTGTTGTTTATAAGCCACCTGGTTGAAGGGATTTTGTTAGAGCAGTAATAATAAACTAAGACTGTGCCTTGAGAAGAAATACAAAACCTAGTTATCCATTATAGAAATTGAATCACCTTATTAAGCACCTTCCCAAGAAAACTCCAGGACCTAGATGACTGTACAAGTGAATAGGGCTAGATAGCTAAGGATGAAAAAAAACAAAAACAAAAACACTAATCTTTGCAAACACTTCCATAGGATAAAGAGTCAATATATACAAATTCTTTTTATGAGAAAAAATGACATTTTTACCAAAACCGACAAGGAAGAGAAATTACAGAAAAATCTCTCTCATGAGCATAAATTCAAGATTCCTAAATACAGTGTTATCAAATGAATCAAGAGTTATATACAAAGGATAATACATCAAACAAGAGTTTATTCAGGGAATGTAAACGTTAACATTCTAAAAATCAAGAAATATATTTCCAATATAAACAGAAATAAAGGAATATATCTTATGATCATCTTGATAGATAAAAAAATAATTTTTAAATACAACACTCATTCATGACTAGAAAAAATACATCAAAATAGTAATAGAAAGAAATTTTCTTAATCTTATAAACAGTATCTACAAAAATATCAGCATTGAACATCATGCTTAGTAATTAATTATTTTAAAATATCTTCCTGAGCTCTGGAATGAAAAAGTGTTATCACCATGTTTGATCAACATTAGACTTGGTGTCATAGCCACTGCAGTAACACATAAAAAATAAATAAAGAGCATATTATAGAAAAGAAATAAAACTGTTATTATTTGTAGACAACATGATTGTACACAAAGAAAATCCCAAAGAGGCTAGGTAAACTAGCATATGCCAGTAATTCCAGCATTTTGGTAGCGTGCAGCAGGAGAATCACTTGAGGTCAAGAGTTTGAGACTAGGTTGAGCAACAGAGTGAGACCCCATCTCTACAAAGAGTAAAAAACCTTAGCCAGGCGTGGTGGCATGCACCTGTAGTCCTAGCTATACAGAAGGCTGAGGCAGGAGGAATGCTTGAGCTTAGGAGTTCAAGGTTGCAGTGCGCTGTGATTGCACTGCTGCACTCCAGCCTGGGTGACAGAGCAAGATCTTGCCTCTAATAAAGAAAATAAAATCCAAAAGAACCTACAGAAAATCTATTATAATTATTTAGCAACTTTAGCAAGGTTGCTGGATAGAAGGTTTATCTTAAAGAATATATATCATGTACTTCTATATATCAGCATTAAATAAATATCACATGAAATTTTAAAAAGTACCACTTACAACAGTATCAAAAATCAAATATTTAGGGAAAAAACTAGTAAAGGATGCCCAGAGTTTTATACTAAAAACTACAAATTATTGAGAAAATTCATTAATAAGTAGTTCATTTTTAATTCAAAAATTCATTTAAAAATAGGGATATACCATGAAGGGTTGCAAGAATCAATATGATAAAGATGTCAATTTTTCCCAAATTGTTCTATACAGTTAGTGCAATGGCAACTGAAACTTCAATAGGTTGATTCCATTTTATTAAAAAATTAGCACATTGGTTCTAATATTTTTGTGGAAATTGAAAAGATCACGGATAGGCAAGCTGATCTTGAAGAAGAACAATGCTGAAGGATTTACACTGTAATTTATCAAGATCTATTATAAATCTGTAGTAATTAAAATAGTGTGGCATTTGCACACAGAAGGACAATAGATTAATGGTACAGAAAGTGATCAGAAACACATTCACATACATATGGTCATCTGATTTATAATATAGGTGATAGTAAACACTACATAGCACATCAGATGTCATCATAAGTTAACCCTCTTCTCAGAGAAAATGACTTTAAAGTACAAAAGTAATTTGAAATTGTGAAATTAAAATTGGATTCCAAATAAGTTTAGCATTTTAGTAAGGAAATTGAGAAAGTCCTATTTATCTTGACTGTCCTTTTCTGTTGACATTTTATTTGGCGTTCTAAAGCTGTCTGATTTCCAAAATTTACATTTGTACTGTCTGCTGAATATGCAAATAGATGAGCAAAGTTTAGTTTGTATTTAGACAAGATATCAACAATCTTTTTTATTTTCTATTTTCTGCAGTTTCATTATAATCATCATAGAAATGAAGAAGATGATTTGAAACTCTATTTTTCATATCAAAGTACCTAAAAGGTAGGAAAAACAGTGATTTGATGCATCACTTGAAACACTGTAGAAAGCATGATCTCTGGTAAGATCTGACAGAATCAGAGCTACACTGTAAGAAGCAAACACATCTCGTACCCAAATTCCCCTTTTGTTCACCCACAGGATATTTTAGTTGCAACTTCTTAAACAGGAAATGTAACTTCACTCAATTTCATAGAGCAAGCCAGGGAACAATGCAATGGTGTGTGTTTTTACATGTGGCATATCTAGGCTAAATCAATGGCCATCAATTTTTATTTAACATTAGCGTATTTTGGGAAGACCCAAAGCTTTTGACTGATTTATAAATACTTATCTGTTTCATCCTAGACTTGTGACATTCAGTTTCCACATTCCTTTCATATTCCTGTCTCTGCCATGCCTAATCCCAAATCATTTTCTGCCTATTGGCTAGTATGCTCTGTTTTGGTTGTTTACCTCTCTAATCCAGTTGGATGTGTCCTATGCGTCATTAAAATAACATGATATTTTAGGTTTCTTTTTTGGTGATTTCTGGGTCAAGATGGAGTTCATACTGTAATCATTCCTTATTATCTGCACACTTAAATCACATGATTACAATATCCATAACATTAAAGATTCAACTAGCACTATCTCTATAAAAATCACAACAGTTAATCCACAGGCAAAGTCAAAGACAGAATGTTACAGATCATGGTTGCAATGCACTTTAAATTGCAGACTTCGGTTGCATACCTCAGAGTGGTGCAACTATGGATAATCCATTATTGTGAGCTGCAAATCATGGTCACCAACGTAAGCAGTCAGGATTAAAATCATTGACAGTGGCTATGGATAATCTGTGCCATATCGACTTGATGCTAACTAAAAACAGTAGTGTTTTCAGCCTCTATTTTGGGAGACATGATATGGAGTGGATAACTTTCCCTAATACTTGAGCAGCCATTGCTGAAAAATGAGATTTTTTCATCCCAGGGAGGAGTTTTCTGGGATGCAGGACTTTCAGCACTAATCTAAGACAGTACCAAGGAAATCAGGATGATTGGTCACCCTATTATGTCTTTGGTAGGTTTCTAGCCAAAAGGATTATTTTTGACAGTTTGTCCAGCTTTATAGTAGTTGCTTTTGGACAAGCATTGTTAACTTCTTTAATTTATCATGCTAAAAGTGAATCTCTGATACTATTTTACATATTAATTTTAGTATGTCTCTCTGTCTCACTAAAATGTAAAAATGTAAACCCCATGACAATAGGGATTTTTGTCTGTTTTGTTTGCTGATGTATTTCCTGCATTTGATACATTTTAGACATTCAATAAATATTTTTTGATGTATACATAAATTAATGGCATTAGTAAGAATGTGGAGAATAGATTGGTGGAGGGGGGGAAAAAAGCAAACTGGAATAGGTTAACTAGTAAACTAGTAGAGTGGTCCAGATTAGAGATGATATAGATGCTGGAGATAATTAAAAGTGGACTGACTCAAGAGATAGTTAAGAAGCAAAATTGCCATGATTAACTGATAGAGTGGAGATGAATGGGGGGAGTGAAGTAGAGGGTGTTGTCAAAGATGACTTCTTGGTCATTGGCCTGCAGAACTAGGTGGATAGGAAAGTATTCAGTGAATTAGTAAACAGTGAACCAGGTTTATATGGACAAGATCATGAGTTCTCTTTCAGACATACTGAGTTTGAGATGCCTTTGAGCTGACTAAGCAATTTTAAATAGGCAGTTGAATAGATGGTCCTAGAACTCAGAGAAGGGATGTTGGCTATAGAGATAAATGAGTGTGTCATCAGTTTTAGTAGTAATAAACATGGTAAATAAAGTTATGGGTGTGAACAGTTACAAGGAGAGAGAAAAGAGGATGTATGGTCAGGCTGCAATTTTTACTCTGCATGCACTCAATTTTCACTTGGATTAATGAAATAGCTTGATTGTAAACTGGAACCTAAGTTAGGATTTTAAATCACAAATATTTTAAAGATTTTGAAATGCAACAATTAGAAGAGATTTCAGATTTTTTCCTACTTTTCCTTCAGGGATCATTTTTAAAGACAAGGCATGTTTCATGCATAGTTTAGTGTCCACCCATTAGTTGTTTTGTTATAAATTTGTTTAAAGGTGACAATAGAAGATGCTGGTTCTGACTTTTTAGGTATTTATCAAATCCTCCTGCATGCTTAGCACTGTGCTAGGTGCTATGAAGATATATACCTGTGCTTAATCATGAGGAATTTTAAAAATATTTGGAGGAATAATGTTATATTAAATTGGAAGAGTACAGATCTTTAAAGATCAGCTAGCCCAATTCCTTCATATTTTACAGAACATAAAAGTGTGTCCCAAAAAGAGGAAGTGACTCCGAGTTCGAAATGAAACAACAGAGATCTGATTAGATACTGGGGCTCCTGATCTCCAGCTTAACCAAGTGCATTGTATGTTTTCATGAAATCATTTATTCATTCATTCATTTAGCACATATTTTTTGAGTGCCTAGTATGTAAAGGTACTGTTGTAGACACTTGTGATAAATCATGCCACTTTTTCATCCACATTCATCTCCGGTGACTAATAGTTGTATTCATAGTTCTCTGGGCATTCAGTAAGCAGAGCTGACTGACAGCTGGGTGTGGCTTACAGCTGGATCATCCACTTTCAATTTATAATCATTTCTTCTCTTAGTGCCTGAAGGAAGAGGAAATAAGTATTGGATTTACATATGAAGCAATTAGAGAATAATATACAGTATACCGTATATAATTAAGTGCTAAATTGCATTGCATAACTGTAAGTACAACAGCGAGGTTCAGGAGCCAAGGTTCAGAGTACAGACAGCAATCTTAGGTAGGAAAAAGTCTTCCAACATTAGTAAGCATCACATCCCTCACATGTTCGTTTCAGAAAGTCCAGCAAACATTTATTGGGAAGGCACTGTGCTAGGTGCACAGGGATATAAAAAAGAATAAGACATGGGCTGGGCACAGCAGCGCAGGCCTGTAGTTCCAGCTACTCAGGAGGCTGAGGCAGGAGGATCACTTGAGCCAAGGAGTTTGGGAACAGCCTGGGCAACATAGTGAGACTCCTGACTCAAAAAGTAAAAGAATAAGATATGGTGACTTTTCCCAAAAAGTTCACTGTCTAGTAGAAGAGACAGAATGAAGCACATATAACTTCAACAAAACTGGTAAATAATGAGAGAGAGGTCTGACTGGGATGCTATGGAGGCAAAGAGGCGGGTAGCTTCACCTGGTCATAAGGTTTCTGGGACACTAAAGGCTGACACCTAAACCGAATCTTGAAGGCCACTAAATCTTTGCTAGTCCAACAAAGTTGTAAAATGAGTTTCAGGAAGCAAGAACAAAATAAATAAGCAAAGATTTTTTTGTCTCCTATTCTACTTATCAGAAAAACTGGAAACAAGTAGCTCAGCTATTCCTAAGCAGAATAAGATAAAAGCCACTTCATACCACCAAATATAAAGATGGCTCTCATAGCTAACATTTATTAAGCTCCATGAGCCAGAAACTGTGCTAGGTACTTTATGTGGATTATCTCACACAATCCTCATAAAAATCCTTGAAAAGATACTCCCATCATCCTTAGAGAGAATTAAGACACTGAGAAGCTAACTTGAGACCAAGATTTGTGTCCAGGTCACTTGGTTCTTGCCTCCCAGTCTAGATTATATATTACTGTGAATATTAGCTCCCCACAAATCTTTTTTTTTTTTTTTTGAGAGAGACGGGGTCTTGCTGTGTCACCCTGGCTGGAGTGCAATGGTGCTATCACAGCTCACTGAAACTTCGAACTCCTGGGCTCAAGGAATCCTCCTGCTTTAGCCACCCAAGCAGCTAGGACTACAAGTGCACGCCACCACACCTGGCAAATTTTTAAAATTTTTTTTAGAGATGGGGTCTTGCTATGTTGCTCAGGCTGGTCTCAAATTTCTAGCCTCAAATGATTCTTTCACCTCAGTATCCCAAAGCACTGGGGTTACAGGCATGAGCAACTGCACCCGTCACACATCTTACCTGCATGCAATTCCTCTAGCTTTTAGACTTCTTGTTATAATATTTGATAGTAGCATTGATCTGCTTGATCATGTTATTTAACCAACAGCCAAAATAGAGTCAAAAGGAACAAAGATGCTTAAGAACACCAGGGACCCAATGGCAAAGCTAGTTATTAGTGTGTGTCCTCACTAAAATATATGCTTAAGAATGATATTAATCAGAATGAAGTCTCTCGAGCATTCCAATGTAATAGATGAGGTGTCCAAGTTATGTTTTTTCTTTTTTTTTTCACCTTAATGGCTGTGGATGAGTGGTTTTTGAACTTTTGTGGATATCCCAGTCTTACCTGGGGAGCTTGTTTTAATATACAGTTGCCCCATTTCATATATATGCCAGGGTCACTGGGGTAGGGCTCGGGCTACTATATTATAAACAAATTCGTGAAATGATTTCATTCCATTCCAGTTCCACTTCTTCCCGTTCATCATTACATTTTCTTTCCTATTCTCCAGGGCCTTTACTTCATTAAATATTTATTGAGTGCCTACTATGGGCTGAGGACAGAGCAGTGAACGTGACAAAACAAAACTCCTGCCCTGATAGAGCTTCATTCTAGTCAGGACACAGATAATGGGCATATAAACAAACAATAGGCAGTGCAGCATAGTGATTAAGAGCTTGGGCTCTGGGGTTAAAACAAATGATGGTTTGTAACATGCTTATTCCTCTTCCTAGTTGTGTGACCTTGGGCAAGTTACTTAATGCTCAATAGGTTCTTCCTCTGTAAAATGGGACTAATACTATTTTTTGCCTCTCAGGAATGTTGTAAGGATTTAATACAATAATGTACATAAAGTACTAAGCACAGTGCCTGGTACATTGTGTGCAGAGTTAACTCATTATTTAGCAGGCACCAGTACTGTGAAGTTTAGCTACTTCTCCAATATTGCCATCAACATATTAAATTTAGTTCAGCTTCTGTGTTTATTCAACATTCAACAATGTTTTAGGGATATGCATGTGTCTCTAAAGCATTTCCCCCTGCCACTACTTTCCTGAGCATTGTCTGTACCATGGACAGCCTCAAATTACTAAACAAGGAAGAGATATTAACAATAAAGTCCATCAGGGCCACCAGCTCCTCAATTACATATCTGAGTAGTTTCATAGACTGGGCAACATTAAAAATGTTTTAAAGCCTCACCAATACACTAAATTAAAGTTTAAAAATAAACAAAAACTAAGTAGAACAGCATAGGGGCCAAATGCTGGGAGCCAACACTAGTAGGTCAGGCAATCAGATGATATGACAGTCAAGGGATACATTAAAAAAAAAAGTCTTTCATATTTGTTGGGGCAAGAACATTCACATACATTATTATCTGTCTTATGTCCCATAACAACCTAGCAAGGAATAGATTCTCATTTGATTGATGTGTAAATTAAGGCTAAGAGTGGCAAGTTAATAGCCCAAGTAACCTCTGCTAGTTAGTGGCAGACCAGTGATTCAAACCCAGTCCTTTTGACTCTTATGTGGCATTCCATACAAATAAATAGCTTTTTTTCCTTACAGAATTATTTAAAATGTTTAATCTATCCACTTTAAAAATAAAGCATAAGAAATACATAATGTATTCAATATACAAAATGCAAGTAGACTTCAGTTCTATATAATACTTCTTTTTGCACTTGTCATGTTTGCAAGTTTACATTTGTTTATGTGACTACCTGATTCAAGTCTATCTCCCCCACTACACCAAAATGGGCTGTATCTGTTTTATCTAACACATAGTGGGTGATCCATGTGTATTTTATTAACAAATAACCAATCTACTGAGGTTGATTATAGTCAGAACGTCATAGACATGTAGATGAATTTAGCCTTTGGTTTAAGCAGGAGCAGAAATGTCAATACTATTTTATATGGAAACACTGAAGATGGGCAAAATAGTTACTTCCTAGTTGCTAGAGAGGACAAATTTGCTTGTACTGGAGTTGAGGTCAAGGGCAGGGCTGATCTAAGCAGAGCAGATACAGTTGCTAAGAGCTGGTTTACAGGGTAGTGAAAGTCAAGAGATTGTATTGATTTTCATCTCTATGGATATCTATATCTATCTATCATCTATCTATCTACCTATCTATCTATCACAGTTTCTTATTACGGGGTCCTCAACAAATCTACATCAGAATACCTGCGTAGTCTAAGGAGACCGATTCATGGATTCAACCCTTCAGAATTTCCAGGGGTTGGTGCCAAAAATTTGCACTTTTAACAAGCTCTTGACGTCATTTTTACTTGCAAAATTCAAGAACTACTGGGCCTGAAGTAGCAATAGACTGGCACTAGGTCTAAGACTGTGTCTGGAGAAGAGTCAACATTATATTATAATATCAGAAGAAGAAGAGAAACCTACAAAAGAGACTGATATAGCTGCCAGAGAGCCAGAGTCAGGACATTGTTGTTATGAGCCAAGGGAGGTGAAAGTTTAAGAAAAAGTAGATGGTCAAAAGTGTTGAATGTAACAGAGATTTCAAGAAGGAATATATGTTCTGTTAAGTCATGATGATAAAATATAGACTTTTCTGGGCCCTGACCTGTCCTTTAAGACTCAACTCAAAACATTGCCTCCCAGTGATGTGTTTCCTGACTCCACTGGGCAGAGTCGATCAATTCTTGTTGTATGTAATTCCACTAAAGCAGATGATTTATTATATTGAAATTCTGTTTACTTTTCTTCCTCATTAGACTGAGAATTATTTGATTTTAATTTTACTTTTTAGTCGGAGTCTCACTGTTACCCAAGCTGGCGTGCAGTGGCATGATCATGGCCACCACAGCCTCGACCTACTGGGCTCAGGCGATCCTTCCACCCCAGCCTTCCAAATAGCTGGGATTACAGGTGCATGCTGCTATGCCTGGCTAATTATTTTGATTGATGGTAGAGACGAGGTTCCCCCCGCTACCATGTTGCCCAGGCTGGTCTCGAACTCCTAGGCTCAGGTAATCCTCTCACCTCGGCCTCCCAAAGTGCTGGGATTACAGGCATGAGCCACCACAACTGGTCAAAACTGAGAATTCTTTGAAGGCAGAAGTCGTGTCCTTTTTTCATCTCTTCTTTCTCCAGCTTTATTGAGACAAAACGGACAAATACAAATTGAACATATTTTAAATATACAACTTGATGTTTTGATAAGAAGCCATGTCTTGTTCCTTTTCAAATCTCCAGTGTATGGTTTAATATCTAGTACAAGGAAGGTATCTGTAAATATCTGCTGTATGAATGGTTGGAGAGCAATTGGAGGCAAAGGGCACAGTTTGGCAGTGAAACTAGATGCATCCTATAGTTTGAAGGCAAATGATAGCTGGGCAATTGATGCTGCTGGAGCAGGGAATAAGAAGGGAATCGGTTTCTTCAGGGAATGAAAGAGATGCGATTAAAAACACAGCTTTTAAAAAGCTTTAGAATGCAGAAAGGACAGCTCTTCGAGTCTTGAACGAAGTATGAGAGAGTGGGCGTGCAAAATAAAGTAACTTAGCTAGATGGCCCTTTTCCAAATAATTCATGAAGTGAATACCTTTGCTGAGAATGAGGTAGAAAAAGTGGAATCTGGAGCCTGAAGGAAAATAAAACTGGAAGAGTTTTGGAGTATACTGTTGAATCAATAAGAGATTAATATATCCCATCCTACATTACCAGGCATTATGAGGATGTTATCACAAGCTGACTCCTTTCTGTTTCCCTGAAATAACAGGCAGTATCTTTCAGTCATGGTAATTGGGTCTGGCTACCAGACCTGGGTCCTAAAAGTATCTGGAATCACTCATCTCTCCCTCTCCTGAACCCTCTCTGCACTTCCATTCTACCTTTTAAGATAGCGGTCCCCAACCTTTTTGGCATCAGGGACTGGTTTCGTGGAAGACAATTTTTCCATGGACCAGGGGGACGGGAGGGAGATGGTTTCGGGATGATTCAAGTATATAACATTTATTGTGTACTTTATTTCTATTATTATTATATTGTAATATATAATTAAATAATTATACATCTCACCATTTAAAAAAAGAGGCACGGATGGAAGTGGTAAATAAAATAATGGGCAGGCCATGCATGAACTGAAATAAGTGTTGGATTCTGACTTAAAACCTGCCACCAGATGCAGCTGTACAGTTGAAGTACATCAACTCACTCGCCACTCACCGATAGGGTTTTAATATGAATCTGCAAACAATTGATTGATTATTGTCTCTGTGCAGTCAAACCTCACTGCTAATGTTCATCTGTATTTGCACCTGCTCCCCAATGCTAGCATCTCTGTCTCAGCTCTAGCATCTCTGTCTCAGCTCTACCTCAGGCCATCAAGCATGGGACTCTCATAAGGAGTGTGCAACCTAGATCCCTCACATGTGCACTTCACAATAGAGTTCATGCTCCTATGAGAATCTAATGCCCCTACTAATCTGACAGAAGACAGAGCTCAGACAGTAATGCCAGTGATGGGGAGCAGCTGTAAATACAGCCTGTGCTTACTTTCTGCCCCTCACCTCATGCTGTGCGTCCTGGTTCCTAACAGGCCACAGAGTATTACTTATTTGTGGCCCTGGAGGTTGGGGACCTCTGTTTTAGTGCTCTCACTGCAATGTGTCTTCTAGTGTAATGATGCAACTACTTCTTACTAGACTATAAACAGTTGAAGGCAAAGGCTATGTCTTATTCACCATTTTGTTGTACCTTAATAAAGTGCTTTGTACATCATAGGCAGAAGATGCTTGTGTTAGGCACACACCTCTAATATAGCATTTATCACACATACTGTATTTGTTTGCTTGTCTGTCTCCTCTTTTAGACCATGAACTCATGGGCAGGGATGGAGTTGTATTGATATGTCTTCCTTGTATTTGGAACTTAGTAGTTTTGCAAATTTTCATTGAATCAAATTTTGTTGAAATGAATGCATGGATGAAAGAATGAATAAAAGCAAAGTGTGGGGATTGGGGAAACTTTAAAAGATGACACACTGCACAGACACTGCATTTTGTCACTTACATAACCATTTGTCTCATCCTGGCATCATTAAGTGTGTGACGCTGGTGGAAAAATCATGCTGGGGAACCTATTTTCATATACATCATAAATGTTTGGAATACACATTCTGGATCTTATAACACAAATCTTTAGCCACTCACTTTGACAGCATAGGGCCTTGGGTAAAGGGGCTAAAGATTTCTTGCAGCTAAATGACTGATTTGCCACTAGGTATCTATTTGAAGGTTTCAATGTTACAACACCATGGTCACTGTTTTCTTGGGGATGCATACTTTAAGATTGACATTGCAGAGAAAAAGAAAAAGATTGATGAAACAGGATAGAGACAGCACTGTATCAAAACACTGGAAATTCACCCCCACTGCAGGAAAAACAGCTACTTGAAGAGCACCTTTAAATTTTTCCTGGTCTGTTAGGGCTTTCTATTTTATGTGATTTTTGATTATTTTAGTCTATGAGGCCAGTAGAAAATAACAAAAGCTGACCCTTACATGGAGTATACTATGTGCCCAGGCATTATTCTATGGGATTTACATATATTAACTCATTTCTCCTAATAATCATTTGAGATGAATGCCACTATAATCTCCGTTTTGGACGGGATGAAACTGAGGGACAGAGAGATAATACAACACGATCAAGGTCATAGAGGTAGAACTGGGAGAGCTAGGGTTCAAACCCAAGCAATCTGTCTCCAGTACACCAAAGAGAAAAGTACTCGTTTAGGTGTCTGGGTTGCCTATATGGGTTACAAAGAAAATCACTTATCTTTCCCGATTATGATAATCCCAGCATTTATAGAGAGCCTGTTATATGCCAGGGACGCTAATAACACGCTTTAGTTGCATTCTTTCATCTCTTCCTCACAATAAACCTGTGAGGTACTCTTTTATCCTTACAGACAAAAATAAAATAAAATAAAAATAAAAATCAAGGTATAGAGGTTAAAATAACTCGCCCAAGGATTGAAATCCAGGCAGGCTGACTCTACTACGCTTCTCAGTCTTTCCTAGCAGTAAAACGAGGCGAACAGAGGACCTCAAAGAGATGCCACGAGAGTACAATGAAATAATGGATGTGAAAAGGCCTCGGTGAACAAGTGCAAGGGATAAGGCCTACCCACTCGAATCACTGTTGAAAACCGGTTACCAGGGCCCCTGTCCAACGGTTTCTAGTCCCAACCCTGCCCTTTCTCCGCCCAACCCACAGCGATATCTTTGAATCTCTTTCTCTATCGCCTCGAATCCTGCCCCCAAACACTTGGCGGAGCGGCGGAGCGGAGAAAAGAAGGTACGCGCGCGAGCAGGAGGCGGGGCCTGCCGCCTCTATCCGTACAGGGGGCGGTTTCTGCACATGCGCTATGGCTCTGCGGCTTCAGCTGCCCCTCTCTGCGGCCAATCAGGACCCGCGGCGCTCTCGGGACGTATCAACGCTGTGTGGGTCGTGTGCGTGCGAGGGGGGCGACGTAAGGGCGCTCCGCGAGCCCGTCTCTCCTCGAATGAAAGGAAACAACCTCCGGCGACAGAGCCCCGCTCTCAGGCACTGCCGGAGAACCGAGACCGACTTCTTTCTCTTTACCCTCATTGGCGCTTCCCTCCTGCCGTCCGCCTCTGGGCCCCGTTGGTGAGTCCCCACGGTACCCTGAGGTCCCCCATTCTCTGCCCGGCGGGAGAAGACAAGGAGGATGGCGGTGGCCAGGCCGCCGCCCCTGCCCGTTGTTAAAGGGGACTCTTGGTGGTCTCGCTTTATTGTCAGGGACCCCAGAAGCACCGCTCCTTGTAGGCACTCGGCGAAGAGGCTGGTGAGAAAGTGCTTTGGAGGTGCAGAAGGAGAGGTTAGGCTTACGCCTAGACTTCGGGGGAGGGGTCGCAACATTTGAGGAGGGAAAAAACTGGGAATTTTTAGTCTTTGCCATTGCTTAGAACACATTTGGGAAGGAGGGAGACTCCCAGTTTGGGAAGGGTAAGGGGAAGAATTGTTAGGGTGGCAAGATGGTTAGCCTTACGGAATGAGGAAAAACTCCGGGGTGGGGGGAGTTGGGGGTGAAACTGAGGTATAAGGCAAAGCTTACAGCGAAGACTAATAGATGGCGAACTCCTGGGGGAGGGGGCGTAAAGAAAGTCGTAGGATGATATTTTCCTGGATTCGGGAGGATTGGAAAAGGACGATTAGAGGACCCTGACTTCACGACTGAAAGGAACCTGCTGAAGTGGTTTAGAGGAAGATAGTTTTGCGACTTTATCTGGCGCTTGATTAGAGGGAAATCTTGGAGTCTAGTGTATATTGGGGAATAAATAACGGAGAGGATCCGGTACTTTATGTGTACCATCCTTTATGATATCGATGAACAGCACGGTATTTTGCAGTTTCCATTCGTTTCGATATTCTGCGTGGAAGTTGAAAAACCTTTTGTTTTTGAAAAACCTTTAATTTTCATCGGCTAATACTACGTAATGAGATCTTATTTATACAGTACAGATTCTTTCTCTACCCTTGGGTTTGAAACAACTGGAAAATTCCTTTAGTTTCTTTTTGAATAACCGCAAAAAAGCAGTGCGAAGCATGTAATAATATCGTGCAACCAAATTCAGGTGCCCTTCCGGTACATCTCTTATACGTTTATTTCTGTCCACTGGAACTTTCCTGATAGAAATACTGCTTCTTTGAGGATCACGTTTATATATTTTGATCGGTATATTTCAGCTTGCTTGCGTGTGGAATATTTTAATCTTCCGGAACTGCAGTTTTTGTTTTGTTTTTCTGTGAAAATGCTCTTTCAGATACCAAGCACCGAATGGGCTCTCGAGTTGGTTCTTGAATGCTCTCTTTGATGTTTCAGGTTATTTCTACCTTGGTGCTTCACAGCATCTTGGAAAATCAGAAATGCGTTGACGTTTCAGCCTAACTAATCTGGCTTTTATGTTTTTTTCAGACATTTAAATTATGTTTTTCACGCTGTTATTGTTGCTTCTTTATTTCTGCTGTATAGCAATTTTCATAATATTATCCTTTTTTCCTAAGGAAAAGGTTTCATTGTTGGGTGAAAGCATCAAACTTTGATCTCCACATGCCCTGAAAAACCTTTTAGACTAAAATTAAAACGCCACATAGCAATGGATCATTATGAACCTCTTAGTATTGGTCCTTGCAATGCCCTTATTCTGCTTAACTAGAGACCACAAATGTGACAGCATCAGATAAAAATCTGTATTTTCATGATAAAGACATTTTTGCTAGGAGTCATTGTTTCCATGATGGTCTCCACTTCATGTTTTACAAGGAGACTGTAAAAAAATTACCATGATATGCACAGATGCATTATTTGAATTTTAGTGGAAAAATCCATTTGTCATTGCATATTGGGGAAAGTTTTTAATTGGTTTAGTGCACTTTTTGTGTGGCTCTCTTCACTTTACAATTTAAATTTAACTGATTACAGAAAAAATAACACGAGAATATTTTTAAATCCAAAATAAAGTGTCTTTTTTTCCCCTCTTTTAGATTTTGGGGTCTTTGATGTCTACAAAAGCAAGTTCTCAAAATTAGGATGAGAAATTTGCTTGTTTATAAATTGGAAGAGGCAGAATTCAACATGGATAGAATTTTGGGGATACCATTTCAGAATTGATTTTAAGAATAAAAAGTGGTTTTTTCCGCTCTAGGAATGTTTTTAAATCTTAAGCCAGTTTTATTGCCAGTGCTAGGGTTGTATGGAAATTAAACATTAAAGATGTCTGTACAGATTAGATTTATACTGTGCCATCCTTTCAACTGGCCAGGATGACCGGGGGTAATGCTGAATACATTATGATGCTTTCAGAGTGCCTACTATTCATTGCATAGTAGTAAAGAAACTAATCGAGAAGTCAGATAGCAAATTGTGGAACTATTTATGAATTTTGGTATTTTGCGTAGTTAATCTAAAAATTTGGGCAACCATATTCTTGATAAAGCAACTGAACACGTACTTGCCTGAGCAAATGCAAACACACTTCCCCTTTTGTTTCTTTTGTTTCTCTGTTATGTCCTTTTTTTTTCCTTTAATCCTAAAAGTATTTGCTGCCTGTTTTCAATCAGTTTCACGGTTTATAGCCAGTGCTACGAATACAGTACTATTGTAAAGTACTCTGATGCCATTTGGAAGACTGAGGTATTTAAAATTATAGATAGCATTAGGAGTTTGTTAAATCCATCAAAGCAGAGACTCTCAGGGCCTTTAAAATTTTGTTAAAAAGAAAACCCTAGATATAAATTGATGAGAAGACATTAAAAAAATTTTTGTGGTTTCACATTAAATTTTGACTAAGTATCTGGATTTTTATATTGAAAAATGCTGAATGGTTTATAGATACTACCTTGCTGGCATCCAGCTGCTACTGTTTTTGTGGGTGAACATATGCTTCTCAGAAAGCTGCAGTGTAGTGTTAGTGAGTCAATTTTTTCAACATAGTATTATGAAACTGTTCAGATATGTAGAAAAAAATGGAACGAATTTGGTAAATTAATTTTAAGACAGAAGTTTGAGATTTTATTGATTGTGATGTCTGTTGTGGCAACCTGGGTCTTGAACTGCCTAGTCCTGTTGATTTGGGAACAATATGCAAATCAAATAACTGATTTTAAATTTGTTTAGTATTGTTCTGAAGAATTCATGTTAAGATTGATGATCTAAATCTGAAACCTTCTGTGTTACAGCTTTCCTTCCCTTTTTTGTTTGACTATACCGTACTATCTATAATTATAATGTGATCAAGTTTAAGGCTCATTCAGAAATAAATGTCTTCCTTTACACAGTGTTAATGATTTAAGTAGTGAAGGTTACTGCATTTAGAAGACCACTATCAGTTTTTGAATTTAATTAATATACAGAGTTAGAGTAAATCTCAGTCATATAATAGAGTTGTTTTATTAAAAAATGGATCTCAAAGTCTGCATTTTTAATAGACTGTTAGAAGCTTAATTTTTTTCTTTACTTGAAAAAGGAATAGAATAACAAAAATTAATTGATTAAAGATATATACGTGATTTTTTAAAAAAACTCAAATAATTTATTTTGAAAATAAATGTTCTAAAGTCATAGTTAGATAAAGTCATTTTACTTTGTTGTTTGTATCAAGATATGAACGTTAAGAAATTGTGGAATTATAGAATTCTGTTCCTGCTGAATATTTTGAAGTTTTCTTAATGGTTTTTGCTCTATTCTTAGATGTATAATTCTTTGTCTCCCTGAAGGATCACCTAGCTATACATGAAAAATATTTTACATTAATAATGCCAACAGTTGATGGTTTAGTATTCTACATCATACATTTTTATTCATACAGAAGTAGTTATAATTATTTCACATATCCCCAAATTTGAATTTGTCTCGGTTACTCTCAACTTCATTTAGTAATCTATGTACCTGTATTTATTATGGAGGTATCTAAGGTTTTAGTGTTAATTTGTCTATACTAAATAACCATTTTTAAATGTGTATATGAAAGCCTAGGTCAAACATTAAATAACTTCTATGAATATGTATAAATTTATTTTAAAATAAAATTAACTGTTTTGTTGCCCTTCTTATTCTCTGTAGCATTTCTTGAGGCTTAAAGTGTCATTCTAAAGGCAATTTAAAAATCATGTCAAGCTCAGTTGAACAGAAAAAAGGGCCTACAAGACAGCGCAAATGTGGCTTTTGTAAGTCAAATAGAGACAAGGAATGTGGACAGTTACTAATATCTGAAAACCAGAAGGTGGCAGCGCACCATAAGTGCATGGTAAGTATACGGCAGCAACCAAGAGACCTTGAAACCATTCATGAGAATCTTAATAACGTGAATATTCCTAAATACTAAAAAATAAAATAAAATTTTTTTAAAAACTCAGTTAAATTTTTAAGAAATGGTTTATCACTAATGCTATGCCATTTTTACTAGAAAATTTCCTTTTAAATTTAGCATTCACTGTTTTATTGTAATTAATTTATATATGAACCTTAATTTTTTTTAATGTGATTTATAGCTCTTTTCATCTGCTTTGGTATCATCACACTCTGATAATGAAAGTCTTGGTGGATTTTCTATTGAAGATGTCCAAAAGGAAATTAAAAGAGGCACGAAGCTGGTAAGTTGGTATTTCTGCCTCTAGAGAATAAAAATTATTTTAAACTCATTAAGGAGAAAATTGCATATTTTAGAGTGTATTGCATTGTTAACAGAGCATGATTTTAAATTGCAAGCTTTTTTTATTCTGAGCCAGCAAAATCCAAGGCTGGGTTTGACTTATTTACCATTCAACTAAAAGGAATAAATCAATATTTATATTATTAAATTTATCTTCTTTTCAAAAAGAATTAAAGTCTTCTTGAAGACTGTGTTAATTAGAAAATAAGAAACTTGCTTAATTTGAGTATATAGTGTGTGAAAGTCTTCATTCAAGTGTATTTTTCATAATTCTAATCTGTTTTCATCTTCCATCATAAAGTTATTATGGTCATACAAATGAAGATGATAGTACCCTCTCAACAGGAAAATGTTAGCACTTGCTGAACAAAGTATTTTACTGTGGTTCAGCTATGTAACGCAGCACTTATGGCTTTGGATAAATTTCAGTGAATTTTACAGTTTTTCTGAAGCTGTGCTAGAGTAATGCTCCTATAGTTGTTTTCACTACCAATAACCAGATTTGCAGGATATGATATATTGCTCTATTGTAAAAGTAGTGTCATCTCAGTTGGTATTTATGACACATTATGGTTTAATTTGAAACATTTAATTAATGGCAAGGTTTGGGTTTTTTCCATTTGAACTCTTTATTGAAATTACATCTATAAATGTACCTTCAGTAACTTCACTATCAAGTGTTTCATTATTTTAAAGATAGGTTTGTCAGAACATATATCTGTGTTCTTAGTTACTGAATAATCAATCTCTTATTTCACAAAGAACCTAAGATGGTAGTTTTTGGGTGAGATGGTGATGGAAAGAGGGAAGGTATTATTTTGATGATCAAGAGTAATATGTTTTGAGAAATGGTCTTCTAGTATTAGATAAAAAGCAATATGAAGAAATATAAGTTCAAAGATAATATTTGAGATTTGCTTTAGGCTGGTCTCAAATCAGTGTTGGTACAAATAAGAATTCAGAGGTCAAACCATTTTTGTTGTAGTGAGATCATTATTTTCCCCACCGCCAAAACTATAGATGGTAATTAAAAACTCCAGTTTTAAAAATGTGATTTTTATTTGGTGGTTTTAGATTTTTTTCATGTTACCGTGATGTTCTGATTTCTGAGAACCAGAACACTATGTTTTTATTCCCTAGTCCTTAAAACAAATGCAGATACAAAGAAAAAATACTATTTACTTGAAAGTGGTTGTGCTGTACTCCATTATTTATTTCTTGGCATTATGAATATCCCTAGAAAATGCTTGTGTATCCTGACTTGTTAACATTTTTGTCGCTTGACATGGCTCATGTAGTCAGAACAGGAGCAGTTTTGGTCCCTAATATTGAAATATTAACAAATTCAATGCCTAATTTTATGTTACATAAAGCAGCAGCATACATCTGGCAGTATTGCTAAATTCAATGAAGATTTAATATATTCAAGTCTGTTTGTTAAGAAAACATCAGAACTTTATAAAGCTTCACTATTATAAATTGTTTTAATTAATTTTAATGTTATAGTATAGGATGGTAAATTTTTTCTCAAGTGAAATATGTTATAAATAACTAAACTTGTGCCTTGATCTAGGGAGTAGAGCAATATAGGGTGGAGAACATAAGTCTATAGTAACAGACGTGGGTTTGTATCCCTCTCTGTCACTAGCTGAGTGATCCTGAATAAGTTATTTACTTCTCTAGGCCATATTTCCCTTCCCTGCAAAGAGGGAATAATGACAGTACTCGTACCCCAGAATTATTGCCAGGATTAAGAGAATATATAGCATTTAACATGATGCTTGGCACATAATTAGGACTTGATAAATAGTAACAACTGTTTATAAATAAAAATAAGATCTTGCTAAAATCATTGTAGGCTAATGAAAAGGATGCTGGGCTGGGAAGTCATGAGGCCTATTTTTTTTTTTTTTTTTTGAGTTGGAGTCTCACTCTGTCGCCCAGACTGGAGTGCAGTGGCCACTCCCGACCACCGTAGCCTCGACCTGCTGGGCTCCGGCGATCCTTCCGCCTCAGCCTTCCAAGTAGCTGGAACTACAGGTGCGCACTACCACACCTGGCTAATTTTTGATTTATTGTAGAGATGAGGTCTCACCAAGTTGCCCAGGTGGGTCTCGAACCCTCAGGCTCAGGCAATCCACTCACCTCAGCCTCCCCAAGCGAGGGATTACAGGCTGAGCCACCGAGACCGGCTGAGGCCTATTTTTTAATAGCTACCACAGCCGGGCTCAATGGCTCAGCCTGTAGTCCCATACCTTGGGAGGCTGAGGTGAGTGGATTGCCTGAGCCCGCAGGTTCTAGACCCACCTGGGCAACTTGGTGAGACCTCATCTCTACAATAAATCAAAAATTAGCCAGGTGTGGTAGTGCGCACCTGTAGTTCCAGCTACTTGGAAGGCTGAGGCGGAAGGATCGCCGGAGCCCAGCAGGTCGAGGCTGCGGTGGCCAGGAGCGGCCACTGCACTCCAGTCTGGGCAACAGAGTAAGACTCCAACTCAAAAAAAAAAAAAAATAGCTACCACTATGTGACATGCCATGCAACTAAACAGTGATGTTCCAACAACTGAAAAGTGCTACAAAAGATATATGAAGACTTAGGAAAAGGGTTGTGGATGCTGTTTTGAGGCTGTGGACATCTAGCACTGAGGAATAGTGGCAGAAGGGGAAAACTTTTGGGCCTAGGGTATATCATTTTACTCCCTTTCTTTACCCCCAAATGTCAGAGTTGAAATAACTTGTATAGGGGATAGGAGGGCAGCATTTATATGTTTAAATTTGAGATAATTTTTGGGGGGGAAAGCAGGATTTATTGAGAGGACAGAAAAGCTCCCACAGTGGGAAGGGACCAGAAGGGTTTGCCCAACTTTTAAATCATTTTTAAGACTTCTTTTAACCTTCAGTTTTGCACTTTTCATTATATTGTTTTTAAATGACATGCTATCACGCAACCAAAATTCCAGATTTTTTTTTTCTTCTTTACTTTTCCCTATGTAGACTTGGTTAAGCAATAGAAGGGCAAGAAATCAAATAGGAGAGAAAAAAGTGAAGAGCCTTATAAACTACATACAAACTAGATAATCAGCTTCCCTAATTGACTTTTTAAGGCATTTTATCTTGTGAGCCTGTTTGTCCTGGCTCCTGTTCATCTAGTTTTCTAGGTGAAAAGTAGGTCATCAATACCCATTGAAAATTAAGGAAAATAGGAGTACTGACCCCTGAGTGCTTTCAAGAGAGATTTCAGCTATATCAGGTGTTGACTTCAACATTGCTCACTTGCCCAAAGAAAAGGACAAAGAGGCTTGGGCTTGAGGTGAAAGTGTGCATATTGGCCAGGTGGGTCAGAGTCCTGTGAGGCTGGAAGGGTTGAAGAGCAAGAACTGGGGGTGTGTGGTTTCTGTGTTCTTGCTGCCATAGGAAAGTTTCCAAGATTTTTTTTTTTTTTTTGTCAACCACAAGGATCAGAGGAGGAAAGGCATTCTGCATGAACACATTCATCTCTTCTACATTATCCTTAAGTATATAGCACCATGATGGATCTGGAAAAATTTGTCAGAGTACTAAATCTTTTATCATTTGAGGTCCTGTTTTTGCAGTTTAGACAGATATATACTTTTCTAGAATGATTTCCAGTTCCTACTGAAGCCATATGGAGACACCACATCTGTACCATCTATTCTTATTCTTCAGCCATCTAGCCAAGAAATGCAAATTTCCAAGTAAAATTGTGAGTTATCATTGCTTTTTTGAATTTGTTTAAGGAGATACTTAAGAGGAGTACATTTGAAGAAGTCACTTTTTATGGTCGAAGCTAGTTGATGAGATCACTAAGAGAATCTACCTTAGTAGATGCTTAGCTGGGGTCGGATAACTACTGTTCTAATCGCTACCTGTATCAGGTGGATCATAGACTGCAAGAACGGAAAGAGCTCAGAAGGCCATTTAGTTCACCTTCCTTACCCCTAGGCAAGATTGCTTACAGACCAAGATAAGATTTTTGGCCAGAGGCAGTGGTTCACACCTGTAATCCTAGTCCTTTCTGAGGCCTGGGGCAGGAGGATTGCTTGAGTCCAGGAGTTCAAGACCAGCCTGGGCAACAATGTGAGACCTCTGTCTCTACAAAAATTAGCTGGGCATGGTGGCATGCACCTGTATTCCCAG
Organism: Cephalopachus bancanus; assembly: GCA_027257055.1. Taxonomy (NCBI): domain Eukaryota; kingdom Metazoa; phylum Chordata; class Mammalia; order Primates; family Tarsiidae; genus Cephalopachus; species Cephalopachus bancanus. Next base: position 228,584 of record JAPVLO010001033.1, on the reverse strand, counting down.
CTCATTGGGAGGCTGAGGAGGGAGGATTGATCGACCCAAGGAGGTCAAAGCTGCAGTGAGCTATGATTACACCACTCCACTCCAACCTGTGCTACATACAGAGCAAGATCCTGTCTTAAAAACGTAATTTTTGTCTACTCTGTTCTTAAATATATCAAGAAATTGTGATTTTTACCCAAGTAACCTGAAACAGGACCAGTAATATGTAACACTTTTCAGAGTTGAGAGATTCATCCTTCTGTATAACTCAAGTATCTCTCCTAATTTAAAGCATTTATTCTAGGTGTGTCTTCTTCCAACAAAGAAGTGTGGTTTTTTTTCTTGTTACAAAAAATCCTTCATATACTTGATGACTGTACTCAGATTACTCCTAAACTTTTTCTTTTTCAAACTAAATTTTATTCATATGTTTTATGAAATCCTCTGAATATTTTTCCTAGTAGTAGAAATAGCTAACACTTGTTGAACACTTAATATGTGCTAGGGACTAGGCTAAGTGTTGTAAATGTATGATCCTATTTAAGCTTCACAGTCATATGTGAAAAAGAAAAATATTTATTCTCACCTTACACATGAGGAAACTGAGGCTCAGGTAAGTTAAATAACCTGACTATGGTCATATAGCTAGTAAATAGTAGAACTGGAATTTGAATCCAAGGCCAGGTGACTCCAAAGCCAGAATTCCTAATTGCCAGGTTATACTAGACTATCTTTTAAGATACCCACCCAAAAATCACATTTTAAAAAAATGTAATGATTAGAGCTTAGTAGTTTTCTAATAAAGATGGAAATGGTACTGAATTTAGGACATAATCAGATTCCTATTCATTAATAGGTTCCTATTCATTCCTTTTAGTATTGTCTTGTTAATTTTTAGAACAAAAACCCCTTATATATTCTATGTAAGAATGTTCTGGTTATTACCCTGAAGATATTTTTTGTAACCTCTGAAGATAAAAAAGATCAATTCTACATAGTCTTTGTTGTTTACTCAGTGCAGGTGGAGTACTTGTGTCCCCAAAGAAACAGGGTGTCTGACTTTGAGAATTTATGATCTAGATATTGGGCATGTCATGACTCTTCATATAAGACAGTTCATATTATGTGCCCTTTTATTCTTTTGTTTGGGAGGAGTCTTGTCTATTTAGGTAGTTAAGACTGCTTCCTAGAGCTGGTAAGTTTCTTTTTTTTTTTTTTGAGTTGGAGTCTCACTCTGTCACCCAGACTGGAGTGCAGTGGCCGCTCCCGGCCACCGCAGCCTCCACCTGCTGGGCTCCGGTGATCCTTCTGCCTCCGCCTTCCAAGTAGCTGGAACTATAGGCGCGCGCTACCACACCCGGCTAATTTTTTGATTTATTGTAGAGATGAGGTCTCACCAAGTTGCCCAGGCGGGTCTCGAACCCACGGGCTCAGGCAATCCACTCACCTCAGCCTCCCAAGGCACGGGATTACAGGCTGAGCCACCAAGCCCGACTCAGTAAGTTTCAAATCATGGAAAGAGTCTAGGAAATAGGTTAGCCATATTAGAATGGGTCACTGAGATAGGCAGTATCTCATCCCATCTTACTCAACTCTAATTGAGTAAGATGGGATGACTGTGGGGTTTTTAAATATTAGACAGGAATTTCAACTCGGATAGAAGGGTATGGAGAAGGGCAAAGCAGGATTTTTCAGGAGACAAGTGATACACAATAGTCACTGTGGAGAATAAGATATAATGATGGCGGCATATTTGTCTGCTCTACATAGATGTCCTGCGGGCATCTTAAACAACCTGTCTAAACCAGTATTCATCACCTCCCTGCCCTGAAACCTGATTCTCTTTCTGAATCCTTTACCTTCAGCTCTTCCTTCTTCTACATCCTGTTTCTAGGAATCTCTACCTTCTTTTCTTTCTTAATGCTACCCTATATCCAGTCTTCCTCTTCCCAGCCTTCCAACATGCTGCTCATAGTTGCTTGATCTCTTAAAAGATTGATCTTTTAAAAGCTAATGTCACTTCCTAACTCAAAACTGTTAGTGGTTCCTTAATGCATACAAAATAATATCCAGAGGCCTCAGTCTGTCATTCAGAAGTCCTGTCTTAACCCACTTTTTCCATCCTTATCTCATTTTTTCTCCTCCCAGTTTCCTGAACATCCTCTCTCTGCTTGTCCCCACTGCTTTTCCTCCTAGCTGCTTCTTAAAAGTTCTGTTTTTGTTCCATTGTATTGTGGACTCTGGGAGAGTAATAAGACTGTATTCTCTGCCTGGCATAGGATTACATGGGGCTAATGCACAGAAAACTCTTAGCGTGGTGCTCGTGTCTCCTTTGTGCTTAGTGTTGGTTGAATTTGAAGGTGGAAAGGGCTTCAAGTGGATAATAATGTGAAGCCTTAATAATGTGCTAGGAGTAAATTGACCAAGGAAGTCACGGCACAGCATAAAATGCCTCTGTTTGGTTAATCAGTGTTTTAGTGTTGTTTGTAGGTTTAGCAGTTTGAAAAGGGAAGAGAGCAGTCTAAAGGGGAAAATCGGTTTGTTTGGTTTTTTTCCTGGAGAGTAAAGAGCTATGTATGCTTCAGTCATAAATGTTTTTGTGTTTCAGCAACCTTCATTCCCCCAGTATGGAATTATTTTTGTTCTTTTCTTGAGCATTATATTTGTCAAGGCTCCCATATAGTATAGAGTTTAGAAATCATCTGTCTTTATCAAATACTTAATCGAGTGCTAGCTTTGTATCAAGCCCAGTGCTAGGCACTTTGAATGTAAACATAAATAAGGTTTAGCTTTAAGAAGTATGTAAGGAATACAGCAGGAGAGCTGGGAAAGAGGATCACAGTTAATTCTGATAAGTCAGAAGGCTTTATAGAAAGTGACATTTAAAATGTGTCCCACCAGAAGAGTGATGCTGTGCAAGTCAATGGATGATGATGAGTTCAAGGAGGAGGAAGTGGTCAGAAATATTAAATAAGTACTAAATGCCAGTGTTATTTGAAGCAGAGTGTGTGGTTTATTTAGCATTCAGTAAGGGTAAAATTGGGCACCTACATTGTATAGAATGCTGCCGCTTTGCTTTCTGTGTTCACAGAAGCAGATCATGTCAGGTGATTATTGGTGCTACTAAATCCGTAGAGCAGTGGTACCTAACCAGCTCTACAAAATCAGAAATGGGGCTGGTGTGGGAGGGTGTGTAGTTGTAGACAGGTATCTTTTGAAAAAGGTTCCCAAGTGATTTTTTATTTCCCTTGGTTGTGGGCCATTGCCTTAGGTCAGGGGTTGGCAAACTTTCTGTAAAGGATGAGATAATATTTAAGGTTTTGCAAGCCATGTGATTTTAGTTGCAGTTACAGACAATACACACAGAAGTGAACATGGCTTTGTTCCAGTAAAACTTTATTTATAAAAACAAGTGACAGGCTGAATTGGGCCCACAGAATGCCTGCATTAGGGTGTTTGGGGAGGAAAAGAGGTAACTTTACTTGTTGAAGATTTGTTCAGTGGCCTCATTGTCATCTGTATAAGTGTACATGCATTATGAATGTCTTCATATAAATGTGATTTTTAAAAAAAACCTTCAGTTATGGCATATAGATTAATTTTAATATATGCAGATTTTACCTGTCATTTATATTAAATTCAACCTTGCTTTACTTTTGAGGTGATTAAGAAGAATGAATATAAAGTCAAAGAGAAACTGTAATGATGAAGAAAACTGAGTCTTTGGCTATTACTGAATGCGTTTATTTTTTAATGCACAGTTTTTTCTTTGCTTTCATGTAATACTTTCTTTTCATTGGGAATACTGTAAATGTCATGTAATTCTCATTTATTTGTGCTAATAGAGAAGAACTAAAACTAATAATATGAAATAACTTGCGTCTGGTTTTGTGGGCTGTCTCAGTATTTTTTGAGCGTAATGTGTATTTGGTGATCTTCACAGATTAAATAGAGTAAGCAGCACACAGTTCAGAATACCCTTAGCTGGAAGAACCTATACCCAAGAAGAGCCTAAACATAAAGAACTGAGCTCAGAAAATGACTGAATCTTTTAGATAAACAAAAAGAAACTTCAAAAGCTCCAATAAGAGAATTTATATTCTTCATCAGTCATGATGCAGAAAGTTGGATGGAGTTGTGGTATTCAGAGCAAGGTCAGGAGATTAGATTAAGTAAGAGCTTGATAGGCTTACTTCATTTCCCTCCAATTTCCAAGAAGTCTGAAATGATCTATTCAGTAACTGCTTAGATTTAGTCTGTTATTCTGGTAAAAATGTAAGTACTTTTCGGTGGTCCTGTTTTTAGAAGCACCTGGAACTTAACGTCTTGATCTATTTTTCAAGCAACCTGGCATTTTTCAATGACTTTGACAACTCTCAGAGTTCATTATTGCTTTCTAGCTTTCCATTTATACCTTACAAGTAGTGTTAGGTTTGTGCTTTTATGAGACCACATTCAAAATGCTGTATTTTTTATTTTTATATTTTTACTTTTATTTTTATTTTTTATTGTAGCAACGAGGTCTCCAAGTTGCCCAGGCTGGTCTTGAACCTGCGGGCTCAGGCAATCCACTCACTTCGGCCTCCCAAAGCTCTGGGATTACAGGCTGAGCCACCGATCCCGGCCTGTATTTTTTTTTTAAGAGCTTTGGAATCAAATAGAAATACCCTCCCATGAAGAGACTTTCTTTTTAGGAATTTTTAACAAATTGACAGCTGTCAGTTAACCACTGTCACATACCACTCTGTTCTCTGATTATTTGGACATGTGAGGTATTACTATTAATAAAGCAATGAACCTGGAGTTAAGGAGCATTTTGGGGGGCATCTCTGAAAACTTACCCCAACTTCACTGTCCTGCTTTCTAGTTTTTACTGGAGATAGTCTTATTTGTTACTAAAAGCAAAACAAAAAACTAAACACCTGTGTAAGGTAAGCTGTTCCCGCCTTATTTTTTGGCTCATATCTCCTGTTAAAATACCTGAGTATCCTGCTCCCTACTCCAAGTGCTTTGGCAATTTTTTCTCTGTCTACAGGCTCAAGAACATGGCTTCTTTTTGTAACTCTCCTTTGCATTCTCTGTGCTTTCGGAGCAGATGTCTTGAGAGTAGTGGCTGTGAGAATTTTGTGTCTGCACACTGGTAGCCAGTTACTGACATGCATAGTAGATACAGGGCAATTACACTGCACAAAGGTTATGTTGTAGAAAACCTTTCCTCCCCTGGTTCCCTATGACTCTATCTAACCATGAGGTTCCAGCTTTTCCTCAAGAGGCTTCGCTTTCTGCCTATCCTAGAAGTTGGCTGTCTCATTTTAGTTTTACTCATCTGTAGCTACTGAAAAAGCCATATTTTTCCTTCTGTTTCTTAACACTTCTTTTTGCAAACTGAATTTCAGTCCTGGCCTAGTTCAGTTGACTGAGGAGCAGATATGTTCCAGCCTGGCTCCTACCAGACTTTAACTAAGTCACAGTCCTTTTAGTTCCTTGTGTCTCATCTCATGCGTGACTTAGTTCCTCTTTCATCAGTGGTTCAGCTCCTTGAGACTCTGCTTATGTTACACAACTTAACCTTAAGTTAGTGTGGCTTCTAACAATACTATATTATACCATGCAAATATCTGTAATAAGACAGGTAAGTTTTCACCTCTGTAAATTAAGAACTTGGAATCAGGACACAAGCAGGATAAGCTGAGAATTAACATCTATACCTATGTTGCAGGCAGGAAATTAGCCCTCAACAGGATATTTGATATGTGGGTCAGGCCTTTTTAGGTGGGGAGTAAGAGAATTATACCATTTTTCTTGAATAGCATGTTCCTGTCAGGTTAACTTTCATTTTCCCACGTTTGAGAGAGCCATGGATCCAGTGCAAGATGATGATAAATGGCAGCTGACAGTCATTCTGCTGAAGGCCCACTAGGGACCGTGGCAAATTAGAGAACAAATTTTTGTGTGAAAGAGGATACTGGATGCCGTTACTAGGGGGCAACCAACTGGTACCTTGTTGTGATGGTGGTGGGCTCCCCATTTTTCAATTATTCTGCCTTTTTCAAGAGAAGGCCTCTGTTTTATTTTTATTTCCCATAACATTTTAAAAAACTGTACTCCCGTCTATCTGGTATTCCAGCTTCTTTAATTTTTCTTTTTATCTCTTCTTAGTTATCAATCTTGTTTCAAGCAGGACTCATCTTTTCCCACAAACATTCTTACCACTGCTCATTCTGTGTCCCTTCAACTGAATTCTTCTCCCCAATTTCACTACTCACAATCCTAGATCAGACTGTGTAAATATTTTTAGAAGTACCTGAAGATAATTACGTTGAATCTGCAGGTATTAGAAATGTGAATGAGAAAAAATATGCTGCAAGATATTAAAATAGTCAATAATAGTCAAATCTTACAATTGACAGATTTATTGAGCACTGCTTTGTAAGGCACAGTGTTAGTCTTCAAATAAGTTCAGTCTAGAAGGAATTTATGGATAAAATCTATATGCTTATGTAGATAATTAGCCATATAAGGGAGTAAAATGGTAGGAGCCAAAATGAATGCTAATCTTAAGTCCCATAGGAGTTCAGAGTAAAAAGATTGTTTCAGGGATTGGAATATAACACAGATGACTTAAAGATAACAGTTATTTTTTTCTTTTTGCACTCACAGGTAAGTAAGCGAATATAAGCTTAGTATTTTGTTTTTATTATGGATATTTTTTGCTATTTTGTTAGTACCTTGCCAGAAATTAGCTTACACATGAATGCTGCATAAAATAGATCCTATGAATCCTAATTCAGCAAAACTTCCTAACCTGGAGAAGAATTTTCCACTCTGAAAATTTTTTTTTATTGTTATGTCTTCCTCTTTTTCATCTTCCTTGAGTAAAACTGACAATAAAAAAAAGTAAGTGGCTGGACACAGTGGCTCACACCTGTAATCCCAGGAGGATTGCTTGAGCCTGGAGTCTGAAGCTAGCCTAGGCAACAGAGCAAGACCTTGTACACACACACACACACACACACACACACACACACACAGTAGACACACACACACACACACACACAATAGCTGGCGTGGTGGCACACGCGTATAGACCCAGCTACTCGTGAGACTGAGGCAAAAGGGTCGCCTGAGCCCAGGAGGTTGAGACTGCAGTGAGCCATGATCATGCCACTGCACTCCAGCCTGGGTGACAGAGTAAGATCTTGACTCAGAAAAAAACAAAAGTAAGTATTAAAAAAATTTCTCTATTGTAACTTGCTATAGTTAACTGGTTATTTGCAAAATGGATTTATTTCACCATAGCAGCTTAAAACCAGTTACTTCAGGCAGATTTGAATTTATAACCAGCCAAAAAACATTTTGATATATTTTGGGCTTTCAGTTTCCTTCTCACCAAACTAAGTGATGGATATTGAAAGCATTTGCTAGAGTATTCCCAGTAGCTTTGTTAAATAATTTTTTTAAGCCAGGCTCCGTGGCTCAGCCTGTAATCCCACGCTTTGGGAGGCTGAGGTGAGTGGATTGCCTGAACCTGTGGGTTCGAGACCCGCCTGGGCAACTTGGCGTGACCTCATCTCTACAGTTAAAAAAAAAAAAAAAAAAAAAAAAGTAGCCGGGCGTGGTAGCGCGCGCCTATAGTTCCAGCTACTTGGAAGGCTGAGGCAGAAGGATTGCTAGAAGGATGGCCGGAGCCCAGCAGGTCGAGGCTGCGGTGGCTGGAAGCAGCCACTGCACTCCAGTGTGGGCAACAGAGTGAGATTCCAACTCAAAAAAAAAAAAGAATAAAATTTTTTTTGTAGTATAAAAGTACTTTTGCCCATTGTAGAAAAATCAGAAAATACAGAGAATTATAAAGAAAATCAGGTACCCAGAGATAGCCACTCAGCAATTTGCTATATTTACTTCCACCTGTTTTTAGAGTACATGTTATAAACATAGTTGGGATCATAATTCATATAGTTTTATATCCTACCTTAATATTTTCACTTAACATACATAATTATTTTCCTGTGCCATTAAAACTTATTTGTAAAAAGTGACTATAGAATATTTCTTCATATGTGTATACTATAATTTATTTAAATATTTTTCAATTTTTTTCCATAGGTTGTTTTACATTTTGGACTGCTCTAAATAATTCTGCAGTTAATACGATTGTACATAAATTGCTTGAATCTGATTTTTTTTAGACTAGATTTATAGAGTAAAATTACTAGATCAGAATGCCTTTGATAAATAAAACAAATTGCTTTCCAGAGAGTGTGTACTAATTTCTAGCAGTATACAAGAGTGCCCATCTCTGTGTCTTTGCAATGTTAGGCTTAATATAGTAATTTTAACAGCACCTCTCCTCTCAGTTTAGCTTGTGAATTTAATTCAATAGTTTTTTTTCAAAAGTACCTATCCAAACCTGTTTTAGATATACATTTAAAGATAAACTATTTGCAGTTGAGCTCTTAATGAAGTAGGATAATGTTTAATAAGTTAAAAAATTAGGGTGCAAAATAGTGTATGCAGAATTACTTCAAAAAATACTTTCACTTAAGCATTGTAGCACTGTAAGGCATCTCTGCTTGGTATGAATGATTTTTAAATTTTCTTTGTTCTCTTTTGTGTTTCCCAAAATTTCTGTAAGTCTGTTTTTTAATCAGAAATGTAATTTACTGAAATAACAGGACCTCATAATTAAGCTACAATTCAAATGCCCTCCCTCCTTAAGAATTTATAAGCCTTCCAAAAGCTTTCCCTGCTTGATAATTTGGCACAGTATTTCTTTTTACAGCAATACTTTGAAGTTTTTATATTTATTTAAGGAAGTGAGGTGTTTTTTGAGTATCAATAATGGGCACTGGCTCTCATGCTTTCTGGGAAGTACCTGTATTGAGAGTCTTTCTGTTTCTGACTTATATGTGAGTATTTTTTTAAATGATAGCTTGAATGAGAGGTTGAATGTTTAACTTGCTTAGAGAAATGTAAGAAATTTTATTGGAATTTGTGTTAGCCTCTTGTTATACCAAAATTGCTTAGAGGCCAAGTAATCTAAAAGTTAGAATGATAAGTGTTCTTTTGATTGGATTAATAAAGAAAAATGAGAATACTTTAGAACAAAAAACAAATTAACCATTTTTTAAAAAAAATATTTACTGTATTGTGAATCTATGTTGGTGTGGCATTTATAGCTTAGGAGATAGCCTTATTAAAAGTTCATTCCGTATGGTACACTATGATATGTTAATCAAAACCACTAACAGTTACTGTTATGTACTTTAAAAAAAATTTTTTTTAAGTTTAGAGCATGCACTAGTTAATATGAATTATCCAATAAATTCTGAAGGTAAGATATTAAAATATGTTGAGAGAATCTGTTCTTTTATCTGAATTCATAATACAAGAGGTAAGTACATAGATAAAATTGAAGAAGAACATATTTTTACAATGTAATCAACTCGACATCACAAAACAGCCTCAGAGCTCAAGGTTCGAAAAAATAAAAGTACCTAATTCTTTTATCCTTGCTCCTTCCCTCACTTTAAAGTGTTTTTACCAGGTTCTTTTATTTTATTTTATTTTTTTTGAGTTGGAGTCTCACTCTGTCGCCCAGACTGGAGTGCAGTGGCCTCGACCTGCTGGGCTCCAGCGATCCTTCCGCCTCAGCCTTCCAAGTAGCTGGAACTACAGACATGCGCTACCATGCCCGGCTAATTTTTGATTTATTGTAGAGATGAGGTCTCGCCAAGTTGCTCAGGAGGGTCTCGAACCCGTGGGCTCAGGAAGTCCACTCACCTCAGCCTCCCAAAGGTGCGGGATTACAGGCTGAGCCACCGAGCCTGGCTTTTACCAGGTTCTTAAATAGTATGTGTGGTTTCTTCCCCCAAAGATTCTCATTGACTTAAGTGTAAATTTTTTTTTTTTTTTTTTTTGAGTTGGAGTCTCACTCTGTCGCCCAGACTGGAGTGCAGTGGCCATTCCCGGCCACCGCAGCCTCGACCTGCTGGTCTCCAACGATCCTTCTGCCTCAGCCTTCCCAGTAGCCGGAATTATAGGCATGAGCCACCACGCCCGGCTGATTTTTTGATTTAATTGTAGAGATGAGGTCTTGCTGCCCAGGCAGGTCTCGAACCTGCGGGCTCAGGCAATCCACTCACCTCAGCCTCCCAAAGGCGCGGGATTACAGGCCGAGCCACCGAGCCCGGCTTCTTAAGTGTAAATTTTAAGGGAAAAAAAGTTTCTGGTGTGAGACATTTTCCCAACTTACTTATACCCAGGAAGGTCTGGGTTGCAAAAAAAGGTCTAATTCTTTTAAAATGTTGTATGCAACTCAGCTCACATTTCTGAGTGACAGTATTTCAAAATTTCTATTCTGTTAATTTTGTCAATGTTTAACATGGAAAAAAATTACCCCCAGAAGAATTTTATTCAAATTGTTTGTAGGAGAGAAAACAAGAAAAATAGCATGAATTACAAAATTTTTCAATAACCAATTTATTTTCCTTAGCAGAAATTGATATGCCTCTAATCTGATATCATGGCCTTAGAAAGTCACATACTAATAATATTATTTTGTCATTTTGCTGTAGATGTGTTCTTTATGCCATTGTCCTGGAGCAACAATTGGTTGTGATGTGAAAACATGCCACAGGACATACCACTACCACTGTGCATTGCATGATAAGGCTCAAATACGAGAGAAACCTTCACAAGGAATTTACATGTAATTATTTTACTTCTCTTTAAGTTTTTGACAGTCATACTTTATTTAGACTTTTGTAAAAAATGTTCCCATTTCAAAGCATTTCATTGTCATCCTAAAGGGTGTTTTTGATAAGGTATTAAATACTTTGAGAAATGGTATAGGAAGTTTACTATTCTTTGGATCCAGCTTATGAATGGGGTGAAGTGTGCTATGAATTTTCTTAATTTGAAAAATAAGTTTAATTTAATTTGCTTATTGATAATTTTTTTAATTCTTCATTTTTATAGGGTTTATTGCCGAAAACACAAGAAAACTGCATATAACTCTGAAGGTACATCATTCACTTTTCAGTTTCAAGAAGAAATTTGAGTGAGATATGAATGAATTGTATTACGTTAATTTTTATCCCAATATTAAATACATTTAGCATAATTGAGAAAAGTATTAGGATAAACTAATGTACATAGTGAAATAGGTCTGAATTTTTAAGGAAACTTTTACCCCACGGTTCTTGTACATTTAAAAATCTGTTTATCTTTAGTAAGAAATGATGTGTGTGGTTACATGTTTCTATAAGGGTAATAGTTGGAATCCTTGCTACTGTCAGATATTATAGATAATGTGAACTTGGGAATACTAGTACATTTTGTGATTACCAGTCTTTCTGTTAAATTTGTATTCACATTGTAGTCTGTTTAAAAAAATACTGACGTGTTAATAAGTGACCAAATTTAATATAGAAACATAAAAAGTTATTTTATAGTTTGTTTTCACTTGAATTTATACAAAATCAGATTAGTCATGTTTATATATAGTTATACTTGGTCTTTAAAAGGAATGGGAAAATCTTGAAAGTAAATTCTGACTTGTTTCAAACCTTTTCAAACAGATGGTTTCCATACTTTTACTAGCAATGTAAAATGGCTTAGAGTTAATCTAAATTTATTCTATCCCTCCATTTAGATTAGCAATCTTTAAAATTTGTGTTAGCGTCTGAGAATATGTTGTTTAGAATCAGAATGGTTTGAGTACTATTATTTTAGAAAGCTGTTTGTCTTTTTTTTTGAGTCGGGATCTCTGTTGTCCAGATTGGAGTGCAGTGTCATGATCACGGTTCATAGCAACCTCGACCTCCTGGGATCAGGCAATCCTTCCACCTCAGCATCCCGAGTAGCTGGGACTTTAGGTGTGCACCACCACGCATGGTGAATTTTTTATTTTTGAATTTTTTTTATAAATGAAGTTTTGCTATGTTGCCCAGGGTGGTCTTGAACTCCTGGTCCCAAGCAATCCACCCACCTCAACCTCCCAAAGTGCTGGGATTAGAGGTGTGAGCCACTGCATGCCCAGGCTAAAGTGTTTATTTTATAAAGACTTACCTAATTATTAGTGTTAGCATATTAAAATCGGTGACTCTTTTTGATCTTTTAGATCTTGCTTTTAGAATGCAAAATAGTTTTGTTTCTTCTTCTGGACTCCAGATTAGTCCAAATACGTTAAAGTACTGGTTAAAAATATACTCATTAGCAAAATCTAGTTTTTACAATAAACAGACTGGATAAATAATAATAGCAGAATGTTCTTGAGATGATAAACAGTGACTGAAAACCTTTATAGTGCTTTTCTTCCATTTTTTCTTCAGTTAATTCTAGAATTGAATCAGAAAATCCTTTGAAAGATTGAGTAAGCTTTTCTACCTTTCATTACTTCAGATTTTAAATGTATTTGATAACCTAAGAGAGTATTGACCATATATGTTAAACTGAGGATTGAGACTCAGGATCTGATGACTACAAGTACATGAGCATACTGGAACAGAATATTTGACATAATTAAGGATGATTAATATATATTACAGCTCCCATTTTAGTCCCTAGATTTTTGATGCTGATAGTACCATCTAGTGGTGGGGAGAAGTAACTGCAAGCAACATGAAGTAGAATAATTTTTGACCAGCTTTTTGCTCTGTGAAGCCTAATAGATGCAAATTCATATTTCTCAAGACATCTTTTCTTTTAATGTAACTGGCAGGATTATTACAGCTTCAAGTTTTTGATACAATTGGTTTGAATTTGGGGTTTCAAATCAATACTCTATATGCTTCTATAGAGTATTGGGGCCCCCTGTATCATTGGCATATATAGTGTGTTTATATTCATATTGTGGAACTCGAAACATAATTTTACAATTTAAAAGTATTGCAGAGTCTATAGTTATTGAGTTTCAACTTCCATCACATTTATGTAGCTTACATGTATGAGTGCTTTGTCAGAAATAGAGCTTCCAATTATTCCATTGTTTTAATGGGAAACATATGTTCTACTTTATGATTGTGATTTATGATGGGAATTATAGAATTGTATTTCAGAGACTGTCTTTAAGAATTGTACTGTGCTAGTCTCTGGAGCAAAGAAGAATTAGTACATGTTAGCAATTTCTTGATAATTTGCCATCTGTGGCTCAGTAATTACTTTGCTAATATGATAAATACTCTATAATTCAGTCTACCATGTTAGCTTTATATAACATGAACTGTTTTGAAATGTTAAACTTGAGAATAATTGTGTAATACAGCAATGTACTTTTCCCATCATAAATATTATTGAATCTTAAATACCTAAAACCCATGTCATCAACTTTGCTTTTAAAAAAAAATTGTACTGTGAGTTTGCAGAGGCAATCTTTCAAAAAAAATCTATAGCCCAAGGTATTTAGCCATTTGGATGAAGTTTTGCGCTATCACTGTGTCACTAGGTTATTAGAATACCATCCTAGGAACTATATATATTTACCTGTTAGTGGTGATGGCCTTAGATAGGCTGTCTATAAAATGATTTGAAATGTTCAAGAAAGCATTTCTGATTTTAAAAAATATACTCCCCACTGATAGTGACAGCTAACTAAGGACAAGATTCCTCTAGAATTGTATACAAGTTGATAAATGTATTTCACCCATTATGTTCCAGACCTGTTAGGTAATTTGGAATATACAGATAAAATTGATGGGTCTCTGCCCCAAAAGAGCTTGAAGTTTAACTTAAGAGAGGTACAATAAACAAATATGTGCACAATTAATTGGTTACAGTTGTAATAAATGGCATGAATGAGAAATATAGGGTACCATGAGCACACATTTGGGGAGACCTCCAAGGAGGTTTCATTTAAATTAAGCCTTAAAAGACTAGAGGATTGAAGGCATGTTCTGTGCAGATGGAACAGGATCCTGGAAGACTCTGATGCAGGAAGGAACTTTGATGCTTTCAAGGAACTGACAGAAAGCTGTCAAAATAAAGGGTAGATAGAGTGGCACATGATGAGGTTGGGAGAAGAATGCGTGGGGCAGATTGGTAAGGATTTTGAATATTATCTTAAGGACAACAAAAGGTAATTGAGGGTTGTAAGCAGGGAAATAACCTATTGTAGGAGTCCTGGCAATGACAGAAGGCTTGGACTAGAGTTGTAACTATAGGGATGAGCAGAAGTAGGCAGATTTGAGAGAGTATTTGAAGATGGAATTGATAGGAAGGAGTTGGAGCCAGTATAGAGATGAGGGAGAATAGGTATTGAAGGTAACTCCAAGATTTCTGGCATTAGCAAGTGGGTAACTGATGTTGTCATTTACTTAGATAACAATAAAGTTGGAGTATGCTTGTGGAGAAAGTTGATGAGTGAAGTTCGAAAGGTTGAGTTTAAGATACCTGTGAGTGATCCGGGCTCAGTGGCTCAGCCTGTAATCCTGCACCTATGGGAGGCTGAGGTGAGTGGATTGCCTGAGCCCGCGGGTTCAAGACCTGCCTGGGCAGCGAGACCTCATCTCTACAATAAATCAAAAATTAACTGGGCGTGGTAGCACGTGCCTGTAATTCCAGCTACTTGGAAGGCTGAGGCGGAAGGATCGCCGGAGCCCAGCAGATCGAGGCCGTGGTGGCTGGAAGCAGCCACTGCACTCCAGTCTGGGCGACAGAGTGAGACTCCAACTCAAAAAAAAAAAAAAAAAAAAAGGTACTTGTGAGCTATCTAAGTGGGAGTATCTGATAAGCAGATGGATCATATGTTTCTTGCTCTCAGAAGAGAGAACTTGACTAGAGATAATTTGCCAAGTGTGAGTATAGATAATTGTGACTATGTGAGTGAAGGGATAATCCCTTAAGAAGTGATTTCTGAAGAAGAGAGGGCCTAGGACTGAACCTTGTGGAACTTTAACAATTAAATGCTTGATATAAAAGGATGGGCCTGCAAAGGGAGAAAGAAGGAATGACTAGAGAGGTAGAAGTAAAGTCAGCTTAGTATTAAGTTATAGAGGCCAAGGGAAGAAAGGGTCATTCCAGAAGAAAACAAATAGTCAACTTGGTATGCTGTTGAAAAGCATCCATTGGATTTAGTGCCAGTGGAGTCATGGGTGACTTTAGAGAATATTTTGGGTGGAGCAACAGCGGCAGAAGCCATATTGATACGCAACTCAGAGCAAATGGGAGGTGAGGAATTGTAGACAAGGGACACAGGTAAGCCTTCTGATGTATTTGCTTGTGAAGAGGCAAGGGAATCATTGGAAGGTAGTTAAAGGATGGCTTTTTTCCCCTTTATTTGATAGGCTATTTTTAGGGCAGTTTTATTTTTGTTTATTTGTTTTGTTTTGAGTTGGAGTCTCACTCTGTCACCCGCAGCCTCAACCTGCTGGGTTCAGGCAGTCCTTCTGCTTCAGCCTTCCAAGTAGCTGGAAATACAGGTGTGCGCCGCCATGCCCACCTAATTTTTTGATATATTGCAGAGACAGGGTCTCGCCATGTTGCCCAGGCTGTGGGCTCAGGCACTCCTCTTGCCTCCACCTCCCAAAATGTTGGGATTACAGGCATGAACCACTGCCCTCGGCTAGAGCAGTTTTTGTTGTTGTTGTTGTTGTTTGTTTGTTTTGTTTTGTTTTGAGTCAGAATCTCACTCTGTTGCCCAGGCTGGAGGGCAGTGGCACAATCACAGCTCACCACAGCCTCAACCTCTTGGACTCAGGTGATCCTTCCACCTCAGTTTCCTAAATAGCTGGGACTAAGGTGTGTGCCACCACTCCAGGCTAATTTTTTAATTTTTTTGTGGAGAGGAGATCTCCTTTGTTGCTTAGCCTGGTCTCAAACCCCTGGGCTCAAGTAATCTTCCAGGTTCAACCTCCCAAAGTACTGGGATTACAGGTATGAGCCACAGCACCTGGCCCAGCTTTTATTTTTTTAAGGGAGAGAATTAGTTGATACAGAAATTCTTATGAGAAAGGATGCTATAGGCAGGAAGAGATGGAAGGAATGAGAAAGGACTCAGCACACAAATAAAACAGTTGACTTGTGATAGGAGGACATTTGCGTTATATAATAGGAGGGAAGGAGAGGGATAGGTAGCTCCTATCTCGTCTGTTTTCTCTGTGAAGAAGAACGTAGGGAGAGGTATGAGGGTGGGAAGTTGAAGGAGAAAGAAGGTTTGAAAGAATAGCTGTGAGGACTGGGAGAGAAAGTTTGCCTAGAGAAATGCAAGCTCTCCAGACTAGGTTGAGGGCCCAGGTGAGGTTCTTAAGCAAGAATTTATATAGTAGTACCCATCAGTCAGGCTGTGTGATTTTTCCTCTGGCCATTCAGGATCCTGAATGTAGTGTAGAGAAAGTGGCTAGCTAATTAATTCAGAATTGGGATCTTGTCAAGTGGCGTCAACAAAGAAGTAAAGGGATAAGGGAGTTTAGGATATTTGCAAGCGAGAAATTTGAGCTAAATAGGGAAGGAAGTGAAGGCAGGAGATTAAGAAGAAACAGGATGGCATCAATGGACTGGAAGTAGGCCCTCATAACGTTGAAGAACAATAAGAATGAAAGTACTTAGAAAAGCAAACATTTGTAGTCCCAAAGTGTCATGGAGAGGTCAGTGGTAGAACCATTTTAGGTGAGTATAAGGTGTTTGGGTGAGATTATAGGAATTGGGTGGTTGATGGAGGACATCATTGAAGTTGAAGGAACTGAGTGGCTAGGTGTTGCTTAGATTGTTCATGTGGACAGGTGAAATCACCCTGGATGATAGCTGAGGTTAGGATGGAGAAAAGGGTTGCGAGCTGTGTGCTAAAGAGAGTCTGATGCATAAGGTAGACTGATTGGGAGTTTGTAATTGTTAGTAACAAGAAGAGAAAGAGGAAATATAGCTTCTTTCTACAGAGTGTAGTCTGAGGGCAGCAGAAGTGGCATCATCTGGGAGCTTGTTAAGAATGCCTAATCTCAAGCCTTACCTCTGATTTACTAAATAGGAATCTCCATTTTAATAAGATTCCCAATGGTTTGTATTCACTTTAAAGTTTGAGAGGCAGCAGTTTAGCGATTGGCATGGACCTCAAAGGTGCAGGGTTTTTAACAAGGACATAAAGAGCTAATGGCATGACCATGCAGTCTGGTAGAACTCTCTGAGACAATGGAAATGGTCTATATTGGCACCATCTAATAGAGTAGTCACTAGTCACATGTGGTTTTTGAGTACTTAAAATGGAGTCTTGCCTACCTGTCCTGTTCTCTCTTTTTTTTTTTTTTTTTGAGTCGGAGTCTCACTGTTGCCCAGGATGGAGTGCAGTGGCACCATCATGGCCACCGCAGTCTCGACCTGGGCTCAGGCGATCCTTTCACCTCAGTCTTCCAAGTCAACCATAGGTGCATGTCACCACGTCCAGCTAATTTTTTTTATTTATTTAGAGATGAGGTCTTGCCAAGTTACCCAGGCTGGTCTTGAACCCTTGGGCTCAGGCAATCCTCTTGCCTCCTCCTCCCAAAATGCTGGGATTATAGGCATGAGCCACCGCACCCAGCGCCTTCCTATTCTTTTTTTTTTTTTTGAGTTGGAGTCTCCTCTGTCGCCCAGACTGGAGTGCAGTGGCCACTACCGGCCACCGCAGCCTCGACCTGCTGGGCTCCGGCGATCCTTCCGCCTCAGCCTTCCAAGTAGCCGGAATTACAGGCATGCGCTACCACGCCCGGCTGATTTTTTTGATTTATTGTAGAGATGAGGTCTCGCTGCCCAAGCGGGTCTCGAACCCGCGGGCTCAGGCAGTCCACTCACCTCAGCCTCCCAAAGGCATGGGATTACAGGCTGAGCCACCAAACCTGGCTGCCTTCCTATTCTTATAGGAAATTTATACTTTAAAAATGGACACAAATAGCCAGAATTAAATCCTCCATCTTACGTGTTTTTCCCATATGTTTCTAGATAGTAACTATATTCTTTACTTTTTTAAACAACATTTCAAAAATATCAAGCATTGTTAATAGCAAATAGTTCTAGCTTCTAACTGATGCTAGTCTCTGTTGTGTAGGAGTACTTTAATAGGATAGCTTATCATCTCTAAACATTTGAGGACCTGCAAGGAACTATAATTAGGTGGCTCATTTAAAATCATTTTCTTTTTTTTTTTTTAATTTTTTCTTTTTTTGGTTTGGAGTCTCACTCCGTCACCCAGGCTGGAGTGCAGTGGTCACCCCAGGATTCACCTGCTGGGCTTCGGCCATCCTTCCGCCTCAGCCTTCCAAGTAGCCGGAACTACAGGTGTGCACTACCACGTCCAGCTAATTTTTTATTTATTGTAGAGACAAGGTCTCATCAAGTTGCCTGGACTGGTCTCGAACCTGCGGGCTCAGGCAATCCACTTGCCTAGGCCTCTCAAAGTGCTGGGATTATAAACTGAGTCACCGAGCCCGGCCTTAAAATCATTTTCATTAGGAAGTTAAGGCTTAGGCCAGATGCGGTGGCTTAATGCCTGTAATCCCAGCACTTTGGGAGCTCAGGGTGGAGAGTCACTTGAAGCCAAGAGTTCAAGTCTAGTCTGGGAAACATAATGAGACCCTCATCTCTACAAAAAAAAAAAAATTAATTGGGAATGGTGGTGTGCACCTGTAGTCCTACTTGAGGCTGCAGTGAGCTGTAATCACATCACTGCACTCCAGCCTGGGTGACAAAGTGAGACCTTGTCTCAAAAAAAGAGAGATTAAGGCCTTTGTATTTAATAGCTTGTAATTGAGCAAAATAATCTGTGATGAGATGTGATGAGATGGAAAAAGGTATCTAGGGTAGATGCTGGATGTTAACTTTCCACAGCAAGAATATGAATGTAAGTCATAATCACAAACGTAACCTCAGATCAGATTAGGTTTTTGAAATTGTAAAGAACCAAACTTGTGTTTCTTTTTATTTATCTTTCTTAAATTACCCAAAGTGTCTTGCATGGAACGGGCGCTAAAGAAATATTTGTAACCTCTTCAGTTAAGTACAGTGTCTGACATGTTACTTATTTTTGAGTGACACTTCCTTCTCCCATAGCTTTTCTTGTACCAGGTGTTAGTAGAGTAAGTAAATGAAGGAACATAATTTCAGGCTGGTGTGGTGTGGCTGTAGTCCCAGCCACTTGGGAGGCCGAGCCAGGAAGATTATTTGAACCCAGGAGTTCAAATCCAGCCTGGGCAACATAGCACGACCTCCATCTCTAAAGGAAAAAATATATAGATACACACACATATATAATATAATTATATATTATTTTATATAATATATGAAATTATATATAATTTCAGGTTTTGGGTTGTGGAGAAGGACGTAATTTAGTGACAGATATGTGATAAACTGATTAAAATACAGTGGTGACGCATGGAAGTATTTAAAGATAAAGAGATATCATGCCTGCATTTTTAAACCTTTCAGAAAAAAATGTATATATATATTGAGAGAAAATGAATGATAAAGCAAATTTGGTAAATTATTACATTTGTGGAATCTGGGTGAAGGCGATATAGGATTTTTTTCTAAGTCTGAAATTACTTAAAATATACAGTGGTGATAAATGCTAGAATTTCACAAAATCCTATGCTTTCTGAGATGGTCTAAAGGACTCTTTTGACCCTAAACTTGGATAAAGTCTTATAGTCTTTATTTTATTCAGGGGCCTGGTGGAGTCCCTAATGGACAGTTCTGCAGCTTTATGTTAGAGATTGCTTGTTAAGTCATATAACTCAATTTATGTTTCATGAAATGAGGTCACCAAAGTTATATCAAATCTACATCAATTGTAACATTCTTTTGTTGAAAGAGCGTTACAATTGATGTAGATTTAAAGCCTTTGTCTGCTTTGATATTCACTGGGTGTTTTATTTCCCTTGTTCTTTTTCTCCTGAATATGCTGCAATTTCCAATCTTCATTACTTGTATTAAATGGAAATTTAGGGAGATTTTAATATGGTATTAAAGCCTTTAAAAACCTTCAAGTTTAGTAGCATTCCCTAGGTTTGTGAGGTACTGAGAAGGCAGTATTATGTACTAGTTGAGATGGGCTTTGAAATTAGGTGTGTATTGGAATCTTAGTTCTGCCACTTCCTAGTCACAGAATCTTGGACAAATAACTTCTCAGTGGAGAGCTTTAGACACTGTATCTGTAAAATTTGGGAACTTTTTCTTAAAACCTCCCTCATAGGATTATTGTAAGGATTAAGTGAAAAATAATGCTTGTAAAGCTCTTAATGTCCTGGTGCATAGTAAGTGCTCACTACAGGTTTACCTTGTTTTATTGCACTTCACACTATTGTGCTTCTAAGATACTGTCTTTTTTACAAATAGAAAGTTTGTGGCAACCCTCCATCAAGCAAATCTGTCGGCACCATTTTTTCCAGCAGCGTGTGGTCATTTTACGTCTGTGTTACATTTTTGTGATTCTTACACTGTTTCAAACCTTTTCATCATTTTTGTGATCAGTGATCTTTTTTTTCTTTTTTTCTTTTTTTGAGTTGGGAGTCTCACTCTGTCACCCAGGCTGAAGTACAGTGGCATGCTCACAGCTACCACCACAACCTTGACCCGCTGGACTCAGGTGATACTTCCTCCTCAGCCTTCCAAGTGGCTGGAACTACAGGCATGCACCACCATGCTCAGCTAATTTTTCTTGATTTATTGTAGAGGTGAGATCTTGCCAAGTTACCCATGCTGGTCTTGGACCTCTGGGCTCAGGCAGTCCTGTCGCCTCGGCCTCCCAAAGTGCTGGGATTACAGGCGTGAACCACCATGCCCAGCATGATCAGTGATCTTTGATGTTACCATTGCAGTTGTTTTGGGGCAACACAAACCATACCCATGTAAGGCAGCAAACTTAATCGATACATTTTGTGTGTCTTCTGACTGCTCCCCCCCACTGATTTTTCCCATGTCTCTCTCCCTCTTCTTGAGTTTACCCATTCCTTGAGACACATCAGTATTGAGATTAGTCCAATTAATATCCTTGCAATGGCCTCTAAGAGAGTGAAAGGAAAAGTTGATCTTCTCTCACTTTAAGTCAAAAACTAGAAATATACTGGGCATGGGTGGCTCACACCTGTGATCCCAACACTTTGTGAGGCAGAGTGGGGAGGATTGCTTGAGTATAGAATTTGAGAACAGCCTGGGCAACATAGTGAGACCTTGTTTCTCAAAAAATAAAAAACTTAAAAACACTTGGTGGCTCATGCCTGTAGTCTCAGCTACTCAAGAGGTGGAGGCAGAAGATCCCTTGAGTCCAGGAGATTGAGCCACGAGTGTGCCACTGCACTCCAGCTTGGGTGGCAGAGTGAGACCCTGAATCAAAAAGGCTAAAAATGAGTAAACTCAGTGAGAAAGGCATGTCAAAATCCAAGACAGACCAAAAGCTAGGCCTCTTGCACCAAACAGCTAAGTTGTGAATGCAAAGAAAGAGTTCTTGAAGGAAATTAAAAGTGCTACTCCAGTGAACACACAAATGTTAAGAAAGCAAAACAGCCTTATTGCTGATTGGAGACAGTTTTAATGGTCTAGACAGAAGATCAAACCAGCTCCAACATCCTCTTAAGCCAAAACCTAATCCAGAAGAAGGCCCTGACTTTTTTCAGTTCTGTGAAGGTGAGGAAGCTACAGAAGACAGATTGGAAACTAGCAGAGGTTGGTTAATGAGGTTTAAGGAAAGAAGCAGTCTCTATAACGTAATGGTACATGATGAAGCTGCAAGTGCTGATGTGGAAGCTGCAACAAGTTATCCAGAAGATCTAGCTAAGATCATTGATGACGTTGGTTACACAAAACAAATTTGCAATGTAGATGAAACAGCCTTATATTGGAAGAAGATGCCATCTAGGACTTTCATAGTTAGAGAGAAGTCAATATGTAACTTTAAAGTTTCAAAGGACAGATTGACTCTTGTTAGGGGCTGATGCAGCTGGTGGCTTTTAAGTTGAATATTTTGAGCCATTGTTGAGACTTACTGATCAGAAAAAAAGATTTCTTTCAAAATAGCATTGACAGTGTACCTGATCACTCAGGCGCTCTAATAGATCAAGGAGTAATTTTGACTTTGAAGTCTTATTATTTAAGAAATACATTTTATAAGGCTATAGCTACCATGGATAGTGGTTTCTCTGGTGAACCTGGGCAAAATAAATTAAAAACCTTCTGGAAAGGATTCACTATTTTAGATGCCATTAAGAACATTCAAGATTCAAAGGAAGAGGTCAAAATAGCATTAATAGGCGACTGGAAGAAGTTGATTCCAGCCCTCATGGATGACTTTGAGGGTTCAAGAATTCAGCAGGGGAAGACTCTGAAGATATGGTGGATGTAGCAAAAGAACTAAAATTAGAAGTGCAGCCTGAAGATGTAACTGAATTGTTTCAATCTCATGATAATAATTGAATGGATGAGCAAAGAAAGAGATTTCTTGAGATGGAGTCTGCTGCTGATTAAGATGCTGTGAACATTGTTGAAATGACAACAAAGGATTTAGAATGCTACATAAACTTAGTTGATAAAGCAGTGACAGAATTTGAGAGGATTGACTCCAATTTTGGAAGAATTTCTATTGTGGGTAGAATGCTAACAGCATCTCATGATATAGAGAAATCTTTTGTGAAAGGAAGAGTCAATTGATACAGCAAATTTCATTATTGTCTGATTTTAAGAAATTGCCCACAGCCATCGCAGCCTTCAGTAGGCACAACCTTGATCAGTCAGCAGCCATCAGTATTGAGGTAACACCCTCCATCAGCAAAAAAGGTTATGATTCACTTTTCAGCTGATCATTAGCATTTTTTAGCAATAAATTATTTTTAAATTAAGGTATGTACATTTTTTAGACATAATTCTATTGCATACTTAATAGACTACAGTATTGTGTAAACATAACTTTTATATACATTGGGAAACCAAAAAAATCTTGTGACCTTATTGTACTTTTTTTGCAGTAGTCTGAAACCAAACCTGCAATATCTTGAGAATGCCTATAAATATTCTGTTCTATATCATTGTCATCATTATTACCATTTAAAATTCTACCTACCTTTTTTTTTTTTGAGTTGGAGTTCCACTTTGTTGCCCAGGCTGGAGTGCAGTGGCACACTGATGGCCAACAAAGCTTCGACCTGCTGGGCTCCAGCAATCCTTTCGCCTCAGCCTTCCAAGTAGCTGGAACTACCACACCCAGCTAATTTTTTTTTTATTTCTCGTAGAGACGAGGTCTCGCCAAGTTGCGCGGGCTAGTCTCAAACCTGCAGGCTCAGGCAGTCCTCTCACCTTGGCCTCCCAAAGTGCTGGGTTTACAGGCTGAGCCACTAAGCCTGGTCTAAATTCTACCTACTTTTATTACCACTCATCTTTTCATGTGCTCTTTCTTGGAAGATAATGGAAACTAAATTGCCTTTGTGATTTAACTTGGAAAATGTTAGTAATATATTTATATCGTGGTCATTACACCATGTAGAGCTGACTTCATATAATTTTTTTATTCAGCAGATTTATTGACCACCCTTGTGCAGAGTACTGTGTTAGGCATTATATATATTCATCTTTAATTTAGCATACTGAACGAACATTCATTATAGGAAATTTCAAACATAGGCAAAAGTAGAGAGAGCACCATAATGAACCCCCATACCAATCACTCAACTTCACCAATCATCAGTTCATGGCCAGTCTTGTTTCATCTGTATCTCTCACTATCTTCCTCCATCTGGATGATCTTGAAGTAAATCTCAAACATCAGATTTTGTTTTAGCACACTCAATTAAGAGTAATATATTTGGGATATATGTTACATATTTGTATATGTATGTGTGTATACATAATACATATGCATAAATAAATAAATTACCTGATACCTCTCTTGAAAAAACAGAAAGCTGAGTTCACAAGCAACTCGGAGCATGCAGAACAAATGCCCATTGCATTTACACTGGAGAAGGCAGGTCAAGTGACCTTTTGCAGTAACCATAAATATTCAAAGCAGAGGTGATGATGCTTGTCCCAACCTTAATGCCTGTTTCTTTTCTTTCTTTCTTTTTTTAAGTCCAACAAACATTTATCAAGTGCCTGCTGGGTGTGGGCATCTTGGGGAATTCAGAAAAGAGTTCCCTTGTAGACAAAGAACTTACAGTCTACACAGGCATGGCAAAAGTAATAACTAACAATTGAGTAGAATTTTATAGTCCTCAAAGCATTTTTCACAAATAATTTCTTAAAGCAGCCTTGTAATGAAATTATCAACATTAGTACCATTTGATATATGAGGACATTTTGCCTTGCAAATGGGATACTTCCCATTTAACCAGTATCTTAACCAGGTTAAGACCTAATAAGAGGCAGTTCCAGACTTTCTGTCCAGTGATCCTTTCTACTTCATGCTGTTAACTGATGTGAGAACTTAGGAGGAGAAAGGAAATGCAACATAAAGGAAGACGCAACATGAGGAAAAGATTTATTCAGAGGAGAATCGGTAAAGGGACAGAAAGAGCTTTAAAATACCAGTAGGAGGAAAGTTTGGATCCTTGTAAGTTGGGTATTCCCCCTAGCCGCTATGTTGGGGAGAACAGAAGCATAACAGAGAGGGGCCTGGCCATTCTAAAGTGACATAGACCTCTGGGGATTGTGCTTATAAAAGTTTGTTGGAATTTTTAAAAAAAGAAGAAGTAGCTGGACTTGGTGGCTCAACCTGTAATCCTGCGCTTTTGGAGGCTGAGGTGAGTGGATTGCCTGAGCCCGCGGGTTCGAAACCCACCTGGGCAACTTGGCGAGACCTCATCTCTACAATAAATCAAAAAATTACCTGGGTGTGGTAGTGCGCGCCCGTAGTTCTGGCTACTTGAAAGGCTGAGGCGGAAGGATCGCCAGAGCCCAGCAGGTCGAGACTGCGGTGGCCGGAGTGGCCACTGCACTCCAGTCTGGGCGACTAAGTGAGATTCCAACTCAAAAAAAAAAAAAAAAGAAGAAGAAGAAGTAGAAGAAGAAAAGAGACAGACTTTAAAGTTGGGACAAGCATCATCATCTCTTTTATGAATATTTACGGCACAGGAAGAGGACAACCTTATTTTGTTACCTACATTATCAGTCTGAATTTTTAGAAATTGCAGCTGTGAATACAAGAGTAAGGTTTTTATTGTATTTATTTTGAGTAGGTACATAAATACTGTACAAAATCAACTGTACAAAAGATTACAGACCATAAGTAGACTTTCTTCCTACCTTTGCTCTTGTATCTCAGTTTCCAAGTTTTTTTGCTAAGAGCAAAGGTTTCTTATATCCTTCTAGACCCAATTCAGTACATACATGAGCATATACATAATTGTCTTTTTTTCTATCTTCCAGGAGCATGTGGAAATGTGTATTTCTATGACAATAAGTTTACTATTTCGAAAGCATACTTCTAGTTACTCACTGGTGTATGTTTGTCCCAGTTCTGCCAGTTCCTTGCTTTGTGACCTTGGGCAAACTTATTTAACCTTTCTGTGCTTTCTTATCTATAAAACTGGGACTGGGAAGATTACTGGTACAACTTTATGGGATGGCTGTGAGGTTCATATAAACTGCATAGCACATCTGGTATAGAGAAAACTCTAAGGCTCAATGTTAGCTTTTACTGTATTTCTAGCTATATATATGTTTATACACATACATACAGATTTAGTTACAAATGAAAGCTGTTATGATATTATACAAATGAGCAAAGATATTCAGAGGGGATGTTCATCACATTTGTAATAATGAAAACAATAGCAACATACAAGTCATAAAATAGGGGGCTGGTTAAATACAGTGGATTACTATTAGCTCATACATGGAAGGAGATACATTTGTATATTCTGACATGGAAACTTACCAACTATATTAAGTGGAAAAAGCAAGATGCACAATAGTCTGATTAGAATGCTATTTGTTTGTGTATTATTTTTAAAAACAGTTGCATATGCAGAGAAAATAATAGCCAACATTTGTTGAGAGTGTCTTATGTGCCAGGCACTGTTCTATGTACTTTATATGAACTAACTCACGTAATTCATTCAAGAACCCTCTAAAGTAGGTCTCAGGTCCAAGGACACACAGTATGTGGCAGATCCAAGATTTGTACCTGGGCTCTTAAACCACTGAAGTTGAAAAAAGTTAACAGTGGTTATGTAACCTGGGAGGGAGGGACGCTAGGGAGGGGAGGCAGGCATGTTAGGGAGGGAGGTTGACTAGGGGTACTAAGGAGCCAGCTGCGTGTATACAGCAGGTAAGAGTAGAAGGTAAAAGGAAGAGTTTTACTTCTTTTATGCAGATAGTTATTTCACAATTAGAAAAGAAAAGAAAAGAAAATGTTAAATATTAAAACACTTTCACAATTTTGAGTTGAGAGGGGAAGGCTGTGGGTTGCAACAATGAAAAATTTAAACAGAAGTACTATGGCTGGCTTTATATTCACATTTTCACAGGCATTTTCAATTATTTTTTAGAATATATTCCTATAACTGAAATCACTAGGTCAAAGAGTACAAACTGGTACACGTTACCATATTACTTTCTAGAAAGACTCTGCTAGGATATATTCCCATCAATGATGAATGAGTCCCCTGCCCTCTGCCACTTTTCACCACATTGGATATTATGTATTCTTTTAATTATAAAAGTAGCACATTGCCCATTATTTAACAAATTAAATAGTACAGAAGTACTATTAAAACTACAGAAGTGGCTGGGTATGGTGGCTCACACTTGTGATCCCCACACTTTGTGAGGTTGAGGTGGGAGAATCGCTTGAGCCCAGAGTTTGAGACCAGCCTAGGCAACATAGCAAGACCTCGTTTCTACAAAAAATCAAAAAAATTAGCCAGGCGTGATGGGGTGTGCCTGTAGTCCTAGCTACTCAGGAGGCTGAGGCAGAAGGATTGCCTGAGTCCAGGAGGTTGAGGCTGTGGTGAGCCATGAATGTGCCACTGCATTCTAGCCTGAGCAACAGAGTGAGACTCCTCAAAAAAAAAATTGCAGTAGTTAAAAATGTCCTCTCCTCACCTCCAAATCACATTTCCTAGGAGTAACTAGTAACAGTTTGTTATATCTTCCCAGAGCCTTTTTACATACATGCAGACTTACATATATGTGCATTTACACTTTAAAGAATACAATGGCATCATACTATATATATGCACATAATGTTATTTAACTTGCTCTTTTCATTCTGTGATGTATTACAAACCTCTGTCAGTGCATACAGATCTACCTCATTCTTTTTAACAGCTGTGCTATATTCCATAGAATAAATAGAACTATAGTTTATTTAAGGATTTGTGTATTAATAAAAATTGGTTATGTATTTTTTTCGTGATTGCAAATAATTCTGCAGCAGTCTCTTTTGTACATAATATACTTATGTAGTTATGCAAATGACTCTGTAGGATAAAGTCTTAAAAATGGGGTTGCCAGGTCAAAGAGTCTATACATTTAACATTGGGAATAAATGCTGTAACATTGCTTCTGAAACCATTTACCCAGTTTAGGCTCCCACCAACTGTGTCTAATTTGCATACCTGTGCTAGATATTAACAGTTTTTAATTTTTGCCTATCTGATTATCTCATTGAATTTTCATTTCTATTGTCACTAGTAAGTTTGGGCTTCTGTTCTTTTTTTTTTTAGTCATTTATGTTTCGTCTGGTAATTGCCTACTCCTGTCTTTTGTGTATTTTTTTCCTTGGGGTTTTGTCTTTTTTAAAATTGATTTGTAGGTGCTCTCTATTCTCCATAATATAGGCATTCTTTGTCACTATTTGCAAATGATTTCCCAATGTCTTTTAACTTAGTTTGTGATACCTTTGACTATAAAAGAATTTTTAGTAACATCTCTCAGTTTTTCCTTTATGGCTTCTTATGTGTGTCAATGCAAGTTTATAAAAAATTGTCTCCTCTATTTTCTTCTATTACATTTATAGCTTATTTTATGATTAACTTTTTAATTCATCTCTAACTTTTTCGTATAGTATGAGGAAAGGAATCTCAGTTTTTATTTTTTATTTTTTATTTTTACTTTTTTTGAGTTGGAGTCTCACTCTGTTGCCCAGACTGGAGTGCAGTGGCCGCTCCCCGGCCACTGCAGCCTCGACCTGCTGGGCTCTGGCAATCCTTCCGCCTCAGCCTTCCAAGTAGCTGGAACTATAGGCGCGCGCTACCATGCCCGGCTAATTTTTTGATTTATTGTAGAGATGAGGTCTCGCCAAGTTGCCCAGGTGAGTCTCGAACACATGGGCTCAGGCAGTCCACTCACCTCAGCCTCCCAAAGGCGCGGGATTACAGGCTGAGCCACCGAGCCTGGCTGGAATCTGTTTTTAAAAAATGAATAGCCAGTTGTGCCATCATGTCTTTTCCCCATTCATCTGAAGTGCCACCATTGTCATACTCTGGATTTCTATATGCACATTGGTCTGTTTTCAGACTTGCTATTTTCTTCCACTGATGTATGTCTATTTTTTGCCAGTATTTTAATTGTTGGTGCTTTATAGTATACTTTGATATCATCTTTTCAGAAGTTATTCTTGTGTGCTCTTGTTCACTTATGTTTACAGAAAACCGAAGAATCAACTTTAAGTTCCTTCTTATCAGAATTTTATTAAATCAGGTTACTGAGAACTGATTTTCCGTTCACCCTGTTCATTCAGAAGCATAGCATATTTCCACTTAGGGGGCA
Source organism: Cephalopachus bancanus (assembly GCA_027257055.1). Lineage (NCBI taxonomy): Eukaryota > Metazoa > Chordata > Mammalia > Primates > Tarsiidae > Cephalopachus > Cephalopachus bancanus. The sequence continues at coordinate 199,943 of JAPVLO010001033.1, read as the reverse complement.
CTTTTTAAATATTTTTATTTCTAACACATTTTTGTTGGGTTTATTGTAGGGTGTTTTTGTTTTTGTTTTTCTGAGTTGGAGTCTCACTCTGTCGCCCAGACTGGAGTGCAATGGCATGCTCATGGTCACCACAACCTTGACCTGCCTCAGCCTTCCAAGTAGCTGGAACTACAGGCGTGTGCTACCACGTCCAGCTAATTTTTTTGATTTATTGTAGAAACGAGGTGTCGCCGAGTTGCCAAGGCTAGTCTTGAACCCCTGAGCTCAGGCAGTCCTCTTGCCTCGGCCTTCCAAAGTGCTAGGATTACAGGCTTGAGCCACTGCACCTGGCCTGTTGTAGTTTTTTATAACTAAAGTGTGCTGTTTTTATAGGCAAAAATAATATATCACTTAATTTATACTTTGATTCTAGAGTACTTAAATATTTTAAAAGTATACTTATTAACTCCTTATATTCTGTGAATTATCTGAGCATATCCTTGATTCATTTTTCCATTTGGCTCTTAATCTTATGTGAGCTTATCAAATCATAAGGAATACTAATACATTGTCACAGGTACAGCAGATCTTTTTCCAGTTTATTGTTTACCTTTTATTTTGCCAATTTTTTTTCACTTTTCAGAAGCTCAAAAGTCTAATATAGTTAAATCTATAAATCCTTTGTTACTTTTACTATTGCTGTTAAATTTCCTTAAAGTTTTATGCTGAATGATTCCACATTTAGGACAAATATACCATATGGAAAACTAGTCATGCTGACCTGATAATGGAATCAGTTCTTAAGTAATTTTTATGGATATTTGATAATGTAGTGTTATTATGGTGTTAGTGATATTTGTTTTCATTATAGATAGCTGAATATGTTTTATATTTATATACACTGTACATATGTAACTGAATATGTTTTACATGTATATATATCTCAGAATGACTGAAGTCTTTGGTTATGATTTTTGGTTTTAAGAATTTTTAATTTTTGTCAAGTGAAGTAATTCTAACAGTTTTAATGAAATACCATATCTTAAAAATTGCCATTTTGAATAAAGTAGGTAGTGTGTTCTGATATGAAATTGCCATTGTGTTAACGTTAGAAAACATAATTAGCCGGGCTCGGTGGCTCAGCCTGTAATCCCGCGCTTTGGGAGGCTGAGGTGAGTGTATTGCCTGAACCCGCGGGTTTGAGACCCGCCTGGGCAATTTGGCGAGACCTCATCTCTACAATAAATCAACAATTAGCCGGGCGTGGTAGCACGCGCCTGTAGTTCCAGCTACTTGGAAGGCTGAGGCGGAAGGATCGCCGGAGTCCAGCAGGTTGAGGCTGCGGTAACCGGGAGTGGCCACTGCACTCCAGTCTGGGCAACAGAGTGAGACTCCAACTCAAAAAAAAAAAAGAAAACATCATTAATTGACTCCTCTGTCTTCACAGAACAGTTAGTCACATGAATTTGCCCAGTTGTTTCTAAAACACTATCCAATAACTTACCTTTCCCCCTTAACTCCCTCAAATCCTACCATAGCTATGTGAAGTTGCATTCATGTAAATTGTTATTAACTACTTTGCAAACAGTTTAATACTTGCAGTTCTTTTAGTTTATATATATTCAATATACTAATTGTCCTTTTATCATAATAAATGTGCTTTTATTTCTAAAAAAACAAACAAAAACCCTTCAAAGTATTAGGAGAGATATTAGCCTCTTAGAATAGGAGTTGATATGCTTTCTCATTGAGAAATTAGTCTTTATATTTATAATCAGTAATATAATAAAGGAAAAAAATTGAAGGTATTAGGTTTGTGTCTAAACTTTCTATAGTTTGACCCTAAAACAAGTGAACATTTTGTTTTGATGCCTTTTTGAACACTAAATACATTTTCTTGTGTACACTGGGCCCTCAATAAATACAATATTTGTAGTAAATAACTGAATGAAATACCTTCCATTATGAAGAAATTTATTTTCAAATTGCTGAGAAATTGACTCTTTAAATTTCTGCCTGTTTGGTTTAATCCATTAAAGTATACACAACTAGCTTGTAACAGGTTAGCACATTTTTACTGCTTGTGTAAGAAATTCCTTTTGTACTTAATATATGTTTATTTGATCAGTTAGCTCAATTGTAGATGGCTTCCTTGTTGAATTTGTTTATTCAGTTTTTGTGATAGTTTGAAGAGCTATCTAGACTAATGCTGTCCAATAGAACTTTTCTGCAGTGGCGAAAACAGTCTTTATCTGTGCTGTCTAATAAAGTTGCAGCTACCCACATAAGCTAATAAGCTCTTGAAATGTGGTCAGTGTGACTGAGAAACTAAGGTTTTAATTTTATTTAATTAAAACTGATTTAAATTTTGAAAAGCTAATTGTAACTATTGTATAGTGCGGATATGCCTACTTTATTTTCATTTCCTTTTCCTAGTTATAGTAAGTTTATTTTCTAGGTAAACATTCTAATTTCACATACAGTGTGAGGTAAAACTCATTGAAACCTATGGTTTAAAAGTGCCAAGAGCAGCTGGGCTCGGTGGCTCAGCCTGTAATCCCACGCTTTGGGAGGCTGAGGTGAGTGGATTGCCTGAGCCCGCGGGTTTGAGACCCGCCTGGGCAATTTGACGAGACCTCATCTCTACAATAAATAAAAAAAAAAAAACAAAAAAATTAGCCGGTATGGTAGCGCGCACCTGTAGTTCCAGCTACTTGGAAGGCTGAAGTGGAGGGAATCACCTGAACCCAGCAGGTTGAGGCTGCAGTGGCCGGAAGCAGCCACTGCACTCCAGTCTGGGTGACAGAGTGAGACTCCAACTCAAAAAAAAAAAAAAAAAAAAAAAAAAAAGCCAAGAGCTAATTCTAAAACTTAATTTATTAAACTTTTTTTTGTATTTGATTTTTGTTGCATTTATCTGAAACATTGGGTTGCCATATTGAACATACCATTGACCATTTCTCCTCATTTCTGGAGGCAGTTTCATTCTAAGGAGAAACATATGTCCTAAGGACCCATAAACTAATGATCTTTTTAAGCTTGGTCTGTAAAAAAAAAAAAAGATTGGTCTGTAAAAAGCTTTTGTTCATTTTTAAGCAGCTGATTTAGAGGAAAGTTTTAATGAACATGAACTGGAGCCCTCATCACCTAAAAGTAAAAAGAAAAGTCGCAAAGGAAGGCCAAGAAAAACTAACCTTAAAGGGCTGTCGGAAGATACCAGGTCCACATCCTCCCATGGAACAGATGAAATGGAAAGTAGTTCCTATGTAAGTAGAAAACTGTTGGATTCTTACTTTTTGTTGCACCATGAATGTTCATTTCACCTGTATGTATAAGTAAAGTTCATCATTTGAAATTTGAAATTTTAAACAAGCTGGAAATACTTATAACATGGTTTTGTGGATTTTTTAAGGTTCTTTTTTTCTTTTATGTTTGCAGAGAGATAGGTCTCCACACAGAAGCAGCCCAAGTGACACCAGGCCTAAATGTGGATTTTGTCATGTAGGGGAGGAAGAAAATGAAGCAAGAGGAAAGCTGCATATATTTAATGCCAAGAAGGCAGCTGCACATTATAAGTGCATGGTAAGCATGATTCTTTATGTTCTTTTAAGCCCAAGTTTGTTTTTTGTTTGTTACCCCTGTGATCCAAAAGCCTGAGTGTTTTTGAAAATCATTTAGTTAATAACCACATATAGCACTTCCCCCCCCAGCATTAGTGTTTTAGAGTTATGAATGTTATATCTTGTAATCCCAATTCTTAATAAACTTTAGCTTTTGAAAAATGATAGCCTATAAAGGATTTTAGATTTTAGTAATTTTTTTTTTTGAGTTGGAGTCTCACTCTGTCACCCAGGCTGGAGTGCAGTAGCATGCTCACGGCCACCGCAGTCTCGACCTGCTAGGCTCCGGTGATCCTTCCACCTCAGCTTTCCAAGTAGCTGGAACTACAGGCCCGTGCCACCATGCCCAACTAATTTTTTTTTTTTTTAATTTATTGTAGAGATGAGGTCTCACCAAGTTGCCCAGGATGGTCTTGAACCCATGGACTCAGGCAGTCCTCTCACCTCAGCCTCCCAAAGTGCTGGGATTATAGGTTGTGAGCCACTGCGCCTGGCCTGAAGTAATTTTAGTTACAGTTACCATATTCAAGATCATCTATAAATATTTCATCTATCATCCTTAATAGATTTTTAAATTTCTTAAAGATGAGATGAGAATAAGTTTTTATATTAGTATCCTTAAATCCAGGCTTGACTTACAGGACACATAAATGTTTTTGAATTAGATTGTATTGAATTACTCATCCCATTGATGAATAGCTTTTTAAAATTATACTATTTATTTCAGAGGTTCTTAACTAGAGTGCCTATCAGATTTACCCTGGGGAGTGTTTTATAAAATATGTAACCCCCCATAGGACCCCCATAGAATAGATCCTAGACGTCTGTATTTTTAAAAAAAATTTCAGGTGATTCTGATCTGTATTTATGGGTGAAATTTACCAATTTAAACTATTTTTTAAAACTTTGTGGAAATGTAAAATAGTTAAGACGACAGGGTAACATTGCTGAAATCTTGATTGTTTGAAGAAGGATATTTAATCCTGGCTCCACACTGGCAATCTTAGTTTTATTTCACAGTCTGTATTTTGAGTTATATTTTAATCAGACATGTAGATATATTAAAAATAATTGAGTGGGTACTTGATTATTAAGGAAAAATCATCTTTCTCAAGAAATCTTTTTCTCATAAGGATTCTGAGTGTTAATGTTCTGCATTTTTCTTCTCTAGCTGTTTTCTTCTGGCACAGTCCAGCTCACAACAACATCAAGAGCAGAATTTGGAGATTTTGACATTAAAACTGTACTTCAGGAGATTAAGCGAGGAAAAAGAATGGTCTGTGGTTTTTATTTTTGTGTTATGCAGCATTACTCTTAACTGTCTGCTTTTAAATTTAGAATACATCTCAAATTTATCTAGTCATCAAAAATTTAATACAAAGTAGTTCATATGTTAAAGCAAAGAATATATTTGAGTTATTTGTAATATAATAGAGGGTGCTGATATTACAGAAACTTATTTCTCTTTTTATATAACTTAATTACTTAAAAGAATTATATTACGATTTATATTTCAAGGTATTTACAAGCCCTTTAATAAAATAGATGAAGATATGAATGTGATAAATCTTATTAAATTTAAAATGTTATGTCGTGTAAGCTTGCTTAAAGGAAATTTTTTTTCAGAGCTTCTGTTTAAAGTACACATACACAGTTATGTCTCTTAAAATATTTATCATAGGTTTAAAGTTTCTTTATAAAATAATATAAAATGTGCCTTAGTTTCATGTTATTAAACATACAGAATTACTAATAAGTACCTTTAAGAAATATCGGTGTCTTCATTGATCACTTACTCCTTTAAAGTTTATGCATATTATAAAATACCAATGGAATACAGTCTTTTCTTTAAGACAGCAGGTGTTTTTAGAAATGACTTCAATTTTTCAATTTGCTATTGTTTAGATTTTCAACATATAAAAATTAGATTAGTAATACTCATCTATCCATCACCTTGATTCATCAGTTATCAAGAATTTGCAGCACTCGCTTCATCTATGCCTTTTATTCTGGTTGCTTGAAGTATTTTAAAGCAGATCTCAGACTTAATATCACGTTACCTCTGCATAGTTCAGTATGCATATCTTAATAATTGGACATTTTCTTACCTATCCACAATGTCATCACGCCTTATAAATTAACAATTCTTCAGTGTCGTTTAATACCCAATTCATATACATACTTCCCCATCTGTCTCAAAACTATTCGGAATCCAACAGAGGACCATATATCATGTTTGGTTTTTATATATCCTTAATTAATCTAGGACAGTCCTTCTTCCCTCTCTTTGTTTTTTTAAATTTTATTTTATTTTTTAATTTTTAATTGAGCAACATTTTGTTTCATAAAATGGGATAAGCATTCCCCTCCCTTTGTTTGTTGCTTTTCTTTTTGTTTTATATACCATTGACTTCTTAAAGAAAATGAATTAATTGTCCTGTAGAATTTCCCACATTTCTGATTTGTCCGTGTGCTTTTTCAAGATACCATTAAACTTGTCTCTATATCTGCCATATTTTCTTTTAAAGTGGAAGTTACACGTAAAGGCTTGGTTAGACTCAGTTTCAGCTTTTTGGGGGGTAAGAATACTTCCCAGGTGAAACTATATCATCCATATTTTATCACATCAGGCAGGTCATAATGTTTGATCTTTGGATTCAGGTGGTAAGTCCAGTCCCTCCATTGTGAAGTTCCCCTCCAATCTGTCATGTAATGATTTCAGACATTTATGATCTTTGTCTGAATCCATTAAAAATGACTCTCTTGGAACTGCATGTTTTAAGGTGTGAAAATTGTTAATAGTATCTTTTCCATTTGGATCCAGTTCAGTTTATTGATATACTTATTACTCTTTTTAAAAATAAAGCTCTTTTATAACACAGCCTGTAGTACTAAAAAAAAAAAAAAAAAGGGGAGGGGAACATTTACTTTATCATATCATGCAGAACAATGGTGTGTCAAACAGCTAAAGTTCAAAGAGGTGACTAAGATAATTCATTTCTCTTCCTCAGCTTGCTGTTTACCTCTGCAATGATGAGGGTTAGAGTAAACACTAACCTACCATTTCCCCTAAGTGTGCTCCAAAGGAAGTTAGTCCATCAAGAGGAGATCCCCCACCCTTCCAAAAGTAAAAGGTCATCTAGAGTTCAATAAACTTGGAAACTTTATCTCCTGTCCCCCAGAGAAAAGACTGTGAGAAATTTTACAGCAGTGATCTGATTAACCTATCCTTTCTCAAGCTTATTTTACTGTGAAACCCTTTTTTCTACAGGCACCTTTTAATCTCCAAACATTCTTTAGGCAAGGCCACGTTGGGAAGTATTGAAAAGATTTCAGCCCCTTTAGTCTTCCTTTGCTGTTTTGCGTGTTTGTTAGCAATCTCTCTCTGGAGGAATTGCTTTTCCTGATTTCTCATTCTTTACCCACTCATAATAGGAAAAGATCTGATCTCAGGGAGGAGAAGAAGACAACCTGATGTATGATATACAATATTATATATTGTAAAAGAATGATATACATATCCTAAAGAATGATATATAATATCATTCTTTTTGTGTGTTTGGCCATATTAAGGAGTATCTTATCTATATTTAGATGTTAGACTTATTTATTTATTTATTTTTTGAGTTGGAGTCTCAGTCTGTAGCCCAGGATGGAGTGCAGTGGCACACGCACGCCACCGCAGCCTTGACCTGCTGGACCCAGGCAATCCTTCCACCTCAGCCTTCCAAGTAGCTGGAATTACAGGCATGCGCCATCATACCCGGCTAATTTTTTTATGTATTGTAGAGATGAGGTCTTGCCATGTTGCCCAGGCTGGTCTCGAACCTGTGGGCTTGGTCAGTCCTCTCGCCTCAACCTCCCAAAGTGCTGGGATTATAGGCGTGAGCCACCAGACCCAGCTAGATGTTAGACTTCTGATGGTTAGTGCAGTTTTTCTAACAAGCTGGCAGTTTACAAATGTTAAATAATGGAAATGTCGGGATGACTCAATATTAGTTTTATCAAAGTATGATTTAAGTTGCAGCATTATTTTAATTATATGCTATATTATAAGTTCATTGTACTCTTCCAATAGAAAATGACTGCCTCTTTTCTTTGTAAACTAGGATGTTTGGTTGAAATATAACTAAAATAGAATAAATAAGGTAGCATAAACTTTGAAATGCTGTTTATGATTTTTCTTTCTCTTTCCTTAAACAGAAATGTACACTTTGCAGTCAGCCCGGCGCTACTATCGGATGTGAAATAAAAGCCTGTGTTAAGACTTACCATTACCACTGTGGAGTACAAGACAAAGCTAAATACATTGAAAATATGTCACGAGGGAATTTACAAGTAAGAAAACAACAATTGTCCATTTCCCTGAACATGTTAGTAACTACCCATAAATAGATGACATGACTTTACTTGGTCATAGAATACCGAACACATGTAAGGAATAACTACTGCAATTGGCATTTTCCTCTGACTGAATATTCCTGGATTAGCATTCATCCATCGAGTATTAGTATGCATACTACATACCAGGCATTTGTGCTAGGAGCTGGGCATGCACTAGTGATCAAAATGACATAGACTGTGTTCTCATGAAGCTTACAGTCTATTGGGAGAGTCCTATTAATTAAGTGGCCAGATAACTGAATATACAATTACAGACTCATGTAAGTGCTCTAAAGAAGTTACAGAGTTTTATGAAAGCATACATGTAAGAAAGAAGAACTAACATAGTCTGTAGTGGGAAGTGTTTAAGAATTTTCTGGCTGGGCGCAGTGGCTCATGCCTATAATCTCAACACTTTGGGAGGCCAAGGTGGGAGGATTGCTTGAGCCCAGGAGTTCAAGACCAGCCTAGGCATCATAGCAAGAACTTGTCTCTACAAAAAATAAAAATTTAGCCAGGCATGGTGGTCATGCCTATAATCCCTGGTACTCAGGAGGCCAAGGCAGAAGGGTCATCTGAGCCCAGGAGGTCGAGGCTGCAGTTAGCCAAGATCGTGTCACTGCTCTTCCAGCCTGAGCCACAGAGTGAGATCCCGACTCAAAAAAAAAAAAAAAGTTCTAAAGGAAATAGTGCTTGAGCTGAGATATGAAGGTCAAAGGTGAACCTTGGAGGAGGGGTTGTGCAGAGGTGTTCTAGGCAGAGAGAATGGCATATCAAGACACTTGAGTCAAACAGAAGCGAGAGTAGAAGTGGAGAGAGGTGAATGCTATTGCTGGTGGTCCAGGTGAAAATTGTTGATAGCTTAGAACAGAATTTATTTGTGAAGATAGAAGCCAAAAGATTCTCTTGGAAAGATGATGAAAGAATAAGGTTTGAAGATTTAGGATTGCATGTCACCCTCTTTTTTATGAGTCTTTCATTTACCTGTGCTGCCTTGGGCTAGTGGTATCAGTGTATATCTATAATGGTTCCATGTGTTTAATCGAATGGATGATAAGTTGGTAGAGATCCCTGAACTTTAGACTTGCCTTTCAGAGTTTTAAAGCACTTCCTTACTCTCACATCCCTAGTATACAATAAACCAATGACTTCAGGGTCTAATATTCTCTGTAAAAAGCAGTTTACACAACCAGTCACCAAGTCATTTGGATGTCTGCATAAGATGCTAATACAGTATTATAAAATTTGCCAAACTTTGTTTAGTAATAAAGGCACAAATGTTTTTCAAGAGAGTTCTAATAATCCTTTAAGGAACAAAAATTCCAGTATTATTTAAAGAGGTCCAGCACATAGCAAGAGATGGAAAACTTCTTGGTTCCTTCTGTAAAGCTTGCATAACTATGCTACCAAACCTAACAAAGATACATTAAAAGGAAAACAAACTGTACACCAGTCTTTTATAAATACATATACAAAAAGTATAAATAAAATATTAGTAAATCAAACCAGCTCTCTATTCTAAGAATTTGAACACTCTTCAAAATTAGGAAATATTAATGTGATTTATTAGAATTTTTTTTTTTTTTGAGTTGGAGTCTCACTCCGTCGACCAGACTGGAGTGCAGTGGCTGCTCCCGGCCACCGCAGCTTCGACCTGCTGGGCTCCGGCGATCCTTCCGCCTCAGCCTTCCAAGTAGCTGGAACTACAGGCGCGCGCTGCCACACCCAGCTAAATTTTTTTGATTTATTGTAGAGATGAGGTCTCGCCAAGTTGCCCAAGAGGGTCTCGAACCCGCGGGCTCAGGCAATCCACTCACCTCAGCCTCCCAAGGCACGGGATTACAGGCTGAGCCACCGAGCCCAGCTGATTTATTAGAATTTATAGAGTAAATTAACATCCTATTGCCTTCCTGGTAGGTGGTGAAAAGACATTCGATAACATCATTTTTTAATTTCAAAGTAAAATAACAAGAATGCTCTTGGCAAGCTAAGAATCTTAATAGGATGTTTATGAGAAAACAATATCAAATAGCTTATTTATTGTTAAAGTAAAGGAGCAATGGTTTTTAACCAGGGATGGGCCTCAGAATCACCTGGGAGTGGATAGGGCTTCTTTAAAAAGGTTCTTACCTGAACCCTATCTGCAGACATTTAAATTCAGTAGATCTGGATTGAGGCCCAAACCATGATGATTCTCCAGGTGATTCTTATGTTCATCTCTAACTGAGAACCTTCAGACTAAATACACATTCAGATTAGGAGCAAGACAAGGATGCCAACTATCAGCGTTACTTTTAATGTTCATCTGGAGGGTTAGGCTGATGCAAGAAGAAAGAGAGATCAGTGAGGTGTAGTGGAGCACATCTGTAATCCCAGCTACTCTGAAGGCTCAGGCAGTAGGATCACTTGAGTCCAGGATTCAAGACCAACCCGGGCAATATAGCAGGACCCTATCTCAATAAAAAATAAAAAAGAAAGAAAAATGTATAATAAACAAAATGATCATTATCTATTATTGATAGCATCATCTACCAAGAAAGTCCAGAGGAATCAACTTTGAATTTATTAAAATTAATAAGAACTCAGTAGCATTGCTGAATATGAAATACATGAATTTTAAAAAACAATTCCAATAATAACTAGTTAGAAAATGTAAGGGAAAACTGTCCATCATACCCTCACTCCCTCCATAGACACATATAAAAGATGAATCTTTTTCATTAAAAAAAAAAAAACACATTTTCAAAGAACTCAGATGAATGGTGAAATATATTCTGTTCCTTGATAGAAAACTCAGCAATGAAAGATACCTGTTCTTACCAAATTAACCTAGAAATCTAATATAATTTTAATCAAATCCAAAATTTTTGAGTTTTACCAAGAAGAGTAAATGTATTAGAATTTTCTATTTGTAATGGTTAGATTTACCTTATATAACAGAAAAAAATAGTAGAGAGAGATCTGTTTTCTCATCTAAAAGAGGTGTAAAGGAAAACAGTCCAGATGTTATAGGCAGTTTTTCAGTGTCGTCAGCGACCCAAGTCACCAGCTTTCTACTGATTCATCTTTGGGATATTCTTCCACATATGTGTGTGTATGTTTTTATCCACATAGAAGAATCTCCAGAAGTATATTTAGCAAACTCAACAGTTATATTACCTCTCATTGGTTGCATAGGGATGGAAGAGGAGAAGAGGCAGTTTTATATTCTCCATTATATGATTCTATGGTGTTTGAATATCTTCGTAAGCAGTACATTATTATTTAGAGTAGCCATTTGTATTTTTAAATAGCAGGCCAGTTTTTTGTTTTTTTTTTTGAGTTGGAGCCTCACTATGTCACCCAGACTGGAGTGCACTGACCGCTCCTGGCCACCGCAGCCTCGACCTGCTGGGCTCCGGCGATCCTTCCGCCTCAGCCTTCCGAGTAGCCGGAACTACAGGTGCACGCTACCATGCCCAGCTGATTTTTGATTTATTGTAGAGATGAGGTCTCGCCAAGTTGCCCAGGCGGGTCTCGAACCCACAGGCTCAGGGAATCCACTCATCTTGGCCTCCCAAAACTCTGGGATTACAGGCTGAGCCACTGAGCCCGGCAACAGGCCTATTTCAAACATCCAAAATCAGACTATACAGAGAATTATTGTATTTAAACTTTAACTTTGTTTAAACATTTTTATACTAGTTATTCATTTTTATTTTGAAAAAAGTAGAAATATTAAGAAAAAAAATGTCAACTTAATTCTACCACCCAGAGATAACAATTTTAAATCTTCTGGAATATTTTCTTCTAGATGTTAGTGTGATTGTGTAGATGTGTATATATTTGTGAAAACAAGATTTTCTTACATATGCTATTTTATCATCTTTTTTCCTCTTGCTATATCTGGGACATTTTTTCTACGACATTTAGCAGTTTTACATCTGTTTTAATGGTTGCATAGAATTCTACTATATGAGTATATTTGTTTATTGGCTCCTTTTTTAGATGTTTGGGTTGTTTTTACTCTTTAGCTGTTAGAAAACCAGGTTTCAGGTTGGGCACAGTGGCTCACACCTATAATCCCAGCACATTGAGAGTCCAAGGTAGGAGGATCACTTGAGCCCAGAGTTCGAGACCAGCTTGGGCAACATAGCAAGACCCCACCTATTAAAAAAAATAGCTACTTGGAAGACTGAAGTAGGAGGATCACTTGAACCCAGGAGCTTGAGGCTGCAGTGAGCTGTGATGGGCCACTGCACTCCAGCCTAGGGACAGACTGAGGCCCCTGTCTCAAAAGGGGTGAGGGGCAGGTGTGGTGGCTCATGCCTATAATCCCAGCACTTTGGGAGACCGAGGTGAGAGGATTGCCTAAGCCCACGGGTTCGAGACCAGCCTGGGCAACTTGGCAAGACCTCATCTCTGCAGTAAACAAAAAAATTAGCCAGCCGGGCTCAGTGGCTCAGCCTGTAATCCCAGCACTTTGGGAGGCCAAGGTGAGTGGATTGCCTGAGCCTGCGGGTTCGAGACCCGCCTGGGCAACTTGGCGAGACTTCATCTCTACAATAAATCAAAAAAATTTGGCCGGGTATGGTAGTGCACGCCTGTAGTTCCAGCTACTTGGAAGGCTGAGGCGGAAGGGTCGCTGGAGCCCAGCAGGTGGAGGCTGCAGTGGCCGGGAGCAGCCACTGCACTCCAGTCTGTGTGACAGAGTGAGACTCCAACTCAAAAAAAAAAAAATTAGCCAAGCGTAGTGGCGCTTGCCTATAGTTCTAGCTATTTGGAAGGCTGAGGCAGAAGGATCATCTGAGCCCTGCAAGTAGAGGTTGCGGTGGCTGTAAATGTGCCACTGCACTCCAGCCTGGGACAGAGTGAGACTCCAACTCAAAAAAAAAAAGATTTTCAAATGTAAACAAAAATCGAATAGTATTACAACTGCCCATGTCAGCATTTACGAAGTTATTACCACAGTTATTTTATCTATTTTCTTCTGAAGTATGCTAAAGCAAAATCCCAGATCTCTTGACATTATCAAACTTTGTAAAATTAATAATTATTTCTTAGTATCATACCCAATCCACTTTCAATTTCCCCAATTGTCTTGAAAATGCTGTTGTAAATTTAATTTGTTCAAATCTGGATGCATACAAGGCCCATTCATTGTATATGCTATGTCTCTTACGTCTGTCTTAATATGGAGCTATCCCCACCACACTCCCTTTTTCCTCCTGTTTGTTGAAGAATTCCAATAAATGGTCTTGTAAAAGTCCCACATTATAGATTTGTCTGTTTGCTATTTCATGTTGCCACTTATCTTGTGTCTCCCATATTTTCTGTAAACTAGAAGTTGATTCAAAAGTTTAATTAGATTAAGGTTATTTTGGGGGGAAAGATCTTTCTTAGGTACCCCTTTGTAGGACTCTCACTCTTGATATTTAAATTCATGATTTAAAAGAAAAAAAGTAGCTCCCAGTGTGTAGCATTTGAAGAGTACAAATTCTCCCTAGCTCTTTGAAAGTTATGGAAAATGTTTTAAACCTAAAAAGAAAAACAATAAGCAAAACTAGATTGAAGTCAGTTGTTAAGTTGTCTATTGTGCCCCAACTCCACCCCTGCCTTTTATGCTACTCAAATGTTAGACCTAGTTTACATCATCTATTTGTGATGTGAATTCCTATATGATCATCTTTTATCCACTGCTGACCACAAGAGGGCATCCAGTGAACATTTTCTAAGCATTGTTCCATTGTCATCTCGCGTATAATTGAGCTAATACTGAGCCCACCCTTCACAGGTTGTCCAAAATCACCTGCATTACTATTTTTATTAAAAAGTTAATGAATTTCAAATATACAGTGTATATACTCAAATAAAAGGTTTTTGGAACAGCATCCTCAAAGTGTCATTCCAGAAATTATTTGCTTGTCTTAAAGAGAAAAACCTGCCTTTACAGTGGAGATATCTGTGCATCACCACTACTTTAACAAATGATCATACATAGCATCATCAATAGTGGGACAGTTTGGAAGTACATGCCTCCTGAAGTATGCAGGATCACCTACAAAGTGTCTTGACTGAAAAAGAAAAGTTGAATCTGAAGCTAACCAAGCCCTTAGACCTTATATCTAGTTTGTAGAAAATACAAGGTGAGAGAGAACCTTACAGTCTCACAAGGTGAGAGAGAAAACAGTATCACAATTAGACAAATCCAGAATGTGCTACAGTTGAAAAGCTGTCTGGTCTGATCTCATCCAAAAAAAGTCAGTGTCATGAAAAAACAAGTTTACAGGACCAGTCTAGATCAAGAGAGACATAGCCAAGTGCAATGCCAGAAAACTGTTGGATGACTCATGAAGGTATTCTAGTGAGGGCCAGGACGCTAATGATGAAAAGGTATTTGAAGAATTTGAGTAAAATTATTTCATGAAATGTGAGCAAAAAACAGCAGTATATATAGAATGTATATATATAGAATAGTATATATAGAATATTATTTTAAATTATGTATGTGAAACTGATTTATAGAATTTGATTATTTCATCCAGATGCCTGAAAGTTAATGGTTTCAAGGTAGACAAAAACTTTGCTTTAATCTCATTGGGCAAAAGGAGGAATTGCCTTATGGAAACTGCCATCCTAAAACAGAGGTTTTATTTCAGCTGAACTTTTATTATCTCAATAATAATGTATTTTCCTATCTTTTAGAAAAGGACCTGTAATTAATTGTGGAGTACTTTTAGGTGTGAATGAGGAAACCCATTCTTTAAATGGGCACCAACCTCATCCACTAATGATGGCATGAATGTATTATTCTTATCAATAATGACAAAGCATTTTGAGATTTTTGTCTTTCATCATTGTAGACTATATTGTAAAAATCATAGTGGAAATGATGAGAGAGATGAAGAAGATGAGGAACGAGAAAGTAAAAGCCGAGGAAAAGTAGAAATTGATCAGCAGCAACTAATTCAGCAGCAACTTAATGGAAACTAGGTATGAAAGTTAATTATATGGGATCTGTTGTCAGGATACAATAAACACTGATAAATACATGTTGAAGTAATGGTATGCAGTAAGATTTTTAAATCCTATTATGTTTAGTTAAGAGCATGTTATTAGAATGCTGAGGATTTTGTAGACTTGCATAGTTGTTTTTTTTTTTTTTGACTAGCTGATTTTTGTAACCGTAAAAACAAGCTATCCACTTTATCAATAAATGTAGTTGTAAAGTCAAATCAGTAAGATAGTCTCACTCCTCAATAACATTATATTGATTGTGTGCCCCCCAAGCATCATATTTTACATTTTTTTATCATCTTTTAAACAGGTTCATGGGACAGAGTTAGAAAACTGGGAATGAATAAGACATCTATAACTACTATTCTTTTTTCACTGTTTCTAAAATCAAAAAGGGTTTGTAATTTTTACTGCCCAACTCTTAGATCCTTCATTGAACTGCCTAAAAATGTCTTGTTTGTTTTATGAGCCTTCACTAGAAGGCTGAGTTTGACATGTTGATATTACGTAGCTGTAGTTTGCAGTTTCTGGGAAGCAATTGAAACACTATTAACCCTGTGTATAGTGTCAACAGTTAAAACAGACGAAATGAAGTAAGCTATATTTCTGGACTGAGCAAAGTTCTACTGTTTAGAGGGATTAATTTTGTTTAGTAGATTCATACTCAAGGGAAAGCATAAGCAAAATTTACTTTACAGTGCAGACATGCCACTGGTGGCAACACATGGTAATTTGTGGATTTTTTTTCACACTCAAGTAATGGAGGCTAGAAACGGAGAGAACCTTCTTTTTCTCTTGGCTTTGATAGCACATGCTAGACATCTCTTCCAAGAAGTATGCTAAAGCTTTTCATTTGGTTCCTGTTAAAGTTGTTCTCACTGACCACCATGGACTTGGGCAACTGGTGATTATAAGCTATGAGCTCCAGTGCTTATGCCAAAATCCTCTTGACAGTACACTTCTTCTTTTCCATGTCATACAAGAGGCTTCTGGCAAAATGATTGAGTCCTTTCAAGTTTAAACTAACATTTTGCAACAGCAAAATAAACTTCTTAAAGATTTAAAGCGTTACCACTTGCTAAGGACTTTAGACACCATGTCAGAAACCTGTTCCTCTCAAGTGCCCTGTTGTGTGGAACACTTCACATAGTGGCCCAAAGTATGTAAGGAGGCTTCGTGTGCTGTAGGAGTAAAACAATCTTTACATAAAACAGTATTTATTTTTAATTTTGTGACCACTATTTTAGAAACTTTATTTAATATTTTTAATGTTTTCAGTCATTGCTTTGGTTGTCTATAAATATAGGCTTTTGTGCCCTGCTTTTCTTCTGGTAGGGCTCAATGTTGTTTTATCGATCATCAGAATTGTTTATGAAAGCCTAAGAACCCAGCTTTTTAGAGAGGATTTTCACACTGGCATTTCTAGCTAGTGATATTTTCTTCCAACTTACCTGCTGAAGCACATTTATATATTTCTTTAAGGCAAAACCAAAAAACTTTAGTTGTGGTCTGCCTATTATTACCATAGCACCTCAGTACCAAGGGGAAGGGATTCTGATTTCTGATTTATTAATTAATCTACCACAGAAAAGCAGATTTGCAAATAAAAAATAACATATTAACTTGACTGTACAATTAAGATATCCTGCAGCTGGTAAAACAGCATTTTGAAGATGTAACAGGTGGAAAATTACACTGTGCTTCATGACTTTTTTTTTAAACTGCTAGTCCCTTAAGGTCACGTTTGTCAAGTGTGTATTCACACATTTACTTAAATCAAGGGACTCAATGCTTGCTTTATTTTAACGATCTTTTATTGTTATTTTTAGAAGGAAACTAGCTTTAGCAGTGGGTTGCCCTGTATGTTTTCTTTTTTTGCTTTTAATATGCTGTTGGGTTTTTTATGTGTGTATGTGATTAATTTTCAAAATTCATCATGACTTGAAGTGCAGAACAGATCTAGATGTTTGTTTACCAAGCTATGTGACTTTTCCCAAAGGATCTGTACTTTATTTCCTTACAACAGCTTGAAAATCATTATTTTTTAAATCTTTAAATCACTGTGTCTAGATCATTTTTTACATTGTGTGCCATAGAGTTACCCGTGGGACAACAGAGCTCCTTCATTTTTGGACAACTACTGTAATCGTTTTTTTAAGGAAAAATGGAAGGTGTCGGGTAATCATGGCCAGTCAATAATTCTATAAAGGACTTCAAATACTATAGCTGTCAGTTGATGGATTTATTATGTAGTAAAATGTATGACTTTGTATGGGTTTCTTCAGCCCTTTCTCTGCCACTAGCAACCAGAATAGCACTTTACCTTTTGGTTGGCTAGATAAGTGGCTGACTACCTGTTTTTCTCACTGTGGTGTGATTGGCTAAACAATCTTTCATTAAAAATTGAAATGTAAATTGAAGTCACGTAAAAACTCATGTTTGGCTGTAAGCTTCCAGTATTTTGATTCTCTTGCTTTTGTCACATGCTGAGTAAAAGTGCCTTACAATGTAAAAATTGTACAGTACTTATGTTCCCAAGTAGCATCATCATCTTCTGGGTAGTAATTACATTGTGGTATTAATATTTAGAAAAATGAACCTCAGCAGTGTATTTACTGTACATCTCTTAAGTCCTTAACTGTAGTTTTAATAAGCATGACATTTGATAAGTATATAACATTTACATCATTTCAAAAAATACTGCCGTTACTGTCTTTTATGCATATTTTAGCCTGAAATTTTGAAGCGTCTTTTCTTTCTTTGCTTTTTTCTCTTTTTGTTTTCTTTTTTGTTTTGTTTTTTTTGTTATTGATATTAAACAGTGTAATCTTTGCAAGCGTATATTGAAGATTATTCTGGAGCATTTATTGCCTTACCAGAAATGTTAGTAAGAAATGTTCCTTAGAGTAGAAAGATAGACTTGAGTTTCTATAATAAGAGCTCTTTGTTCCTGAGGGGAGGGGGGAAGGGGGTGAATTTTACTTTCATCTCAAATTATTAAAAACCCATCAACTGAAACAAATTTTATTTCAAGGATCAGCAATTTTAGAATTTCAGATAGTACTTGCTCAGAAGTACATGCTATTCAAGACATTAAGAGAATTAACAAGATCTGTAGATCTACTATCGAATCAGAATCTATGTACTTGAACAAATGTGTGAATCTCAAATATCTCAAAGCAAAAGAAAAAGTGTTCTAGAGTGTTGTTGCTTTTTTAAAAAGTGCTGGAGTTAGACCAAGGTATACAGTTTTGTTCTAACAGCCATTTAGATTAATTGTAAAGATAAGGAATGCATTATGGGTCAAAAATCAAACATTCCTCTCATGTTATGTATATTTTGTTCCTGTTATATTGGCTTTATTTTCAGAATTGTAGTTTGTAGTATTAGTTTCCTTTTATTGGTATTCTTGCATATACTATTCATTCAATAAATGAGTTATGACGTTCATATTTGTATGTCTTTTTTTGTGACAGCATTTAATGAAGCTTATTTTATAACAGCATAGTATTACATTCCTTCTGGTCTTGCTTTATTTCAAGGTGAAATGCCTGGTTTGTTTAATAACTTGTCATTAAACAAGTATGGGGAAAAATGTGAATTTGAATTTGGTTCAAAGTTCCACAATATAAAGGTTTTTTTCATGGAAACAACAATCTTTCAAATACAATTGAACTGCATTACATTTTAGTTATTTTTATTACATGATTTAGATGCCTACAGCTTGAATTGGGGCCTCTGGAACCAAGTTAAATGATGATTATGAAAAAAGCCCAACTCCTAATATAATTTACTTGATGGGTAATAGGGGTACAGGAATAATATCCTTGTCATAGAGGGATTCTACCTTATAGATTTACATTTATTCCCATTACCATGGACAGCTTGCTTCTATACAGTGCTTGTATACTGAAGTTTGTTATATCCAGGCCAGAAATAGGAATTTTTAATGAGTAGAATATGATCGTTCCATACACATAATTTCTAACCTGCAATACTATTTAGAGGGGGAAAAAAAATCACGTAACAGGTTCTGATTAACGGTGGCATATAGGATAGTGCTTTACTGCAAATGCTACCTAATAGTGCCCGACACGTGTACCTGTGTGTGTTTAAAAGCCATGATTGGCCGGGCATGGTGGCTCAACCTGTAATCCTACCACTTTGGGAGGCCAAGGTGAGAGGATTGCCTGAGCCCAGGGGTTCAAGACCAATCTGGGCAACTTGGTGAGACCTGTTTCTACAATAAATCACAAAAAGTAGCCAGGAGTGGTGGCATGTGTCTGTAGTTCCAGCTACTTGGAAGGCTGAGGCGGAAGGATTACCTGAACCCAGCAGGTCGAGGCTGCAATGGCTGTGAGCATGCCACTGCACTCCAGCATGGGCGACAAGAGTGAGACTCCAACTCAAAAAAAAAAGGCCATGATTAAGTCTCATTTTAATTGTCACAATAAAAATAAGGAGGGGGGTTATGTGGTTTTCTTCAGTGATTTGAAACTTTGACTGCTGGTTTTTTGTTTTGTTTTTCCAGCTGCAGTCACCAATAATTGCTGAGGCAATTCCAAAGCATAAACCTGGCAGAATTTCTTAGGAAAATCCTATGACCAGCAAATAGCCAGTCTATCTTTTTAAGAGAAAAAAACCCAATTCCTTTTATATGTATATGCTAGATTCCTCAGTTTTGTAGGCAAAGTGCCACTTTACATGTGAAACAATGTTAAATAATGTTGCTTTGTTCAGCTAATGAGGCAACTGGACATTAATGACATAAAGCAAAAATGTATTTGTGATTTTTTTTTTTTTTTGAGTTGGAGTCTCACTCTGTCGCCCAGACTGGAGTGCAGTGGCCGCTCCTGGCCACCACAGCCTCAACCTGCTAGGCTCTGGTGATCCTTCCTCCTCAGCCTTCCAAGGAGCTGGAATTACAGGCATACGCTACCACGCCCGGCTGATTTTTTGATTTATTGTAGAGATGAGGTCTCGCTGCCCAGGCGGGTCTTGAACCCGTGGGCTCAGGCAATTCACTCACCTCAGCCTCCCAAAGGCGCGGGATTACAGGCTGAGCCACCGAGCCCGGCTGTATTTGTGATTTTTTATTCAGAAGATGAAAACTATAAATTCCAGTTATTATGTAAATTAATGATGGCATTTGAAATTGTTATACTGTAGCAGACATGTTCTACATATGGACATGGTATTGAAGTCAGTCAACTAGACTTAGATCCTTATCAAAAGACAGCAGATTCAGCCTAGACGTGGTGGCTCAGTCCTATAATCCCAGCACTTTGGGAAGCCAAGATAGAAGGATTGCTTGAACCCAGGTGTTTGAGACCAGCCCGGACAACATAGCGAGACCTTGTCTTAACAAAAAAGTAAAAAAACCTAGCTGGGTGTGGTGACGTGTGCCTTTCGTTTCGGCTATTTGAATGCCTGAGGCTGGAGGATTACTTGAGCCCACGAGTTAGAGGCTGTGGTGAGCTGTGATCATGCCACTGCATTCCAGCCTGGGCAACAGAGTGGGATCTTGACTCATATGTAAAACAAACAAACAAAAAAAAGACAGCAGATCCATAAACATCCAAATTATACCTTTGTCTGTCTCTTTCTGTGGCTCTGTGTTTTTATGCTGGGGGCTGGCAGTGGTGGGGAGATAGAACAATAAAGTGCAGCGGCTGGACTCGGTGGCTCAGCCTGTAATCTCAGCACTTTGGGAGGCCGAGACGAGTAGATTGCCTGAGCCCACAGGTTCGAGACCAACCCGGGCAACTTGGCGAGACCTTGTTTCTACAATAAATTTTAAAAATTAACATGCCACTGCACTCCAGCCAGGGTGATGGAGTGAGACTCCAACTAAAAAAAAAAAAAAAAATGCAGGTTGGCTAAGAGCGAACTAGGTCTCTACTGTGTAGATGATAGTATTCTAATAAAGAGACATATATTAAAACAAGAAACCAAAACTATTTAGAAATTCTTAAAAATTTATCAAAGTAATATATGGCCATACGAAGGAATTAATTACTGATACATACTATAATGGGGATGAGCCTTGAAAACATTATGCTAAGAAGCCAGACACAAAAGGTCAACATTGTATAATTCCATTTATATGAAATGTCCAGAGAGGCAAATCTGTAGAAATGGAATGCACATTAGTGGTTGTTAGGGACTGCAAAGATGAGGAAATGAGGAGTGGCTGTTAACAGGTACATGGTTTCTTTTGGGGGTGATGAAATGTGTGGGATGACATAGTGGTTGATGGTTACACAACTTTGTGACTATACTAACAACCATGAATTACACACTTTGAAAGGGTGAATTTTATGTTATATGAATTTTACCTATGTTTTTAAAGTAATATGTAGTCATTGCACAAGGTTAAAATACAAAGTTAAGCAAAATGTGAATATCTCTCCTTCTCCACAAGCCTACCCCCAGAAGTATTTGATATGTATCTTTCTAAATGCTCTGTGCATATATATGTATACTTTTGTCTAACCTAAATAGGATCATGTTATATCTACATTTCTGCACCTTGTCTTTTTCATTTGAACAATATCACAAGGTATTGGTATATCTAGATTTCTCTTTTCAGTAGTCCCTTAGTATTTCAGTGTATGGATAACTGGAATTGTTCTCTCCAGTCTCCTATACATCCCTATGTTCTTTTTTGTTTGTTTTTGTTTTTAGTTGGAGTCTCACTTTGTCGCCAAGGCTGGAGTGCCGTGGCATGCTCACTGCCACTGCAGCCTCGACCTGCTGGGCTCCAGTGATCCTTCAGCCTCAGCCTTCCAAGTAGCTGGAACTACAGGCGTGTGCTACCACACCTGGATAATTGTTTAATTTATTGCAGAGACAAGGTCTCACTAAGTTGCCCAGGCTGGTCGCAAACCCTTGGGCTCAGACAATCCTCTCACCTTGGCCTCCCAAAGTGCTGGGATTACAGGCTTGAGCCACTGTGCCCAGCATGTTCTTATGCAAGTGATTTCTTAGAATAAATTTCTAGAACTGGAACTGCTATATCAAGGGTATGTACATTTAAAGTTTTGATAAAAATTGCTATCCACAAAAAAAGTGGTTCATATAATGCAGTGGAATATTATGCAGCCATAAAGAAGGACAAAATTATGATCTTCACAGCTACTTGAATGGGCTTAGAGTCTTTAATACAAGAAAAGGATTGACAGTAGTGGGAAATTGCCGGTGGCGTGGGGGTTGGCAGTAGTGGGAATCTGCCGGTGGAGGGGGCACATCTCATCAACAGGGAAACCTGCATAATGAACATTTGTATTTCTAACCCTGAATTGTACCCCACATCTTTAAAATTAAAAAAAGAAAAAAAAATCTACTAAAAACCTAAAAATTGCCATCCACTTCAGAAATTAAGCTAGTCTCCTCTATTCCAGAAGAGTGCTTTTTAATGAAAAGAGGTACAGTGCCTTTAAGAAAAATACTCTCTAGAAAGTTTTATATATATATATATATATATATATATATATATATATATATATGTATGTATAGAGAGAGAGAGAGAGAGAGAGAGCGAGAGAGAGAGAGAGAGACTATATAGCCTATGTAGACTATTATCTCAAAGTGGCTTATGAATTATCTTTGGCAAGCCAGTCGTTATGTTTCATTTGTGAAAGGGTTAGTCAAAGGTTTTGTCTCTCGTGTGTTAACAATAATTACTAGTGAATCATTTCTCTTCTTGCTTTCTGAAAAGTAACAGATTGCTCATCACTGACTATTGTTGCCAGAGCAGCCTGCTCCTCTGTGTCCTGCATCATATGTTATCTTAGCTTCCTTCAGTACACTTGAAGGGTCTGTGTGCTGTTTGGTTGAAGAACTCCTGTCACCTTTATCTGCCATGTGATGACTCTTATTCCCAAAATTATGACTGTATCTAACAACGAGTCAATTATATAAAGCAAGAAAAAATTATCTGAACGTTACACTTTTCAACTAGTTGTTTTGTCCTTGTATGAATAAAACCTAAGACTAACTAGAAAAATTGACTCGATGCTTTTAGCTTATTTGCTAGAAATGAAGTTTTTTTTATTTAGCAATTTCAAGCAACAGTTACTTACATGTCTGAAAATAAATTATTGGTAAAAATAACATGGATATTTAATCATGCTGGCCAGTCGACATGGAAATTTCTAAATAAAGAATAAATTAAATGTCATCAAGGAGAGATCAGTGCTACATAAGAATTAGTTTTTTCTAATTCTCAAAATCACATTCTGTGCTAATTAGTATTTATAACATTAGCCAAACAACTATTTTATTGAAAAATATTTGTAATTTAGAACTCCAGCAATCATGGGGACTGTTGTTATTTTTATTTCAGAGGTTAGCCAGACAATTTAACACAAAGGCTTATTTTCAAACGTTCCTTATCCTTAAGCCCAATAGGCTTATGTTCTATATTTAGTATTGATTTAGTATTACCAGGAAGCAATAATTCTTTGGACCCTATTCTCATATGTTCTTGGTTAGAGAGCAAGCACAAAAGATAAGCAGTTTCTAAATGTTACAGATCATAGAGCTAAAATTTTGGCATTATCCTTAAATATAGCATCTTGCTGGACATCCCTTAGAAGAGTTGTTCTTAAGCATTTCAACCTATTCCATGTGCCAAAGTGCTTATGGCAGCTAGCCAGTGTGCTGGTGATGCAGGGAGAGAGTGTTAAAGAAAACATATGTTGCCTAAGAAGGAGGCTGGGTAGGAGAGAAAAGCTTTCGTCAGTCTTTACTATGGTGTTTGGAGCATTTAATAACTGCGATCACTTCATTTCATGGAACTTGGAAAAGCAGCCAGTGGTTTGTAGGCCACTTTATAGAAAGAGGAGTGTAAAACTTGAAGCAGTCACATCTTTATTCTTTCTGTCCTTTGATGCCCTCCTGGAAACTCTCCTACCCTAATTTCCATATCTGTAACACCCCTTCAAGACCACTTTTCTGACACTTATTTCTACCCCTAATATTGTTCCCTTATTTTGGTCTTTGTCATCTTGTATTATTTTCACCCATAACCACAATCCGCTACAAGTGTCACCTGTTGTGTGTTCCACAGGAATATTCTCTGCTCACTGAAGCTCCATGCTATGTCAAGTCTTTTCCTGGTCATTTCTACCCAATCTGCTGGCTACTGAGTTTTATCTATTTGTTAATCGCACGGTGAGTCAATAGGGATACAGTAGATCTGCTTCGATCCCCACATCCCCTTGCTAAATTCTTCAGAATCTACCACTCTGTCTTTTGGATCCATCCTTTCCATTTGTACTGCTGCTAAGCTAGTGGATCCTCTTTTTTTTTTAACATTTTTGCCCAGATTCCTAAATTCTACTCCATGCTCATGTTCATCAGACTTTTAGTCCCTTCGTTTTCTTTATTGGGCACTTCTTGGCCTCACTTCCTTAACTACTCAGTCTGCATGTGATGGTTATAATCCATTACCTCTTAACACCGTTGGCCTCAACTTTCCTACTTCTTTCCTTCCACCCTTCCACCCTTTTACCTTTTCCCTTCCACTCTTCCACCCTTTTACCTTTTCCCTTTCACCCTTTTACCTTCCCTATTCCTAGAGTTTGCCTTACCCTTATATCCGGGGAATATGACCTGCTAGAAAAAATCACAACAATGCATACTGGTGCCACCACAGATATCTGGCGTTTGATCTTGGATTCACCATGTCAGTCTTCGATCCTTTCAACGTACTTGTCTTTCTCATTATATTAAAAACATAAGCACACAGACTCTAGACTTTGGTGGTCTGGGTTCGAGTTCCACACACAGCCAGGCATAGTGTGACTCACACCTGTAATCCCAGCATTTTGGCAGGCTGAAGCAAGAGGATTGCTTGAGGCCAAGAGTTCAAGACCAACTTGGTACCTCATCTCTACAAAAAAATCAAAAAAATTAACTGGGTGTGGTGGCATGTGTCTGTAGTCTCAATTTTTAAAAAATTCCATACAAGCTTGATTAATGTATTGAAGCTCTCTCCACCTCCATTATCTCATCTGTAAAATGTGGGTAAAAGGACTTGACACTGTGGCTCATTCCTGTAAACCCAGCACTTTGGGAGGTTGAGGTGGGAGGATCTCGAGCCCAGATGTTTGAGGCCAACCTAAGCAACAAAGCGAGACCTCATCTCTACAAAACAGAAAAAAAATGAAAAAATTGCCCAGGCATGGTGGTGTGCACCTGTAGTCCCAGTTACTCGGGGGACTGAGGCAGAAGGATCGCCTGAGCCCAGGATAATGAGACTGTGGTGAGTCGTGATCATGCCACTGCACTGCAGCCTAGGCGACAGACTCCAGCAACAACAACAAAAGTAGGTAAAAATAGCACTTCTGCCAGGCACTATGGCTCACTCCTGTAATCCCAGCACATTGGGAGACACAGGCTAGAGGATTGCCTGAGCCCAGGGTGTCAAGACCAGCCTGGGCAACCTTGGCAAGACTTTGTCTCTACGGTAAATAAATAAATAAAAAAATTAGGATGGAATGGACTGTAAGCACCAGGGAGGTAAAAGGGTGGAAGATAATTAGAAAAAGGAAGTTGTAGCTAGTAGTATCTGGGGGTAATGGAAGTGATTAGCCAACTTTCTTATGAGAGATGCCATATGGCAAAGACAACGCAAAGCTTGGGTCTCATGGGACATCAAAATGCATTTGTGTACACCGGTATACATATGTTATTCTTGTCGAAAAAATAAAAGTTAAAACACCTGCCTACTTAGAAAACCTGCAGAAATCACCAGATGAACAGTGATGAGACCAAAAGCTGGGAATTGTAGTCAACATTCCAAGTCTTATATCTAGATGGAGTCAGGCAGCAGACAGCTGAAAAATGATGCTCTCTCTCTCCTTCCAGAGCCCCTTCTGCCCCATCCCTGAATGATGTCTGCCTTCTACTCAGACTCTTCTAGATGCAGAGAGCTCAGCCCATTTTACAGTTCAGTTCTATTGTTCGAAAGATCACCTCCTCACAACTTCCACCTGTTAGTTCTCCTAGTTCTGCCTTCCAGGATGGCTACATAGGAACAATGTGAGGTGGAGAAAAGAAGGGCTTTATGGTCTGAAGGACCTGGGTTTGAACCTAGGCTTGCCACTCATACCTTGTAACTCTGAGCAAGGTACTTTTCCTCTTCTCTCAGCCTCAGTCCTCACCTCACTTGTCAAAATGGGGGTCATATCCCTTAAACCACTGCGTTGTCTTAAGAAGTACAGAGGACAAAGTGATTATAAGTGAAATTAGCTGGTTCGTGGTAAATTAGTGTTTGGTTTTTTTTTTTTAGAGAGAAGTAATTGATATTCCCTTTCCCACACAGATTTAAACAGGGAATATGTATAATAACAATATAATATAAACAATATACAACAGAAAGTAACCTCTTTACTTTTTTTCTTTCTATTTTTACTATTCACAGGTGAATTGATGTTGCACAAAAATTAGAAAATGCATGGTAAAATAAAAAAAATTAAATCTCCCATAATCCATAGGCCATTGTTGTATTTTTTTTTTTTTTTTGAGTTAGAGTCTCACTCTGTCACCCAGACTGAAGTGCAGTGGCCGCTCCCGGCCACCGCAGCCTCGACCTGCTGGGCTCCGGCAATCCTTCCGCCTCAGCCTTCCAAGTAGCTGGAACTACAGGCGCGCACTACCACGCCCGGCTGATTTTTGATTTATTGTAGAGATGAGGTCTCGCCAAGTTGCCCAGGCAGGTCTCGAACCCGTGGGCTCAGGCAATCCACTCACCTCAGTCTCCCAAAGCGCAGGATTACAGGCTGAGCCACCGAACCTGGCTTTACACTTTTTTTTTTTTGAGTTGGAGTCTCACTCTGTCGCCCAGACTGGAGTGCAGTGGCCGCTCCTGGCCACCGCAGCCTCGACCTGCTGGGGTCCGGCAGTACTTCCGCCTCAGCCTTCCAAGTAGCCGGAATTACAGGCATGCGCTACCACGCCCGGCTGCTTTTTTGATGTATTGTAGAGATGAGGTCTCGCTGCCCAGGCGGGTCTCGAACCCGCAGGCTCAGGCAATCCACTCACCTCAGCCTCCCAAAGGCGCGGGATTACAGGCTGAGCCACCGAGCCCAGCTCCTACACATTTTTTAAAAGTCCACTGATTCATATTGCTAAGTACCCTGCAGAATGTTTTTTACCACGAACACATTACCCAGCTTCAACAGTTAACAGTCAGTTTCTCATCTTGTATATATTCCTACTTAGTCCCCTCCTACACACACCATGGTATTTTAAGCAAATCCCAGAGATGTCATTTCATCTTCATATATATCATATCTCTGAAATACAAAGACTTTCTAAAAATACAATCACATTACTATTATTGGACCCTCTAGTTTTTAGCAATAATCTTTGTCTTCAAACATCCAGTGTTTAAAATTTCTTCAATGATAAATGCTATTAAGTGTTTGCCATTTTTATCTAAATTTCCACAGATGGTGGAGACAGTAAAAGCATGTTCTTAAGTGTTTTTTTTTAGATCATCACGAAGTCAAAATTCACATTTATATAATTACTATATATAATATGTAATATTATATAATATAATTTCTATATAAATACATGTATAAATAGAGGCATTTATTCCAGTAGACTAAAACCAAAGGCTTATTATTTTAGTTTTATACTAATTTAAACTTCCCAAAGACACTTAAGAATATTAGGAGATACAATCAAAATAACAGATAAAATGCAGTTGCTAAATAATTAGAAATATTGCCGGGTGCGGAGGTTCATGCCTATAATCCCAGCACTTTGGGAGGCCGAGGTGAGAGGATTACCTGAGCCTGTGGGTTCGAGACCAGCCTAGGCAACTTGGCAAGACCTCATCTCTACAATAAAAAAAAAAAAAAAAATTAGGGCGTGGTGGCGTGTGCCTCTACTTCCAGCTATTGGAAGGCTGACGCGGAAGGATCGCCTAAGCCCAGCAGGTCGAGGCTGCAGTGGCCTGGAGCATGCCACTGCCCTCCAGCCTGGTTGACAGAGTGAGACTCCTACTCAAAAATAAATAAATAAATAATTTTTTTCTAACAAATGGCAGAAAATAGTCATAGTCTTAATTGTACAGTGCACAGTCATTATTCACATTATCTATATTCATGCTGGTATTTTAAAAACTAGTTTCTTAATCAGAAAGTTCCAAACATTCCATGGCAACCTTTTTTCAGTAATATCTGTGTCCTGTAATCTGTGGATATAGGTGTAATAGATGCTGTTGGTGACCTGTCCAGGTCCCTTTACCAGCCCATACCCCATCCCATATTTGCTTCACGTGCAGCTTACCCCTGCAGCCTTCTCTGATTACTTGCCCATGCCTTATGGGAGCCTGGGAGGCTACACTCCCCCTCTAGCCAATGATTCTAGGATACAAAATACCTGGTCTCTGCCTCAAGGCAGGACTACTGCAGTTATTTCCCCTGTGGTCCAGGACAAGTCTAAACTTTACCTGAGGCCATATCCTTGCTCAGATTTCTCCCTTTCCCTACCTTACTTCACCTCCTCCCTCCTAAATTTTCTTTAAGAGCATCCCTCTACAGATCAGATAACTGAAATATGCAAACCAAGGAGGAAAGTATGCTTTGGGTTTAGAAGTTTCAGTTTAGACTGGAGGACTACTGGTAATGAATTTTTAAGAGAATGTGTTCTTCCCAAGGGAACTGATACATACTGATAAATCAAGCTTTACAAGTGCAGCAAAAAAGGGGGGTTTTGTCTATACCTTCAGAAAATGAAACATAAAAACAGTTCGCAGAACATTCCCAGACAACCACAACTACATTTTTGTTATCAGTTTTACTCAGTCCCACTTTGTCTTTCAATTATAGTAGCAGTCTACCTTCATAAGTCATCTACCTCTAGGCTAAAATAGCCCTGGAAATCCCGAGTCTTAGGTGCACTGGAACAGTCTGTCAGTTTTATGCACCTGGTAGCAATATCAGCTTACACTGAGAAGACTGTAGTGTAGTCCTTCCTACCGAGGCTCTGAGACTATTTGTCATTCTTTCCAAAAGGCCCACTCCTACCCAGGGCTGTCCTAAAGAATTTTATTCAATGATGGAAAGGTTCCATGTCTGCACTGTTGGACACAGTAGCCACTAGCCACAAGTGGCTATTGAACATTTGAAATGTGGTTAGTAGGACTGAGGCGCCAAATTTTAAATTTGATTTAATTTTAATTGATTTAAATTTAGGTTTTAATGGCCACATGTGGCTAGTGGATACGGGGGAGGGGGCAAAAACCCTGGAATTTATTTATTAAAAATTGTGTATTACATGTCTAAACTTCAGTCACTTCAAAGTACTCTCCGTTTGATGCAATACACCTATTGAGATGCTTTTTCCACTGCTGAAAACCATTATTGAACTTGTCAATTTTGATGCCTTTTAGTGCTTCTGCCATTTTTTGTTTCACTTCTTCCACATCAGCAAAACGTTTCCCTTTGAGGATTTTTTTCATCTGGGGAAACAAAAAAAAAGTCACTTGGGGACAGACCAGTTGAGTAGGGAGGGTGGGGCATGAGGATCATGCTTGTTCATGCTGAGTTTGGGGGAGAGTTTTGTAAAAAACTGCTGAACACTCAGCATGGTGTGGGCAGGTGCGACGTCATGGCGGAAGAACCAGTCACCTGTTTGCCACAAAAAAATTAACTGAAGCCAAACACAGCCTCTCACAGCAACACTAGCTGATACACTGATGCAAATCCTAGAACACTTACCTAGCCGAGAAAGTCTGTACTACAAGGGGCCCACTCTCCAAAAAGATAATTCCTGGCATTTTGGGCCCCCCTCAAATATTGGACAGCATGGCTCTGATTTTAGCAGAGATCTTTAGGCAATTGTAAAGGGAAAGCAGAGACTACCTATTGAAAAACCGAATTGTTCTGGCTCATTTATTCTAGTAACCAAATATATCAGGATGGAAGACTGTTTAGTCTATGATAAACCTTGAGGGCAAGAACATTATGAACAGAGAAGGCCTAGCTAAATCTTCAGGGTGTTAAAAGCTGTCCTGTACAGTGTGTATTATAGTCACTTTCAAGTAGAAGTATTCTAAATCTAGCAGTTAAAGTCTTTACAAGTCAATGTTAACAGTTAACCTTGTCAGCCCTTACTTTATGAAGATGAACGTGTCCCTATCGAGCTTGAAAAGATAAAATTTCAATGTAATATTTTACCTATATGAAATTAAAGTGCTGGACGTGGTGGCTTACATCTGTAATCCCAGCACTTAGGGAAGCCGAGGCAAGAGGATTGTATAAGCCCGGGGGTTCGAGACCAGCCTGGGCAACTTGGCGAGACCTTGTCTCTACAATAAATCAAAAAAATTAGCTGGGTGCAGTGGTGCATGCCTGTAGTTCCAGCTAATTGGAAGGCTGAGGTGGAAGGATCGCCTGAGCCCAGCAGGTCGAGGCTGTGGTGACCGGGAGCGTGCCCCTGCCCTCCATCCTGGTAGGCAGAGTGAGATTCCAACTCAAAACAAACAAACAAAGAAATTAGCCTCAATTGAGCTTCTTTCTTTGAGTAGACAGCATTCTCTATATTGTGTGCCTGAAATATAAAAGTTTACTACACGCAGCAGACAGCAGACACTCCTGCTGCTGTCGTGTCCATTGTGCCCTTCACAATGTATCTTCTCTTTAATAAATTCTACCTTTCAAGGATACCTGCATAATCAACATCTGTATACCTAACCCTGAATTGTACCCCACATCTTTAATATTTAAAAAAGTCTAAAAAATAATTAAAACAAGACGAATAAATCAATCTATCTTTTTTTTTCTTTTTTTGAGTTGGCGTCCCACTGTGTCACCCAGGCTAAAGGGTAGTGGCATGCTCACTGTCATCACAGCCTCTACCTGCTGGGCTTAGGTAATCCTTCCACCTCAGCCTTCCAAGTAGCTGGAACTACAGGCACCATGCCTGGCTAATTTTTTGATTTATTGTAGAGATGAGGTCTCTCTAAATTGTCCATGTTGTTCTTGAACTCATGAGATCAGGCAATCCTCTCACCTCAGCCTCCCAAAGTGCTGGGATTATAGGCGTGAGCCACTGCGCCTGGCCTAATCTACCTTTCTTAACTCATGATTATCTTGGTGAATATTTTCACCACCACCACCATCACCCCACGACTTTGGCTATAGTATACCCAACCTGCCATGCACAGCACTGAGTACGCATGCAGAGGAAGGTGAAACTGACACAGATGCCTGGTGACCTTGTGGGAGCCCCTGGGTCCCCCCCCAAAAAAAAACCCAAAAAGTTTACTGCAGAGTTCATTAAGAATAGATGAAGCATACCTATCATACCTAATTTCTAACACACGCCCAACCCCCCTTTTTGCTTGTGATGCCACATTGAGCGTCACGTGATGAGGAAGCCAGCATTGGTGTTAGTGGCCATCTAGAAGGGTGCAAGAGATGGTTTGGGCATAAGATAGTGTAATAGGAAAAAAACCCCAGTCTTTTCTACTCTCTGTTGTCATTCAACACAGCATAGAACACTTCAGTGACAAGACGTGTAGGGGTTTTTCCCACACCCCAAGTGATTTTCCAACAGACATCAGTTTTTCCAACAGACACCAGTCCTTTAATTCATTTCAATTCTCACACTATTTACATAGATATAGCATCAGATCCCATAGGTTAGGGGCTCAGTCCCACAAGACCCCACCCCACTTCAGATGCCAATTGTAAGCTCCAATTTGTGATCTGTACATCTGACCAACCAGCTGTAAATTGGGGGTTCCCACAGACCCCTCCTCGGGTTTGATTCATTTACTAAGACTGCTCATAGAACTAAGAGAAACAGTTACTTAGATTTAGCAATTTATTATAAAGGATATTACAAAGGATACAGATGAACAGCCAGATGGAAGAGATCTATAAGGCAAGGTATGGGGAAAGGCGTGGAGCTTCCATGCCCTCAACAGGCGCCACCCTCCCAGCACTTCCAGGTGCTCAGGAACCCAAAAGCTAATCACATTTTATGGCCCCAAAGTTTTCATAGCACTTGATCTCCAGCTCACCCCTCCCCATTAGTCAGAGGTGGGTAGATGGGGGTGAAAGTTCCAAACTTCTAATCACTTAGTGTTTCTGGTGACCAGCCCCATCCAGAAGCTATCTAGAGGCCCTACCCTAAATCATCTTTTTGCATAAACTCGGGTGTGACCAAAAAAAACTCATTAAGATGCTGGGTGCTGTGGCTCACGCCTGGAATCCCAGCACTTTGTGAGGCAGAGGTGAGAAGATTGCCTGAGCCCAGGGGTTCGAGACCAGCCTGGGCAACTTGGTGAGACTTCGTCTCTAAAATAAATCAAAAAGTTAGGTGTGATGGGTGCACCTGTGGTTCCAGCTACTTGGAAGGCTGAGACAGAAGGATAGCCTGAGCCCAGCAGGTCGAGGCTGTGGTGGCCATGAGCGTGCCACTACACTCCAGCCTGGGCAACAGAGTGAGACTCTGACTCAAAAAAAAAAAAAAAAAAAAAAAAACTCATTATGAATAACAAAATGCATTCTTATCACTCAAGAAACTTCAAGAACTTTAGGTGCTTTGTGATGGGAACCAGGGACAAAGATAAAATCTATTTCTTATACCACAGATCCCACATCAGTTTCATTATTCTGAATTTGGGGCCTGATCCTGAAAAAGAGTAACATTCAAAAGAGATACCAGATCAGAATACAGATACTTGAGAACCTCAAGTAGCCACAGTCTTGGCTATATTAATAAACAGCGTGACAATACTTTCTGAAAACTACAAGAAAAGGTAGCATAACCTTAGTGATCTTACCTT
Organism: Cephalopachus bancanus; assembly: GCA_027257055.1. NCBI lineage: Eukaryota > Metazoa > Chordata > Mammalia > Primates > Tarsiidae > Cephalopachus > Cephalopachus bancanus. Next base: position 167,147 of record JAPVLO010001033.1, on the reverse strand, counting down.
CTCTAGAAGCGAGGAACTCTTTCTGTTTTCTTTTGTTTGCTCATTTTCTACAGCTGTCTATAGCAGAAGCACTCAAATACAGCATATAAGTATTAAAGCAGACCTTTTTAAGACTACACATTTAAGTGAAGGGAGGCAAAACCTCTCTGCTTTGTATATAGAAAGTAAATTCTGCCAGATAAGGTGGCACGCCCCTGTCGTCCCAGCTACTCAGGAGGCTGATGCAGGAAGATGGCTTGAGCCCAGCAGTGCAAAACCAGCCTAGGCAACACAGCAAGACCCAGTCTCCAAAGGAAAAAAAAAATTAAATTTTTTAATGGATTGTTTCATTGATACATAGTAGAGGTACATATTTTCAGCATACATGTGACGAGTTAATATATTCATATAATTTGTAAATATCAAATCAGCATAATAGGGATATTCATCACCTTAGAAAGTAAATTATTGTCTCATGTTGAGAAAAAACCCTGTACTCAATGCACACTCAATTGTTTTCTTCATGAGCTACTAGTTTTCTGTATTGTACATAGTTTCTCTTTTTTAAAAAAGAATATACTTCAATATGTACGTATTTAAATATACAAATTTAAACATGCACATACTAAATAATGATGGCAGTATTTAAGCTTTAAGCCTTAGCTTTAAAATATAAGTACTCTTTAAAAGTTTATAATAAGACACTGTTGATTTTCACCTTCATAATTTAAATGTTATAACTAGTGCCAGGGCTTGGTTTCTAATACCATACTCCCAATATCATGAAACAGAGCTCTGTGAAAAAAAATTGGCTGATTCCAAGGTTAGAGAAGGAAAATTTAAAGATGAGCTTTGAATATCTTGTGGTGTCAGAAATTAAGGAAATGTTCCAAGAGTGATGGGGACATATTGAAAGGACACAGGAACCAACACGGAGGGACTCTTAATAGGCAAGTCTTAGTTTGGGCAACAAAGTAGTAAATGCTATTAATGTATCATTACCTATAGGATGAAATCAAAATCCCTGAGTCTATGATGATGTAAATAATTTCATTAAAAGAGGAGAAGGGAAAACTCTTCATTGCAGTAACATTCTGAATAATAAATGAAGAAAGAATGATGTTAATGGAAAGATCAACATTCAACAAACAACCCAATAATAGTTGTTTCAGGCAAGAATCATCAATGAAAATAAGTAAGTCCGGTGATGGATTTGTTAATTAATTTAATCATTCCACAATGTAAACATATATCAAAACATCACATTGTACCCTATAAATATATAATATATACAATTATTATTTGTCAATTGAAATAAAATTTAAAAAAAGAATACTCAAGGAAAGTAACAGTGAACATATATATAGAATTTAGGGGTAATGTCTGGCTTCAAACATTAAAAGTGCCTTCTTTCTATAAAGTACTGGTACACAGTGAGGTTCAGCAAATGATTCTAAATTTAATGATTAAAGGTGCATCCCGGCTAGGCTTGATGACTCAGCCTGTAATCCCAGCACTTTGGGAGGCCAAGGCGAGGCGAGTGGATTGCCTGAGCCCGCAGGTTCAAGACCCACCTGGGCAACTTGGCAAGACCTCATCTCTACAATAAATAAAAAATTAGCTGGGCATGGTAGCGCACAACTGTAGTACCAGCTGCTTGGAAGGCTGAGGCGGAAGGATTGCCGGAGCCCAGCAGGGCGAGGCTGCGGTGGCCATGAGCATGACACTGCTCTCCAGCCTGGGCAACAGAGTAAGACTCTGACTCAAAAAGAAGGAAGGAAGCAAGGAAGGGAGGGAAGGAGGGAGGGAGGGAGGGAGGGAGGAAGGCTGGTTGTGAAGGACAGACACACCATTACTACTGTTGTATTTCTGGCCCAAAATGGAATGCATGAGATTTCATCATGTGGTAACAGTAGCAAAAACCAAACATGAGAATTTTACAGAACAACTGGCCAGTGCCCTTCAAAAATGTCTCATGACAGACAAGACTGAGAAACTCTTCCAGAAAAGGAGACTAAGGAAACTTGACGATAAAATACAACACGTTCTCCTGTATTGATCCTAGTCCAGAAACAGACAAACAAACATTAATGAGGGTACACTAATCTATTTTATGGAATGAAGTGTAGCCCAATTCTAGAATCGCAATAAAGTCTTCTGAGATCTTAAAAGAAAAAAACATTAATGGGACTGTCAGTGAAATTTGAATAAGTGTTCTAGACTACTTAATGTGTGTCAGTGTTCCTTTCCTGATTTTGACAGTTGTACTGAGTGCCATTAACACTGGGAAAGGGTATACTGAAAAGTTTGAGAGAGAGAGAGAGAGAAAGCACGCACGAGCACAAGAAGAAATCAAGGAGTACTGTAAGAGAATCAGGAAGGTGGTACTCCAGAAGCCAAATAAATAAAGAAATTTAAGATCAAAGTGATAGATCGTGTCAAATGCGATATAGGACAGTTACATTTGGTCAAAAAAGTGTCCATTGGACTTGGCAAGATAGCAGTCAGGAGTGTGCTCTTTGCCAACTGTTTCTGTACCATGGTGGGTGCAGAAGACAGACTGCAAAGAGTTTGAAAAGGAAGTGAGAAATGAGAAAGTAGAGTGAGTATGGACAACTTAAGAAGCTAGCTGTAACAAGAGGAAGATCATCATCAAGGGAGGACTTTATTTTATTTTATTTATTTTTGAGTTGGAGTCTCACTCTGTCGCCCAGACTGGAGTGCAGTGGCCGCTCCCGGCCACCACAGCCTCGACCTGCTGGGCTCCGGCAATCCTTCCACCTCAGCCTTCCAAGTAGCCGGAATTACAGGCATGTGCTACCACGCCTGGCTGATTTTTTGATTTATTGTAGAGATGAGGTCTTGCTGCCCAGGCGGGTCTCGAACCTGCGGGCTCAGGCAATCCACTCACCTCAGCCTCCCAAAGGCGCAGGATTACAAACTGAGCCACCGAGCCCGGCTAAGGGAGGACTTTAGATATGCTCATTCATTTGCTTATTCATTTACTTATTTATTTTGGGGGTAGGAAAAGCTTGAGTCTGTTTATAAGCCTAAGGGAAAAAATTAGAAGGAAGGATAAACAAAAGCTATGGGAGAATAAATACAACTATTTGATAGAGGCAAGTACCAAAGGTGATGGATTTTCTGGTTAGAGAAAGGACTGCTCACCTCTAGTCCTGGAGGAAAGGGAGCAAGCAGTATAGATATGGATGGAGGGAAATGGATATGGTTCATCCCTGAGTCTTTCAAATCTCTTCAGTAAGTTAATGGGTCTAGTCTATCTTTCTAGAATGAGGATGGTGGGGGTTGTATGGGGGTGAATGTTCAGAATCAGAAGGGGAGCTGACCAAGGACTTGTAAAGGATTGCAGAGAGGTGTTTAGGGCCCGGTTGAGATTTGAGACTATGAATCTGTAGAGGTACCAGTCTCCATGGTTGTGGGATTTTCTCTAGCAGCACTCAGCAGCCTAGTATGGGTAGGCAAAATAGTGTAGGGGTTGGGCATGGTGGCTCAGGCCTGCAATCCTAGCACTTTGGGAAGCTGAGGCAGGAGGATCACTTGAGGCCAGGAGTTGAGGGGAGGTCAGGAGTTTGAGATCAGCCTAGGCAACATACTGAGACCCCCGTCTCTACAAAACATAACAAAACAAAACAAACAACAGGATGTAGGCTTGAGCCAGAGTATTAACCATTTTGGCAAAGCTTAACTTGAGGGAGTACAAAGGACTTCCAGGAGTCGAAGTAAGAATGGTTCAGGTGGGATTCAAACAAAACTGGGAAATAAGAGAAGCCAGGAGCAGGGTGGGAAACCATAGAATTGGAAGTCTCCATGAGTCTGAAGCACCATTAGGGTGGCCAGAGAGAACTGGAGAGGAAGCAAATTGCAGTCAGAGATTGGAACACTGCAGTTTAAGAGCTACCATGAGCTGCATTAGAAAGCATCCCTGGGCCGGGCATGGTGGTTCAAGCCTGTAATCCCAGCACTTTGGGAGACCTAGGTGAGAGGATTGCCTCAGCTCAAGGGTTTGAGACCAGCCTGGGCAACTTGGCAAGACCTCATCTCTGCAATAAATCAAAAAACATAAGCCAGGCGTGGTAGTGCACGCCTGTAGTTCCAGCTACATGGAAGGCTGCGATGTAATGATCATCTGAGACCAGCAGGTTGAGGCTACGGTGACCATGAGCTTGCCTACTGCACTCCAGCTTGGGAGACAGAGTGAGACTCTAACTTGAAAAAAAAAAAAAAGAAAGAAAGAAAGAAAGAAAAGAAAAGAAAGCATCCCCTAGCGGTGGATCACACCTGTAATCCCAGCACTTTGGGAGGTGGAGGCCAGAGGATTGCTTGAGCCCAGGGGTTTGAGACCAGCCCGGGCAACTTGGCAAGACCTCATCTCTACAATAAATCAAAAAATTAACCAGGTGTGGTGGCACGTGCCTGTAGTAGACAGAATGAGACCTCCACTCAAAATAAATAAACAAATAAACAAAAAGCATCCCCATACCTATACCATTGTACTGGGATGTAGCATACCTTCCAGTTTGCCTGAGACAGTCCCAGTTTTTGTCTGTTATTCCAGCATTTTGTCCAGGTTAGCATTTGTCCTAGTTTTTTCTAATCAAGTCTAAGTATTAATAGTTGCACTGAAATAAACCAGAATGGGCCGGGCATGGTGGCTGAAACCTATAATCCCAGCACTTTGGGAGGCTGAGGTGAGGGGACTGCCTGAGCCCACAGGTTCGAGAACAGCCTGGGCAACTTGGCGAGCCCTCATCTCTACAATATATAAAAAAAAATTAGCCAGGCATGGTAGTGCTCACCTGTAGTTCTGGCAATTTTGAAGGCTGAGGCGGAAGGATTGCCTGAGCCCAGGAGTCGACGCTGGGGTGGCCATGAGCATGCCACTGCATTCCAGCCTGGGCGACGAAGTGAAACTCCAACTCAAAAAAAAAAAAAAAGAAAGAAAGAAAGCTGCCCTGCTACCAGTTGGTAGGCCAGTGGATGTAGGAAATTATATGTTTACATGTACATAAAACACATTCAGGAAATAAGGTGGAGGAGTCCTACCGTAGAACATACAGTGAGTAGTCTGAATGCTCCTGGTACGATGGTTATGTCATTTTTTATATGGTGCGAATCTGCACCCATTATTTTATTGTTTGGTAATGCTTTTATAAATATTGCAGTCAACTTTTCCAGCATATGAATTCAAAAACTAAAGTGCATACTTAATGAAAAATAGCAAGTTTGTTTCTCAAGAAAGTTGATGAATTTGTAACATTTATAAAATATTTGTTGACATGTATCAACCACTCTCGAGGCACAATGGTGTCACTGACCACATGAAAACCAGAAGACATAAATCTGCTGAGAAAGCATCGGCATCTGTCTTAAAAGTTTGTAGTTATTTTAAGACGACTGAGCCCGAAGATGATTTAATGAGGTACAGCTGCAGAGAGGTTATTTACATATTGCTCTGTGTAAGGACCTTTGTTTAAATCAAATGACTTTTGTTTAGATCAAAATTTGTTCATTTTCCATTTCATGTTTCTTTGCACATTATGAAAAGTGAGGCAATACTTCTAATGAGCAGTTCTATTAGTAGAAGAACTTCACAGTTAAATGATGACAGTTTTATATTATATTATTAGATGCTTCAGACAGAAAATCAGTTGTATTAGAGTTCTTCACAAAACAGAACCAACAGGATGTATATACATACACACATATATCTAGATCTATCTATATATCTATCTATATGGGGGAAGATTGATTTATTTTAAGGGATTGGCTCACGCAATTGTGGAGGCTTGCTGAGTTCAAAATCTGATGGTGTAGACTGGCAGTCTGGAAACTCAGGAAGGAGTTGCAGTTTCAAACCAAAGGCAATCATCGGCTGGAGAATTCCTTCTTGCTTGGGGGAGATCAGTCTGTTGTACTAAGGCCTTCAGCTGATGAGGCCCACCCACATTATGGAGGGTAATCTGCTTTACTCAAAATCCACCGGTTTAAATGTTAATCTCATCCAAAAAACACCTTCACAGAAACATCCAGAAGAATGTTTGACCAAATATATGGGCACTATGGTCAGCCAAGTTGACAAATAAACCATTACATTAGTTAATTCCAATAATGGTCCAATTTTACATCCAATTTATGGAATCAAAGTAAAGCTTGTGGCAAGTTATTAAAAAAATTCAACATTTAGGATAAGTATTTTTGTGGTGATTTTTAAAAATGGAAACATGAATTTTGGAGGAGCACAGCACTATGGTTAAACATAAGGTTCTTAATAAATCAAGAAACTTTTAGATAAGAAATATAGTTGCAATTGGTTGTGGTGCACAAATAATTCATAATTGTGTTCAAATAAGTAGATTACAAAATTGTTTCTGGAAAGGCAGGAGTGGGGAAGGGGAATCTTGGCTTATACCCATGCTTTCCTTATTTCTTTCTGCATGCAAATATTCTAGAAAAGAACAATGTCATACTTAGCATATTGGGCAGAGTAGATAATTTTTTAACATCCCTTGCCTCATGACAAAATTATTTTCAATAATAATTATGTAATGATTATTTTTTTATTTTTTCTGTAGTTGAAAACAATTTAAAATCATATATTTAAATTTTAAATATAATGTCCAAATTCAGTAAAACATTTCATGTATGAACCAGATTTTCACTTACCACAAAAAGTCTTACATCTTGCAGATTGCACTCCGCTTGCTGTTTTCCATTTTAAATACAAATAAAAACTCCAAGTTGTCATGTAGAATGACAGTTTGAAATAGTAGTACTGTTTCTTTGCCTTTACAATCATCTAGCTATCACTATTTGTTTCAAATCTACTATTAAAATACAGGAGTATCTGGTACCATAAGATTGGGCGAAAGGAACTGCAAGCCAGAAGCAAGCTGGAAGGATTCTGAATTGTTGAGTACTTAATTTAGAAACAAATGTGAGTAGCTGTGTCCACTTGTGTCAGGGGCTGAATATATAACCAGAAGTTCTCATAATTAACTTTCCCATAGAACATAATGTTTGTTAAAAGGATAAGTAATACAAATGTACTAGTGTAAACTTCAAGATCAATACCAACTTGTAATGCATTCATATATTTACCAAGATGTTCATGGTGCATTATATGTAATAGCCTAAACCTGGAAACTTTCCAAATGTCCATCAAGAGGAGAATGGATAAGAAGTCTTAGAGGCTAGAAGGATAAAGAGAGTGAAGAACTGTTTAGAGCAAAATTATAGAACACATAACACTGGTATTATAATGTATTGAACCAAGCACTATGCCAGACACTTTTGCATGCCTTACCTTGTTTAATCTTCACCATACCCTGTAACAGAGGTATTACTGTTATTTGACATGTATGAAAACGGAGGCACACAGAAATCAAGGTTCTTGCCCGTCATAATGCCAGCTAGCGGGGAACTCAGAATTTGAACTCTGATATTTCTCAGTCCAAAGCCTACATTTTTTTGCTGGTCTTGATAATAGATACCAGAGGACAGAGAAAGTAGAGAAGTATAGAGATCACATATTTATACATGCTAAAATTATGACAACTACTGTTTCTTGAGCACCTACAATGTGGTAAATCTATGCCAGATACTTTTCATAAATGATTTTTACAGTTTTTATAAAAATCCTTCATATCAGAAATTATTAGTCTCATTTTTTAGATGAAGACGCAGGTTTAGAGAAGCCCTATGACCTGCCCAGTTTCACAATCTCCTGCCAGCACGTATCTCTCATATCCCTCAGTGTTCTTAAGAGGAAGGCCACAAACTATGTGCTGGGCACTGTAGTGAATGCTGGAACAGTACAGGTGAGTACATTAGGAATGGTCGCTGGAGCAACCGTTGCTTTCTTACCTGACCTACCTGAGAGTAAAAGCAGGGGAATATATTTTTTTCCAGTTTCATATAGAAAATTGTGGAAGCAAAAATAAAGATCAGTAATAACAACAGTTCCCATTTACCGACTATATACTGTCCCATATAGGTATATTATCATATATATACGCACACATATACATACTTCTATTCTTTTCATCCTCACAATGATCCTTTTAATATACTGTTAATATGTTCATTTTACTGAGGGAAAAATAGAGGCTAAGAATCTGATTTGCACAAAGTTACAGAGTGGTAAGTGTTCCTTCGGATTTGTACTCTGATCTGGCTGACTCGAGGGCTGCAGGTCTCAACTCTTAACAACCATTAAGGATTTTTGGAAGAACTGGGCCACGAGACAGGAAAATGGAAGACACCATGTAGTGCAAGGTCTTGGGAAGGGGAAGTCTGGCTCAAGGAGCCACGTGATTAACTGGAACCCAAAGAACCCTGGTTAAGACACTAGGAAGAAACGCGGACGGCGGTAGGTTTGGTAGATTTGGTAGGTTTGGGAATCTGGGAGTTCTAAGAAAGGGAGATTGAGAGAAAAAAGGGCGGAATCTGCGCAAGGGGAGCCTCTAGTTCTTCCGGAAGAAAATTCCCACGGCCACCTCGTGAGCATGGAAACCGGTAGGCGCCAGCAGAGGCGCGCAGGCGGGGCTGGCGGAGGCGGGGCGAGGGCGGGGCCGGGGGCGGAGTCTTTTCCTCCTGCGGCGGTGAAGAGCGCTCCAGCGAACCTCTCGGCTTTCCCGCGCGGCACCGCCTCCTGCTTCGCCCCCGCCTCCCGCTTCGCCCCCGCCTCCTGTTTCGCCCCCGCCTCCTTCTCAGCTCCGCCACCGGCTTCCTCCGCCTCACCAGTCAGCCCGCGCGCCGGCCGGCTCCGTTATGGCGACCCGCAGCCCCAGCGTCGTGGTGAGCAGCTTGGCCCGCCAGTCCCGCGCGGCCCAGGCCCACGCGGCGGGTGGCGGCGGCGAAGCGGCGGCGGCCGGGTCCTGAGGCGCGGGGTCCGCAGTGCGGGCTCCGGCCGCTGGGCCCGGGAATCCCGGGTGCGGGGGCGGCCACCGTTTCCCTGGTTCAGCTTTACGTCACGCGAGGGTGGCCGGGAGGACAGAATGGCGGGTTTTGGGGTGGGTCCCTCTTCGGGAGATCCCTGGGAAAAGAGGGCTGCGTGTGGGAAGGGAAGGTGGAAATGGCGTTTTGGTTGACATGTGCCCCCTGCGAGCGTGCTGTGGGGAGGGCACAGGGCCTATTCGGGAATGATCGCATGGGGTCAGGGCGTGGGGGCTTTCTCAGGAGAGGCCTTTCTCTGGAAGTTTGGGGTGTGGTGGCGAGGTCCTCAGGGTTCCTCTGGAGGGGACCTCGGCACGGAAGGCTACCGCATAGGAGGGCAAGTGGGGACTGGGCTTCGCATTTAATTCTGCAGATACTATAATTCATATTTGTGGGAATGCGCATTGCCTCATTGAAGCCTCACGTCAGCTCCGGTAGCGATAACCATGCCCATTTTACGCACGAAGAAACGAAGGAAAAGACATGAGGTCATTTCAAGCCGGGCCTTGAATTCAGATATGCTAGAATCCGGATCTCATGCTGTCTGATGCCTCAAGGCATGAAAAAATGAGAGTCTGGTCATTTCCTTCAAGAATGTTCTCACCGTAATCAGCCTCTGGCATCTTGTCTTCACTATCACTGGTTCTTTTTCTTGTTTGTTGATCTAGCCAAGCTGCTATCCTTCCTCCTCAACCTTTCTGATCATGCTTACTAAAATCGTCAAACCCATTGCCAGTTAAATGCCTTAGCCTGCTTTGTTATGATTATTGTTGTTTTGACAATTACCTGGTTACCTGTTGATTGCCTCTCCCACTAAAACTTTATAAAGGCAGGAATGACCACTGAAATTCCTGTACATATAGGAAGTCCTCAATAATGGTTTGTTGAATGAATACTTTAAAATAATTAACCACTTGAGACATAAGAAAGAAATAATTCTATTTCATTTTAGAAATTCTGACTTAAGGTAAAGAGCAGTGCTATTAATGGAATCTGACCAGGAATCCTACTTTTTGGACTATTTATTTACTGTGTGACCTTGGGCAACTTATTTCACCTTCTAGGCTTAGGTCATTTTACGTATATCTGAGGTGCCGGCTACCTTCTGGTGTTATTGAGAAGATTATAAAACAATCTATGTGAGTAAACAACCCTTGCACAGTCCCTGACTTGAAATAGTACTAATAGCCACCATTGTGTTTACATACGTAGTCCTAATTAGTCTTCAAAACAATGGTATTATAACCATTTTACAGATGGGAAATCCTTGAAGCCTCAGCGAGGTTAACAGAGATACCCTATATCACACAGTTATAAAGAGAAGGAGCTTTGACTCAAATCTAGGTCTCTCTGGAGCCTGTGCGCTTAAATGGTATGCTAATAAGAGGCTCTCAGAAAATGGTAATATCTGTTTTTTTATTCAGTTGCTGAGGAAGTTAGATAGATGCTTTTAGCTTTGGGATATGAGGTTTGCCCCAGTATACAGCGAATTAGTTATTGCTAGAGCTGGCTCTTGTTAGTTTTGTTTGAACATCAAGATATTCATTGAGTTTTTAGTTTGCAAATTCCTGTTCCTTTAAAAAATCTTTTTCTGCTCCTAAATTGTCTTCAGGTTAGCAAGAACAAGTGCTTAAATAATGCTAACTATGTGCTAGTTACACTTCTAAGGCCTGTACGCACATATAGTAACTGATTTGATCTTAAAAAAAAAAAAAAACATGCAGCTCAGAGAGGTTAAGTAACTTGCCCAGGATTACCCAACAATGCTAGAACCTCAGCATCTAAAAACCTAAGTTGTTAGGTGGCCCCAGATTCTGTTTTTAACCTCTAAATTTTTGTTAGTAATGATAATAGTAGGTATTTATTGAACACTTACTATGTTTTAGGCATTGGGATAAATATTTTGCAGCGTTATCTAATGTAAACATCCTAAAGTTACATAATAGGCACCCAGTTATGTAAATAAATACTAGTATGACGTTGGAGGCACAGATAGGTGAAGTAACTTACCCAAGATCACTGATGAAATTGGCCCCCAGATTGGCCTGATACAACCCATGCTGCTTGTAATTGTCATTTTAAACTCCAAGGGTAAATGTGGACATATTTGAACTAAGAAAAAGCTTCTGAATTTTTGCAAATTAATATGAAACATCAGATATGCTTTTTGTGGACACAACATTTTCTAAATTTCAGATGGTAGTGCTAGAAATATAATCCTGTATGTTGGTTTGTTTGTGTTTTTTTGAGTTGGAGTCTCACTCTGTCACCCAGGCTAGAGTGCAGTGGCATGGTCATGACCACCGCAGCCTCTACCTGCTGGACTCAGGTGATCCCTCCACCTCAACCTTCCAAGCGACTGGAACTACAGGCATGTGCCACCATGCCCGGCTAGTTTTTTGATTTATTGTAGAGACGAAGTCTCGCCATGTTGCACAGGTTGGTCTTGAATCCTGGGATCAAGCAATCTTCTCGCCTCCCCCTCCCAAAGTGCTGGGATTGCAGGTGTAAGCCACCGCACCCAGCAATCCTGTATGTTAGATCTTGCTGGGGCCTCCAGAATGTTAGGTCAGGCCTGCTGGGGGTGTGGTTGTTTGGTGAGCAATCCAATGCCACATGAAAGATGCAAAGAATTGCACAGAAGTTAGATTAGAAAGTATAGTTTATTTAGAAAGTAAATTAGAAAGAGAGAGAAAGAGGAGACTCACCTCCCCACGGTAGGGAAGGGGGCCAAAGCTAGGAAATGTGGCCAGGCCATAGCTCAAAGAGCACATGGCCACACCACTTAGCAAGACAATGGATGCAATGGCAGCGGGTTGTTCACAGTTGAGTCCTTTAATCCTTCCCGTTATAGGAGAAGGACTTTAAGGTGATTGAGTGATGATCTGCCCCCCCCACCCCCTCGTCATCATGAAGGGGCAGGTAAGTGCAGGTACTGACGTCAGGTGATGGACAGTAGGCAGATGGGTGGGTTAGTCACATGATTGCTGCTAAGGTGGTGGGCTAGATGAGAGGAGACAAGGAGAGGGATTTTTCCTGCAAGAGACCTGCCAGATGTTTCCAATCCACACGCTCTTCAGCGAAAGGTGGTTATTTCTATGGCTTCAGTCAGCCAAGGGGCCTGAAAGAACCATGAATTGAATGGCTGGGCTGTCCTTGTCTTGCATCTGCTGGAGATTTGCTGAGGGGGTGGGGTAGGCTGCCAGCTTGGCCTGCATTAAAATGTCAGAATGCTTTCTAAAACCTGCCTATTGGAAATTTATCTATCTATGTCTAATCTGTGCTTGATTCAAAGCATGTCAGACTAAGCAAAAATGGCTATGCTGAGGCAAAATGTGAACTAAGTTTGTTCTAAGTTTCTTAGGGTCCCTCCTTTCACTGTACCAACTGAACTTAAATCTTACCCTGCCAATACTTTTTTACAAAATGGATAAAATGGTGCATTTTTTTTTTTTTAGTTCTCCTCCTTATATTGTTATCAACAGAGTTTAGACCAGAATTATTCTTTGTGACCACCAAGAAATGTGGCAGTTCAGTTTGGGGATTTCTTTCTGTGAATTGAGTACTATTACTTGCATGCTACAGACCAATCTTTTTTTTTTTGAGTTGGAATCTCACTCTGTCACCCAGGCTGAAGTGCGGTGGCACACTCATGGCCACAGCAGCCTCGACCAGCTGGGCTCAGTTGATCTTTCTGCCTCAACATTCCAAGTAGCTGGAACTACAGGCATGCGAATTTTTTGATTTATTGTAGAGATGAGGCCTCACCAAGTTGCACAGGCTGGTCTTCCTCATTTCCATTTAGTCTTGTTTGGACCCATGAACACTGTCATTTCTTTTTTTTTACCACAAAGAAACTTAAGCAATCCCAGTCACAGATGACAAATTGATGTTGCAAGTTTTGTTTTAGCTTGGGTTGATTTCCTTACTTACTGTAATTTTAGATAATATATACTTGTAATTATACATTTTATGTGTAAATCATGGGCTCAGGCAATTCTCTCACCTTGGCCTCTTAAAGTGCTGGGATTATAAGGCATGAGCCACTGTGCCCAGCCCAGACCAATCTTAATTGTTTTCTGTCCATTGTTTATATCTTGCTATTGTAAAAGGCGAAAAAAGGACCAAAAAGATTAGAGAAGAGGCATTTGGAGTTTTCTTTTTGTGTTCTGCAGTTCATTAGGCAATAACTGAGCCATGTCATTTTTCCCCTCTGTAGTGAAGAGATGCTGAGGTTGTGGTAGTCTCCTCTCCCTTTCTGTTATTTTATATTGTGTAGATTTAATAAGATTTATATGGTGTAAAAGTTTCAATCACCACCATTAATATTGAGACTCAATTGTTATTTTTCTGCTAGTGACTACCAAATTACTAACATTTAATATAATTTACTACCAATAAGAATTCAAACAAACACTTCAAATTGCTGTGGAACTACTATCTTCAACATTGTACTTCTGATAATTGATAGGTGTAATTTTTTTTTGTCCAGAGTGAACAGGCCTGTTGTTCTCTGCACACTAATAAAGTAAAAAATTGTAGTATTGTGTAAATTCAGGTCCTTGCACATATAGCAGTTTATGAGCCCCCTTGCCTAGAGTGGGTAATAATTTATGCCTCCTTGGGTTGACTAGTCAAGAATGCTGATTTTAATTATTGTAATAGTTTATCCCTTAGAAAGGAAGGCAAGCAATTTATATATATAATCTATTTGTAAGACTGATATAAAATTGGAAGATGGTTATACTACCAACTTAATTTTTCCATTTAGGAATATTTGCATTAGTAATTCGTCATTTTGGTTTTATGATATCATGAGTTAACACAAATTATCCCAAGGCATGTCAACTGTTTTGTGAGTTTTTTGGGGAAGGGGGGATTTTAATGTATTTGCATATGAAAGGTTGAAATATGCCACCTAGCAATTTCTGCCCATTCTAGAAGCTTGGAAATGTTGTTGATTACTAGGAGTAAAATAAAATGTGTTTTATCTGTTGTACATTTTTTAATTCTAATAGTTCATTTTTAAGACCCACTTCCTTATTTCCATTTAGTCTTGTTTGGACCCATGAACACTGTCATTTCTTTTTTTTTTTTTTACCACAAAGAAACTTAAGCAATCCTAGTCACAGATGACAAATTGATGTTGCAAGTGTTGTTTTAGCTTGGGTTGATTTCCTTACTTGCTGTAATTTTAGATAATATGTACTTATAATTATGAATTTTATGCATAAATCACAAAAATTTTCACATATGAAGGCCATTACTACAGGTGTGACATGCATAATTATTAAGAATTTATAATGCCAGTTTTACTGGGATTAAAATTATTTCAATAATTCATGATAGCAAAAGTATCATTTTTTATTCTAGATAAAAGGTAGAATATTAATGGTATGTTTATCGATACTCTTTCATAGTAATGAAAGTACCTGCGTAGATTTTTATCATTGTCAAGTATATCACAAATAGGTTAGATTTTTGAGAGCTGTGTTCCAGAGCTCTGAGGAGATGCAGTTAGATTTCCAAACTGTCTGGGTAAATGGTAAGTAATTCAGAGCTATTAATAATCTGTCCCTTGATTTCTAGTTCAGCTAGAAATGTCCATTGTGGGGAAGATGGATCTGGAGAAAAACTACCTTTTCATTTGCATACTACTTCCAGGCCCCTCCAGAACTCTCCTCAAATATTTTGGGTTTGGACTCTTCCCCCAAAGCCATCCAGGACCTTTCTCTGTAATCTGTTTTAGCCATTTTTATGCTGGCTGCTTGTCATGGACTAGGCACTTGTGTTCGTCCCCCATCCTCTATACATATGTCGAAACCCTAACCCCTAGTTTGATGTTATTTGGAGATGAAGTCTTTGGGGCATAATCAAGGTTCAGTGAGGTCATGTAGGTAGGGCCTTGTTTTGATGGGATTAATGCCCCTGTTAGAAGACACCAGTGAGCTTGCCAGAAGAGGTCATGTGAACACACAGTGAGAAGGCCTACAAGCCAGAAGAAGAGGCTTCAGAGTGAAACCTATCTTGCAGACTCTTTATTTTGGACTTCCCAACCTCTAGAACTTTGAGAAATAAATTTCTGTTGTTTAAGCTACCCAGTCTATGTTTATTTGTTATAGCAGCCTGAGTAGACTAGTAGTTCTTTCAGAAGATGTTGGTAATAACCATGTGCAACACCAAGTCACAAATAATAGAACAGATGTGATTTATATTCATACAGAAAGTTGAGCACTGTTATTGCCTAGTTGGTTTAAAACAGTGGTCTCCAACCTTTTTGGAATCAGGGACTGGTTTCATGGAAGACAGTTTTTCCACAGACGGGGGGTAGGGATGATTTGGGGATGATTCAAGTGTATAACATTTATTGTGCACTTTATTTCTATTATTACTACTTTGTAATATACAATTAAATAATTATACAACTCACCATTTTAAAAAAAGGCATAGACAGAAGTGGTAAATAAAATAATGGATGGGCCACAAGTGGACTAAAATACGTACTGGATTCTGACAGCCACCAGATGCAGCTGAACAATTAAAGTGCATCAACTCCCTTGCCATTCACTGATAGAGTTATGGTATGAGCCTGCAAACAATTGATTTATTATGGTCTCTGTGTAATCAAACCTTACAACTAATGTTAATCTGTATTTGCAGCCACTCCCCAGCACTAGCATCATCACCTCAGCTCCACATCAGGTCATCAGGCATTAGATTCTCATAAGGAGTGTACAACCTAGATCCCTTACACGTATAATTCACAATAAGGTCTGTGCTCCTGTGAGAATCTAATGCTCCCACTGATCTGACAGAGGGTGGAGCTCAGGCAGTAATGCAAGCAAGCAGTGGGGAGCGGCTGTCAATACAGGTGAAGCTTCTCTCACTTGCCTGGTGCTCACCTGTGCAGCCCAACTCCCAACTGGTCTGTGACTGGGAGACTGGGGACCCCTGTAGAAGGCTGTATTCAATGTCAGAGACATGCTGGTCTCTGTTATTCAATTTACAGTCTAGGTAGTTGCATATAATGACTACTTTAAGCTTGGTATTGCTTATGGATTGTCATTGGTGCTGGGTAACTTTGGGTTCTAGATTTACATTTTGTGTATATGTAACTAATAATTCACAAGTTTGTGGACTTGTCAAGTTAGATTTCAGTACACATTATGAGTTTTGTCCTGTACAGTTAGTTGTATGTATGTGTGCATGCATATATGCCTTTCCCATTAGATTATAATCTTTTTAAGGGCTGGAAATTTATAACCATTCTTTCATCCTCCCACGAAATCTATTGCACAGTCCCTCAATCAGTAGATGCTGAATACATTTTTGTATAATTGGGTATATTGCGATCCCCAACCATTGCTGTCAAAAAAGCCACTGGATTGTTAACTAATCCATATCAGATGGGGTTAATATCAGATATTAACCAGTATCAGATGGGACGTAAAGGCTAATAAGATTATAGGCCACCAAGTATATTTCTGTCTAGCTTTTACAGAGATTGAGTCTATTGGACCGGTTTAATATGAAGTTTTGGTATTTGGGATGATTCAAACTGAAGTTCCTGTTTATTGAATTTTATCTGTTTATGTTATTTCATATCAGTGGTCCCTGTGTAAGTTTCAGTTCTGTCTTAAACTACCATAGCACTTTACCTATATCACTTTTTATAGAAGTTTAATACTCTAGTCACAGTTATTTATGTATATGTCATGCCATCTAATACACTGTAAGCTTAATGAGGGTAGCTGTATAAAATGTATCTAACCCTATCTAGTATGTACAACATAGTAAGTATTCAGTAAATATTTGAGGCTATGCGTGGCTGTAATCCCAGCACTTTGGGAGACCAAGATGGGAGGATTGCTTGAGCCCAAGAGTTCAGAGCTGCAGTGAGCTATGATTGCACCACTGCACTCCAGCGTGGGCAACAGAGCAAGACCCTATCTATATAATAAGTAAATAGATAGGAAGATAGATAGATGGATGATAGATAAATGTGAATGGGTACTAGTATTCTAATATTAAATATTTGACCAAAATATTTGGTCGTTAACTTGCACTTTTTGTTAAATATCAGATTAGGAAAAGTATTTAAATGTCCCTTATTTAACTTTGTACTGTGATACATTTTGAACCTCCACAGGTACACATAATAGGATAATGAACCTACATGTACCTGTTGCCCAGTTCTGACAAATATCTACCATAGCCAACTATATATTTATTAAATTAGAACCCCTGTAAATATACCCCATGTATAAATATAGTGAATTATAATAAAACTGTGAGTTTGTGCCTGAAGTACCTCAAGTGATGCAAGTTTTATGAATTGTTTTTGCCTTTTGGGAAGAAATATATTAACATGTTTTTTATGCTTGAAGTAAAAACCATTAAAAAATTTTTAAAAAACAGTAAAATCTAGGTTTCAATTAAAAAAAAAACTCTTTGACAATTGTGATATGTAAATCTGTTTTGATTTGAGATCAATTTGGTATGTTTTTGTTTGTTTGTTTTATTGTCTGAGTCAGGTTATCGCAGCCTTGTCCTCCTGATCTCAGGCAATCTTTCTGCATCAGCCTCCGGAGTAGCTAGGACTATACATGTACACCACCATACACAGCTAATTTTTTTTAATTTTTTTGTAGAGATATGGTCTTGATATTTGTCCAGGCTTGTCTTGAACTCCTGGGCTCGAGCAATCCTCCCACCTTGGCCTCCCAAAGCACTGGGAACAGGCGTGAACCACCCCGCCTAGCCTACAAATATTTCTTGGAAACAGCTGACGTTGGTATCATCAACTTCTTGAATGTGATATGAAAGATATTTAGTCTTGAATATCACGTGAAGAAGAGTATTATCATTCTTTCTGGTTCATTTCTCTGAATAAACTTTGAATATAATGGTGATTGAGAATTATAAATTAACTAATAAAAGTAATATTGATGATGAAAAACATATTAAAATGTAAAAAATTTAAAAAAAGAAAGAAGAACCACTTCACTCATAAGAATCAACAGAAGAACACAGGTAAAGATTTTTAAAAATGTAGAAAGTGACAAGTCCCCACTTCTTATCATCATTTAGTATATGCCTCCTTAGCAACCTGACCCAACTACCTTTCCTCCCTCTCTCCCTTCCTTCCTTTCTGCCCTCCCTTTTACCTCTTTGTATTCTGATTTTTTGTTTGTATATTTTGCTTTAATTTAATGTATCTATTAAATTTTCCCCATACTTTTACTAGGTATATATAAAAACACATATTGCCAAAGATAATTTATAAGAAAGACCATTGAATTAAAAAAATATATATATAGCCGGGCTCGGTGGCTCAGCCTGTAATCCCGCGCCTTTGGGAGGCTGAGGTGAGTGGATTGCCTGAGCCCGCGGGTTCGAGACCCGCCTGGGCAGTGAGACCTCATCTCTACAATAAATCAAAAAATCAGCCGGGCGTGGTAGTGCATGCCTGTAATTCCAGCTACTTGGAAGGCTGAGGTGGAAGGATCGCCGGAGCCCAGCAGGTCGAGGCTGCGGTGGCCGGGAGCGGCCACTGCACTCCAGTCTGGGCGACAGAGTGAGACTCCAACTCAAAAAAAAAAAAAAAAAAAAAATATATATATATATATATATATATTCATTGAAGAAAATTTGGGATATATAGTAAAGTATAAAGCCCTAAATAAAATGACTGTAGCTCTCCCTTTAAAGATAATAGCTTCTTTTTTTTTGAGTCATAGTCGCACTGTCGCCCAGTCTGGAGTGCAGTGGCACGCTCAGGGTCACCACATCCTCGACCTATTGGGCTCAGGTGATCCTTCTGCCCTTAGCCTTCCAAGTACCTGGAACCATAGGTGCACGCCACCATGCCTGGCTAATATTTTTTTTTAATTGTAGAGACAAGGTCTCACCAAGTTACCCAGGCTGCTCGGCCTCCCAAAGTGCTGGGATTACAGGCTTGAGCCACTGTGCCCAGACAAAGATAATAGCTTTTATGATTTTGTTGCATTCTTTTTTCCTGTGTGTATAGGTGCATAGATAATATTTAAAAGCTGTTACCATAGTACATTCATTTTACCACCACAGGTGCCTTATCATCAGTGTTATTAAATATTTTGTAAGCCACAGGCTAGCCATACCAAGACAACCAATATGTAGTCCTGCTTAAATAGTCTTGGAGTATCTACTGTAATGGCACTCCGTGAGTTGACTATAATATTCTCAGACTTATAGGAGCTTGGATTTTTAAAAGATCACTTTTTTGGGGGGGGTGGGTTTTTCCCCCCTCCTGTGATATGAGAGAAGCTATTTGGACTTGGGATGGGTGACAGCAGTTTTTCTTGTTCAGTGTAATATTTGAACTTGTTAGACTACAGTGTATTAACATTTTTTTTGAGTTGGAGTCTCACTGTGTCATCCAGACTGGAGTGCAGTGGCATGCTCCTGGCCACTGCAGCCTCAACTTGCTGGGCTCCGGTGACAACTTCTGCCTCAGCCTTCCATGTAGCTGGAACTCCAGGCATGTGCCACCCCACCTGGCTAATTTTTTTATTGTAGAGACAAGGTCTTGCCATGTTGCTCAGGCTGGTCTTGAACTCCTGAGCTCAGGCAATCCTGTTGCCTCTGCCTCCCAAAGTGCTGAGATTATAGGTGGGAGCCATTGCGCCCAGCTAAATTTTTTTTTTTTTTACTAAATTTTTAAACATACTCAAAAGTGGAGAGAATAGTATAATGAATCCCCATATACTCATAACCAGTGTTTAGAATATTATTAAGATTTTGCCACATTTGTCTTAGCTCTTAAAAACATTTTTTTTCTTTTGTGACCTAAAGAAAATTCCATATTATGTCATTTTACTTCTACATTCTCGACTAAGGTTGTTTTCTTATGTAACTGTAATTCATTATCATACCCACAGAGTTAACACTTCTTGGTATCATCTCATACCTAAATTTCTCTGATAGACTAAGGTTTTTTTTTAATCTAAATTCAGCCAAATGTTTGTATCTTGTAATGCACTCGTTGAAACAGCTGTATTTCTTTTTCAGATTAGTGATGATGAACCAGGTTATGACCTAGATTTATTTTGCATACCTAACCATTATGCTGAGGATTTGGAAAAGGTATTTATTCCTCATGGACTAATTATGGACAGGTTAGTAAGATCTTAAATTGAAGGTTTTTATTTTTTCTTGTATTGATTTCAAGTGTCAGCAACTGTTTTACTCAAAACTACTCAGTTGACATTGGAACATAAACTAGGCCAACTTGTTAAATATTAAATGTATTCTGTTTTCATTTTTCATTTTTTGAGTCGAAGCCTCATTCTGTTGCCCGAGCTGGAGTGCGGTGGCATGCTCATGGGTACTGCAGCTTTGACTTGCTGGGCTCAGGTGATCCTTCCATCTCAGTCTTCCAAGTAGCTGGAACCACAGGTGTGCACCACCCAGCTAATTTTTTAAAATTTTATTGTAGAGATGAGGTCTCGCCAAGTTGTCCAGGCTGGTCTGGAAGCCCTGGGCTCAGGCAATCCTTTCACCTCTGCCTCCCGAGTACTGGGATTACAGACATGAGCCACCAGATGCGTTCTATTTTTATTTTTTAAAGTTTATTTATTTGAAAGATTTGGGGTACAAGTGTTCTATTTTTAAAATCTTCTTTATTAAAAAAAGGAGGTTGTTATAATTATCCAGTATAAGTAATGGTATAATGGGGATTTCTAGGGAGTAGAACAAAGTAAATATTGAAGAGAGATTGGAAATAATGAACTCTAGTCACAGTCTTTGATTTCTGAATCCTGAACAGGGCAGTGGGCTGGGGCTGAATCACATGAAAGCATGGTCAGATTTTGATTATTAAGCACATGTAGCTTGAAAACTTCCTCTCAAATGAATTACAGTGAAAAACCTTACTTGGTATTTGAATGCTTGCCTTGTGTGTCTGGCTATATTTTTTATTTCAAAATTATAATATTAATATGCTTATATTGTAAAACATTCTAACTATAGAGGCCATAAACGAGAGGAGTACATTTCTCTCAGCCTCCTGTAGACATTATTTCCTTAGGCACTGGCTGTGCTCATATACTATATTCACATTTTCATATATGCTTCTATATTTTAACACAAGAGTATGTCCTATCATATAGTTTTAAAATTTATTGGACATGTTTTCATATTAGTGCATCTATAACTATTTCATATATTTTAAAAGGTTGCATAGCATTCCATTTTACAGATGTACCATAACTGATTTAATTAGTCCACTATTGATAGACACTCAAGATCTCTCCATTATTGCTCTTACAGTCTATACTAGAGAGAGCATTCTTTTACACATTTGGCATTTGTTTAACTTTATTCAAGTGGAAATTCTGGGTCAAGGGGAAGGTGTTTATTGAATGTATTGGTACTGCCAAAGTGTCTTCCAAAAAATTTAGTCACTTTATACTCCCAATGGTGTATGAGTTCGCTTTTCCTTACATCTCTTCTAATGGTTGTATATTATCTGAGAAATTTTATTTAATCAGAATTTGCCAGTCTGATAGGTGAAAATGATATTTTTTATTTGCATTTTAAAAACTTATGATAGATGTTATGATGTACCTGGTTTTTTGAAGGCATTAAGTTTTTCACTTTATGAAGCAAGGATATACTTCATGTGGGCAAAGGATGTGCTTTATGGAAGTTTAATACTTAAGAGATGTTTGTTATAATGTTTAAATGTATGAAGCTTTCTATTAAATTCCTGATTTTATTTCTGTAGGACCGAACGGCTTGCTCGAGATGTGATGAAGGAAATGGGAGGCCATCACATTGTAGCCCTCTGTGTGCTCAAGGGGGGCTATAAATTCTTTGCTGACCTGCTGGATTACATCAAAGCACTGAATAGAAATAGTGATAGATCCATTCCTATGACTGTAGACTTTATCAGACTGAAGAGCTACTGTGTAAGTATATTTGATATATGAAGTTTTAAAAAATATGTCAACTGTAGGTTTTCTTGTATTATACTTTGAAGCTCTGAAAACCTACACTTGGTTACATTGAGATTTTTCTAACAGGCTCACTAGTACTTTGCATTCAAATGAATATTATTTTATAGGTTTTTTTTTTCTCTTAGGAGTTGGGACTTGGGATGCTTTTTTGACTTGTAGGTACTTCCTTGTGGCAGACATCTTCTCCTGAGCTAGTTTGAGTTGGGGGAAGTCATGAGCCCTTTGGAGCTAGATTTAATAAATAAGGTGGGTTAACGCTTGTTTCCCAGAAAGCACATGTGGAGCAAGAGCTTTGGCAAATTGAAGAAACCACTTTTGATCCACAGTTACTCTGCTTGTGTCAGATAATCTGAAGTGTGTCTTCAGATGATTATTGATACTGTGGGCTGAAACAAATCAGTATGATCTTTACAAGTGAATTTCATTCACAATTTACTTGATTGTATGAATGTTTGATTTTTATTACTTCAGACTATTACTTTGTTTCTGGTTTCATGCTGAGGTGGTATTCCCCATGAGTTACTATTTTCTTTTAAAATAGGAATTATCTCCTAGTCATCAAAGATTAGAATAAATGTCCAGTCTTTGGTGTTTCATGAATCAGTGTTGTAGCCCGTCTTTATAGACTACATACTTGCCTTATGTTCACATTTTTTTATTGAGAGTAGGACCACTTAACTGCATTTAACTTTCAGCCTTCATTCTCTCCATTAATCATCTATTTGAGTAACCCAAGTCTTTGACCTTTTTCATGTCTTCATCAGTCCTATGGGTGATTGGGCAAGTATTGAAGCATTATCATAGACATTTTCCCTGTCTCGTTAAAACCCTTTATGCCGATACATTATAACATTACTTTCTCCTTTTGACTTGCCAAAGTCTTGCTTGAATTAAAGCCTTGTTTAAACACAAAATTTGGGCTTTTACTCAGCAGAAGATATTGACTGATTGACCTAATGCTAGGCAGTATAACTGGTCCGCCTTTAATGCGTTGTTGCTTAGGGTCACAACATTTACTTACAACTCATGGTATGATTTATCTTTTGTTCTTCTGTAGCCTCCCTTCGCCCTCATCAGTCTTAATCAACTTTGTTGCTCTATGACACATCTCTGGGGATTCGTGCAGAATGTTCTTTCTTTGAAAAGCAAAAACGAGCAAGAAAAACAGGGGAAGTTTAACTTTACTATTTTTTAAAAGTATTTTTCTATTAGTTTGATTTCTTAGTGCATTATTAAGCTGAAGACCTCAACTAATAAAATACATTAAATCTTAAACATAAGCAAGGCATGTGTTTAGGTTAATTTTCACATAGGAAAAAAGTTGTGTTTTATGTGAAATACTTTGTAGATTTACTATTAAAGAGTAGACTTAAAAAAAAAAAAACTCTCCAGATACTATCTGCTGTTTTGAAGTAACATTTCTAATCTATTTAATAATTCAGTAGCTTGTCATGGAAGATATTTACATATGCATATAAAAAACTAGGCAGCTTAATTTGATAAAACCACAAAATGGCAATTTTAAGCTGTTTACAACATCAGTAACATTGATGTTAGTATGATTTTTACATGCTGATCTTGACCAATTTGAAACAGTGAGTTAAAGGCTGGCTGATGTGTGCTAATCCCAAAGAAATGTTCTGTGAACTATTAATTGTTTCCAGAATATTAAAAAAAATTACAGTGTCAGCACACCCATCTATTTTTTCCTTTGATGTGAAAATTGCATTTTTCTAATTTATAAAACACATTTATTTAAAAATACAATTACAGAAAAGTATAAAGGAATAAAGTCATCCTAAATTCACTGTCACTTTTCATTTCTAATATTTTAAATAATTTTCTCTCTGTATATATACACACATATCAAAGTTCATATACTCTTTTTTTTTTGAATCAGAGTCTCGCTTTGTTACCCAGGCTGGAGTACAGTGGTATACTCATGGCCACCGCAGCCTCAACCTGCTGTGCTTAGGCCATCTTCTGCCTCCGCCTTCCAAGTAGCTGGAACCACAGGTGTGTGCCACCACACCCAGCTAATTTTTGACTTATTGTAGAAACAAGGTCTCTCCAAGTTGCCTAGGCTGGTCTCAAACCCCTAGACTCAAGAAATCCTCTTACCTCCACTTCCCAAAGTGCTGGGATTACAGGCATGAGCCACTATGCCTGATTTAGTTTACTTACTCTTAATCTGGGTAGTTAGACAGGATTTTATTCACCTAGTGCCTAGATGGGAAATTGTTTGGAGATTCCGAATACCATATTTCATTAAATTAACGATAACACTGATTTTAAGATTTACTACTAATTTTTGTACTGCTGAGAAAGAAAACACTGCTAATTATAGTTGTAAGTTGCCATCAATTGTAATAGTCAATTTTAGAGATATTAAAATGTGAAATGTGCATCTTAGAACAATTAAATATAGTATTATATATTTGATGACTTTTTCTGTCCCTAAGGCTCTGTGGTATTCAGAAATTGAAACAGTTGATAAGTATGCAGACATAACTTCCTTTGTTGCAAATGTATTTCAATTTTGTAGCACTTTTACTAACCAAAATGGTTTATAAAAAATAATGAATGCTTGAGAGGAACAGTTGTTATAAAATAAATTGTTTTGAAAAATTTTTTTTAAATTTTTATTTTAAAGATGGGTACGATTCAGGGTGAAAATGTTTTTGTATGATCCTTAAGCAAAGGGAAAATTATCGTGAATTATGGTGTAAGTTGTCTAAATGGCTGATATTAAATGAAATCGTTCTTTGGATATGCAGTTTTAGAGAAAACTTTTTTGTTTTTACTTTTTTCAGTTATAAATTATCTTCATTTACAGTTGAGACCAGTGAGGCACAAGAGGATTAAGTGACTTGCCCAAGATCATACAGGTCTTTGATTTAACCCTGTGCAGAACTCAGTGTCTTACTGGGGGAAACTTTTAAACTATGTGGCTCCTCTCATATGGGCTTCTTATTTCTGTATTCTGTTAGTCAGAAGTTTTGCAAGTGGACAGCGGTCAAGGTTCATAGAGCTATAACTTTTTTTTTTTTTTGAGTTGGAGTCTCACTCTGTCGCCCAGACTGGAGTGTAGTGGCACACTCACAGCCACTGCAGCCTCGACCTGCTGGGCTCAGGCGATCCTTCTGCTTCAGCCTCCCCAGTAGCTGGAACCACATGTGTGTGCCACCATGCCTGGCTAATTTTTTGATTTATTGTAGAGATGTCTCACCATGTTGCCCAGGCTGGTCTCAAACCCCTGGACTCAGGCAGTCCTCTTGCCTCTGCCTCCCAAAGTGCTGGGATTATAGGCATGAGCCACCACACCCAACCTATAACTTTTTTTTATATCAAAGGCATTAAAAGAAAAACTATAGCTTTCAGTCTTAATCTTTATAGTGGCTTGATTAGTCTGTTTAACATATAAAAGATGTACATTCACAGACTGAGTGAATATATTAAAAATGCAGAAAATATTGGAGTACTTTATTTTAAATACATTTTATCAGGTATACAGCATGATGTTATGGGTTATATATAGATAGTAAAAGATTACTAGAAGTCAATGAACATATTCATCCACTCACAGTTACCCATTATTGTTTTGTTTTTATGGCAAGAGAAGCTAAAATCTCATTTAGTCTGAATCCCCAAATGCAGCACCAATTTTATTACCTAAGTCTTCATATTATACATTAGTTCTCTAGGCTTGTTCATCCTATGTATCTGCTACTTTGCTTTCTCTGACCTACACTCCCCATTTCCTCATCCCTTACAAGAGGTCAGTAGCTTTCAGCTTAACCTTTTTCTCTATATGTATTTAGTCAATTTTTTTTTTTTTTTGAGTTGGAGTCTCACTCTGTCGCCCAGACTGGAGTGCAATGGCTGCTCCCGGTCACCGCAGCCTCGACCTACTGGTCTCCGGCGATCCTTCCACCTCAGCCTTCCAAGTAGCCGGAATTACAGGCATGCGCTACCACGCCCGGCTGACTTTTTGACTTATTGTAGAGATGAGGTCTCGCTGCCCAGGCGGGTCTCGAACCCGCGGGCTCAGGCAATCCACTCACCTCAGCCTCCCAAAGGCGTGGGATTACAGGCTGAGCCACCGAGCCCGGCTTAGTCAATATTTTTAGTATGCTTTTATTTCTAGAGTAAGGTTAAGTGTAGATTAGGTACTCCACTTAGATGGTGATACTAGATTATCTAGAGCTTATCTTATGTAAATCTATCTGTTAAACAAATGAAGTGATTCATGCCTATCTCCTGCTTAATGAATTGAGACTATAGATGGGGATGAGGGAAATAATTTGGCAGGAATGGGGGTGTGTATTATCTGTGGTATAAGGACACTTTAACAGAACTTGGGTCAAAAGTATACTTTCTAATTCTTTCCCATGACATTTCACTTTGATGTAGTCCTTATCAGGCAACTTAAGTATTGTACAAGCGCTCTGGTTCTTAGAACATAAAGGTGTAGTGTTCAGGTTTGGTGCTGTGAAACCACAAATTTGGGGAAAATTTAAGAAAAGTGATTAATTCCTTTAGCAAACGCATATTGATTATCTGTTGTATACAAGGTACTATCTTATACCATGAGAAGTGGTTCTGTTGAACACGTTTATTTTATCAGATCTTAATCCCAAACCAGTCATGGAATGAAACTCATGAAGATAGGATGCAATAACTTCTGAAGGATTGAAAATAGTGTACTTAAAAATACCAGGCTTTTAAGGATCAATATTAGCTCTTCAATCTTTTCTATTACCATGTTGTGCTAAATAGTATCTTTTATTTAATTAGAACAGTGCTGTTCAATAGAACTTTTCGTGATGGTGTAAATGTTTTACTTTTGTGCTGTCTGGTGCAGAGCCACTTGCCACAGTTGACTATTGAGCACTTGAAATACGTCTTGTAAAACACGAGAACTGAATTTTTAAGTACTTTAAATTCCCACATGTGGCTGATGGCTACTGTATTGGACATTGTAGGACTAGATGATTGGTAAGGGCCCTGCTTCATCAGCGTCATTTTTCTAACTGATAATAACCTTTTTAAAAAACTGGTGTTAATTTAAAATAATTCATAAAATACAGATAAATAAATTAACCTATTACTTCGGTATATATCATTCCAGACTTATATTTTCTGCATATATGTTTTAGAAAATGGGATATCTGCCATTTTTCATCTAAGGTACAGTCTATTTCTAACAGTATTCTAACATTGTCACTTTAGTTGGTATTTGATCAGGGTATAGAAAAATAGTTCAAGGACAGAGGATGGTTGAGAGATTATGGTGTGAAGAGAAAATGTGATTGAATGTGGTAGACATGGGACCTACTTAGGTGTTGAGAGAATGACTGTTTCCCAGTAAGAAAACTCCATTCTAGGGTCATGAAAGAATGATCTTAAGTTCACTACAGAAAGCAAGCTACATAGTGCTAAACTGGTAGGGGATGTGGAGCCAGGACTTCCTACTTCGGAAATACTCTCATCATGCCCTCTTGGAAACCTAGCCTTGGTGATTGGCCTCTCTGCTTCCTTTCCTTACAATGTCTACCTGCCAGTTTATTCCAAGCAGTTTTTTCCAACTTATTTATTATGTGTTTTTATACAGTTTTTCCTCCTCGTTCCTATACCAAACTGCGGTTCTTATTGCAGTTATTATTGCTACCTAGAGGTTTTCAAAATTCCTAGGGATGGATAAGTAGGCATAAACAAAGTTCGTTCCTATTATCTTTCTCATTTTTTTACCTAGACTGGAGAGGTAGTCAAAATAGAAGCATAGACACCAAGGATATGTATTTGTAGACCCAAGAAGCTTCTCTGGGAATTTTATGTAGTTGACAGTGACACTCTGAGTTAAGGAAGGATTGAACTCTGAGGGGAGTGAGGAGATAGGATGGCAGAGGACAGAGTAGAACAACTCTGGAGGGGGCTTTTCCCTTATCCATTCCTGTCCTTTCATCCTACACTTCACCATAATTAAAGATGAAGCACATAAGAGGCACTTTGTAAAAGGATTTGGTGGGAAAGTTGTTCCAGACAAGGGAGGGAGGTTCGTGCAGTTCCTCTGGCTACCCAGGTGGGGTAATTGATCCATGGATGCCATTTGTATACAATTTGGGCACTTATATCTGTGTTCCAGCACAATGGAGTATACCATTACTCTTAAATGAATCTTATTTGTTAGCCTCCATTTGAAAGGTAGCTGTATGCCAGGCTACAAAGTTATGAAAAATGAATAAATTAAAAGTGGCAATGTTTCCATGCAAAAAGCCTCAAAGATACGTAAGCTAAAAACCTTGGGGCAAACAGGAGTATGGAGGTTTGGATGCTAGTACAGCATCAATGTCTTCATGCTTAGAGTTCTCTGGGCTCTTGCCTTGTCACTATAGCCTTTGTATCACAGCTATTTTTGCATGACTCCACTCTTCAGTTCTCACATATTTACTTGTCCTTTCAGCTTTGTAAAAAAAGGATCAACTGGAGATGGACTGTAATACCAAGTTTCTACAGAAGATGTCACTATTTCACAAGCTTTACAGTATAAATCATGTAGCATGATTCACTGTCACCTGGAGCCTTTGCTATTGTTGTTGTTGTTAGAATAAGGGGTGTCTGTCATTTCCCTAAAATGAAAATGTTTTTTTAAAAATATCAGAAGTTATATGTTCACTTTGCAACACCAAATAAATAGTATTGGTCCATTTGTATTTTTTAAAAATAACGCTATTAAAAATGGACATGTCTATAGAAGCACATACAAAAATAGAAGTATATAAAAGTAAAAAGTCTCATAATCCTCATTCTCACTGCTCAGAGACAATTGCTGTTATAAAATGTTTTTAATGCTGAATAAAAAAATTGTATGGGCAGCAACACATTGTTCTGCTCCTTGGTGTTTTTAATTAGCATTGTTCCATATCAATGTGTATTAGATTACCAGATTCTTTTTAATGGCTATATGTTATTATGTTATGTAGATGAACTTGATTAATTTAAATAGTTCCCTATTAATAGATATATTGATTGTTTTTGTGAACAATTGATACAGTGAACATTCTTGAATGTACTTTTACATACTTGTGAATGTTTTTGTAGCATTGATTCCTGGAAGTGAGATTGCTGTGTCAAATGGTATGCATGTGTACAATTTTAATAGGTATTGCTGTATTGTTTTCAAAAGAAGCTTTACCAAATTTGTACTTTCATCAGCAAGAGTGCTTGTTTCCCCTCAACACATCATCACACGTCACATATTTATTCATTTTTCATAGCTGTAGCCTGGCATACAACCACCTTTCAAATGGAGGCTAACAAACAAGATTCATTTAAGAGTAATGGTATAGTCCATTATGCTGATGGGAACATTGGGAATGTTCCCCCATTCCCAATGTGGATGGGTGAACAGTAGAATCATATTGTTTTAGTATTTGATTCTCAGAATGGTATCATTTTACATGTTATTGCCCTCTTTTCTATAAATTGTATATTTGTGTTTATTCTCTACTTTCCTATGGGTTCTTACTGTTGGAGCCCAATATATAACAGGAATATTTGTTGCAGAGCTTTTCTTTCAGTTTGGGTTCATGTCATGTCTAAGATTTTACTCATTCTAAGTATGTGAAAAAACTTATATTTTTTTCTGGTCCACTTATGGCTTTATTTTTTACATTTAGATTTTAATCCATCCGGAATTTATTTTTATGTATGCTGAGAGGTAGGGACACTTTGTTTTTTCTAAAATGGATAACTAGTTGACCAAACATCATTTATTGAATAATTCATCTTTTCCTTACTGACTCAAAATGCCATCTTTGTTGTATACTAAATCTTCATGTATTTTTAGGTCTGTTTCTGGGCTCTACTTTGTTCCTTGATCTCTCTGTCAACTACTGTGCTGGTACTGCACTGTTGTCATTGCTGTAGCATTATAGTGTGGTTTGCCTTCTGGTAGGGCAAATCTAAGCTCATTCATTCACCTGTTCTTTGACCTTAGTTTTCTGTCTTGATTCCAGTACAACCAAATTATGGTCATTATCACCACCAACTACAGTGGATGTTGAACATTCCCCATTGCAACTCCTGTAAGGGCTTTTACTGGATTCTGTAATAGAAAAGTGGAAACCTAAGAGGTGTCTTAAAGTGCCACTGATCAGACCTGGTTCCAAATAATGCTGAAGATGATGTAGGCCTAGGCTAGACTTTTGAGGGATATATTCTTGGGGTTGAACATGCTATAGACCAGCCCTTAAAACTTGCTTTGACTCATGGGAATGGTACAGGGCTAGAACCAGACAGACACTTGTCATGCTGATAACTTCCCTCATGATTCAGAAGTCACTATGACTGTAGATAGATGGCTGCTATAATACTGCCCACTAAAAAACGGGTGTACCCAGTTTTTAGAACTCTTAAAAACACTAAGTCAGTAATGGTCAATTAGGACTTTTTAATTTTTACTAATCTCTACTTGAAAGTTACCTAGTCACTCATTTCTGTAAACATAATTCTTATAATTCATATCATTTAGAATATCATAATGCTGTGGACATTAGATAGCTAACTTCTTAAATCTTCTAGTTCCCATTTGATAGTTTGAAGTTTATGTGTACATATAGATATGTATATACACACATATATATAGTTGTTTTTTGTTGTTGTTTTTTTTTTTGCCAGAATGACCAGTCAACAGGGGACATAAAAGTAATTGGTGGAGATGATCTCTCAACTTTAACTGGAAAGGTATGTATCTTGAAGGGGAAGGAAAAAAGCACTTCATACCAAGGGTCAATTAGTAACACTGTTCTTTCAATCAATCACTAAGAGATAGTTTACATGGTATAACTTAACAGGGGTTATTTAACCCTTGGAGGCAATCTAGGTTAATCATCCTTCCTTGGTATATATAGTAAAAAACAGAATCCAACATTAAACTTAAAAGTCCTTATTGCCAAGTACTGCTGTCTACCTCTTTGGGAGTCTAATTTGGGGTCCTTCAGAAGATACAGATGGGGGAAAAAAACAGCCTTTTAAAATATATAGACTCACACCGTTTCTTAAAAGATAGCAAAGCAGTATTGTGTAGTGGCTGAAAGTGTGAGCTCTGGAGTCTGACAGCTTTCACGAAGTCTGGCTTAGCACTTCCTAACTCTGGGACTTTGGGCAATATGTCAATATGTTATGTCTGTGTCCCATATGTACTTAGGGTGGGGGTGATATTGGAAGTCATAAGAGTTAAGAGGATTAAGTGATGTCATAAATGTAGAGCTTTTATAACAGTTTCTGGTAAATAAATATACTCAGTAAATTAAAACATACTATTATTTTAAGAAATCTCAAAGAGTTTTCTTAGTATATCAAAATTCTTCTAGTGTAGACCAATGGTTTTAGTATGTTGTGCTTCCATTGTGGTTTGTCTCAAGATATTTTTAAATTTCTCTTTTAATTTCTTCTTTGTCCCTTTGGTTGTTCAGCAGCAGGTTGTTTAATTGAGAGTAATAGAGATACTTAAGATATCTGAATATTATTCTTCTGATACACTGAAAACATTTTTGAGTAACCAATTATAAATGATGGAATTCTGCTTTTTAAAAAAACTGCCAGTTATTGTTTACTTACACTGTGCCAAATATAAAGGTATTAATCTCATAAAAGTTTCACAATAATCCTGTGAGGGAGATGATATCCTCATTTTACAGATCAGGAAATAAAGACTTGGCAAAAGTCACACAACCAGTAAGTGATATAGCTTGAATTTGAATGCAGATCTGTCTGACTCCAAAGCTCTTTTCTTCCTTTGGATTTCAGATTTTAATGTTCACTACTTACTTGACTGAGTACCTATAAGAAAACTTTAATACTTGTGTGAAATTTTGTGGTCCCATATCAGAGTCATGCCAAACTAATGTCCTCCTCAGCATCTTTTGAAAACTTCCGAGGAGCAATTAGTACCTGTTGACTTGTTACCCCTCCTGTCTGTTCTATATACTACTGCCAGACCAGTTCTCCTTTCCTTTCAGCATGCTTTGTCTATATTTAGAAGCCATGTAGAGCCCTCACTTCTGTAATTAGTTTTTAGTGCTACCCTTGTAGGCCTTATGTGATTTAGTTTTTGATCTTGTCCTACTACATTATTCTGTGCTCTTAAATAGGTCTGTGTTTATAAAATAACTTTCTTTTTGTGATAGAGTAATGTACATTTTTAATGGAAAAATTAATATAAATTGAGTGAGGCTATTTCTTGATAAGATTGTGGGATTATTTGAACTTTCTATTTCATTTTATCTTTTGGGGACATTTATCTTAGTGTGTGCAGATACATGTATATATTTTTTCTTTTTTCCCTAGCAAGTTCTTGAGAATATGGGCTTTAGGAAGTCATTTGACCTCTGAGCCTCAATTTTTTTAGGTCGTTAAAAATATATATTGATATTGATGTTCATGATATAGGGTTACCTGAAAAATGTAGATATAGAGCATTATAAATAGTATGATATTATTCTAGTATGATCACATAAGCATGAAACAAGTCAGAAAGCAAATTCACCAAACAATTAACAGTCAGCTAAAAGGAGTTGAAAGAAGGAGAAAACTTTCACTTTCTAATTTTTGTGCTCTTATATTTTTTAAAGTTTTATCATGAGCATGTAGTACTTTTTAAAATTTTATTTTAAGAATGTGGGGTACAATTCAGGATTAGGTATACAAATAGTCATTGTAGAGGTAAAGTTTGGGCCTCACTTTGGTCCCCACTTTGCCTGGTTTGAGATCAGTTACCCTTATTGATGAAGTGTCCCCTCCCTCCCTCCCCTGGCAGTTATCCACCACTTCCAATCCCTTTTTTCTAGCATTATGGTAATTGTTCAGGGTCTGCTTATGAGTGGTACTCAGTTCTTTGTTTCTGTGATAGATCACTGAATATTATGACTCTAAATCCATCCAAGTTGCTACAAAATTCATAATTTTGTTCTTCTTTATGGCTGTCTAATATTCCATTGTGTATATGTACTACATTTTTTTATCCAGTAACTTTTTTTCATTTATAAACAGGGATGTAGCTACTTGACATAAAATGAACTCTCGATAATGGTAGCAGTCCTTATTTTTTAATTTTTAAAACAGTATTGGAATTATAGTCTAGATATTACAGTTTCATATGGGACTTTTTCTTTTCCTTTTCTCTTCTTTTTGTTTTTTGTGTTGGAGTCTCGTTTTGTCGCCCAGGCTGGAGTGCAGTGGCATGCTCATGGCCACCGCAGCCTCAACCCGCTGGGTTCAGGCGATCCTTCCACCTCAACCTTCCAAGTAGCTGAAACTACAGGTGCACACTAGCATGCCTGGCTAATTTTTTGATTTATTGTAGAGATGAGGTCTTGCCAAGTTGCCCAGCCTGGTCTTGAACCCCTGGGCTTAGGTAATCCTCTTGCTTTGGCCTCCCAAAGTGCTGGGATTACAGGTTTGAGCCACCGCGCCTGACTCATATGGGACTTTTATTCATTTAAACTCATACTAATAAACTTTGTGGTTATAACTTAATCAAGATTGTGTAGCTACTTGGTGTTAGAGCCAAGACTAGAATTCATTTTTCTCTGCCTCATAATTCAGTGCTGTTTTTCAAACTATAATCCATCTCATTGTGCAGATCACTGCTTCAAGTGATCCACAGTTACTGAAGGGAATATGTTATCCTTTAGATGTGCTAACTAGAGTAGAAGAATGTTGAGAAAGAGCCACATAGCAGATGATTAAACAATGATTAATGATTGGTCCATTAATTTATTTTATTTGGTTTTGCTAAGGATTAAGTTGCAGTATCTTCTGAAGAGACTTTAGTTGTAATATAAGGAATATATAGGAACTAACTTCCTAAGCATCCACTGTCATATTACTGTATTATTTCATTTAATCCTCACTGCTGCCATATGAAAAAGATATTATCCATTTCCTGTAAATAAGGAAGTTAAAGCTTAAAGTCATAGCAACTGTTAGGTGGCAAAACCACAGTTTGAGCTAAGAAGTGTCTAACTCCGGTACCTGTACTTCTAACAATATATTGGGATTCATTTTAGCAGTTACGTGGCTTTTAAAATTTTTTTAAATTAAAAAAAAAAATTTTTTTTGAGTTGGAGTCTCACTGTCGCCCAGACTGGAGTGCAGTGGCCGCTCCTGGCCACCGCAGCCTCGACCTGCTGGGCTCTGACGATCCTTCCACCTCAGCCTTCCAAGTAGCTGGAACTACAGGCGTGCTACCACACCCGGCTAATTTTTGATTTATTGTAGAGATGAGGTCTCGCCAAATTGCCCAGGCGGGTCTCAAACCCGCGGGCTCAGGCAATACGTGGCTTTTTTTGAGTATATTAATGTATTCACAATTTTTTCTTTGGAGTCGGAGTCTCTGTCGCACAGGCTGGAGTGAAGTGGCACAATCATGGCTCACCACAGCCTCCCTCCTGGGCTCAGCCTCAGCCTCCTGATAAACTGCTTTGAGACATGGGAAAAGTTAATGTATTACTTGGTTATAAGTTTACTTCTAATACCTAGAGAGCAGTGATTCTCCAAACTTTTATTTGCATGCCCAATTTATAAAATATATTTGTAATACATATTTTACATAAATTATATGTGAATTATAATAGTAATATATATGTCATAAAATACATACAAAATATAGATTAAACAAGGTGAGAAAACAAGAAAAAGTTCTAGTCTTTCTTGCAACCCAGTGGACCATGTGTTCTCTACCTTGGTAACTACTGTCTTAGAAGACTATATATAGAACATTAAAATTCTGATGCTGTAGTTATATGGCAGAGTATGATGAGGACTACAAATAAACAGATAAACAGTACAGCAGAAATCTTCTTGTGGCAACACTTATAACCAATATGCAAAATGCTGCCTCATTCTTACAACTAACATAAGAACAGATAGAACCTTTCTTCACTTTAGGGTTATACGTTAGATGGTATTTTCTCTGAAGGATTCTTGTAGCTATAAAATTCTGAGACGTAGAAAGTTGGGTGAGGGATTATGGTTGAGGGAAGCATTGGTATTTTTCACCAGTGTAGTCCAAGAATATGAACACATCCAGAAAATACAGATCAGTTTTAGCCTAATGAGAAAATGGGTTTTGAATTGGATTCCATATGGTAAGTTAAATTACATGATTCTAGAATCATTATAAAAATTATAGTTCTTCACACTATTCTTAGAGTCTAAAGACCATAAGAGATCAACTAGTTCAAGTTTCTTATTTTATGCATGGGAAACTGAGGCCCAGAGAAATTCCAAGACTTGCCCCAAATTAGACCTCCTATTAAGTAATGAAAGCTTTTTAAAAACACATGAATCAAAATTTTACTGCAATTAAAATTTCAGTATTAGAGACTTCTAAATCCCAACAGATGGCCTACTTATTTAAAACAGGGTTTAATATAATGTAATATTATAATAATATAATACATAATAAAATAATATAATGTAATATTATTTTATTATCCATATGTAATATGGATAATTTCTTAAGAGTTGTTTTGATGTGATTTGACTTATAGTTGGAAATACTGTAATTCATTATACTGATTTTCATTTCTTTTTCTTCTAGAATGTCTTGATTGTTGAAGTAAGTTCTACATTTATTTTTTTATTTATTTTTTTTTTTGAGTTGGAGTCTCACTCTGTCGCCCAGACTGGAGTGCAGTGGCCGCTTCCAGTCACCGCAGCCTTGACCTGCTGGGCTCCGGCAATCCTTCCGCCTCAGCCTTCCGAGTAGCTGGAATTACAGGCATGCGCTACCACGCCCGGCTGATTTTTTGATTTATTGTAGAGATGAGGTCTCGCTGCCCAGGCGGGTCTCGAACCCACGGGCTCAGGCAATCCACTCACCTCAGCCTCCCAAAGGCGCGGGATTACAGGCTGAGCCACCGAGCCCGGTTCTACATTTATTTTTAATATAGTGTTTATAATTTTCTAACTAAGTGTGTACCATCCTAAAGGTAAGCCATGGAAATTCCTTTGCATCAGCTTTAATGGTGGGCTTGTGTTCGAAAGGAGTGAGACTGGTTTTCTTTTAAAGACTACTTAGTAATGTATTTTTACTAATAACAGAAAAAATTGGTATATTTTCTATCTCTCCTTTTTAGTTTGATTTTTTTCTTTCTAAAAGTGTTATAACTATATAAATATATATACACATATAATCAAGTGTCTTGCTGACACTTTGTCTTATGTAATAACTGGTACTTACAAAAAATATTTATAATTTATATACTATGTTTCACTTGTTATGTACTAAAGTATTTTGTTTGTAATAATAGCCAAATTTATCCAGTGCTTGCTTTGCCACACACTATTCTTTTTTTTTAATTATGAGTTGTCTTTTAAGGCCTAAGATATAACATATACAGAACAATGTATGAAAAATGGAAATAACTTATGAACTCTGTAATAGATTATGTAGCTCTGTATCAATATCTGCTTCCCATCTACTCCCTGGGATTGGATTGTAGTTCTTCAGAACTTTGAAGTTCATGTGACTTATTCTGAAGCAGGTAGACACATCTCACTGGGCAGAGTATTTATATGTATGTGCTTCATACCTGTTTTTTCCCCCATTGCTTCCATTAGTGACTAACTCAAGGAATGTGATGATGATGCAGGAAAAGCTCTCCCAGCTGACCCGTGATGGACATGTAGTTTTAGCAAGAAATGAATCTATCTTGGATTGTTTGCCACTATGGCATACTCAGTGTGTTCTATTATAAAAATTTGTATAGTGCTATTGTAAAAAAAAGTATTTGTAAGTTTTGTTTTTAAATTTTATTTTAGAGTCAGGGAGTACAAATGCATGTTTATTACATGGATGTATTGTATAGTGGTGGGGATTGGGTCTCAGGTGGCCCATTCCTCAGATAGTGAACATTGTGCCCAATTGGTAATTTCTGAACCCTAATCTCCTTCCCCACCTCCCCACTTTTAGTGTACCCAATGTCACTTATTTTATCTGTCTTGCCAGACACTGTTCTAAGTGCTAAGGAAACAAGCACAAAGAAGCTAAGCAGTTTCCTAAGTGAGGATTCAAATCTTCACTTCCTTTAGCTTTGTGGTTCTCAAAGTGTGGTCCCTAGACCAAAAGCATCAGCTGGGAATCACTGAATCAAAATCTCTGTGACGAGGCCCAGCAAGCTATGTTTTAACAAGTCTCCAGGTGATTCTTATGCATGCTAAGGTTTAACCCTTGGTTTTACTCATGTCACTTTCTTGTTAAGGCCTTCCCTGGACATCCTATATAAAATCTCACATTTCCACTCCGTCAGCTTCCTCTTTCTCTTCAGTGTTTGATTTTCCACATCACTTATCACTATCTAACTGCCGTATATATACATAAAGATATATATGTGTGTATATATATTTATTTATTTTTGGCCTTCAGTCTCCCTATTCACATCTTTCTGCCTTCCTGAATTCTACAAACTTCTAATAGTTTGTGATAATTCTTCCTACTCAAACCTTATTCTCCCATTAGTCTAAAGAGTCTTTAGACTAAATTCTTTGGAGTTTTTCAGTGTGACTTCGTTCTCCAACAACTTCCTTTCATTTTCTCTATACTTTTTACTGTTTCCCAGAACCTGTACCTCCATTTATCTGTCTCTGGTTCTTTGCTCCTTACTTCTTTTTTAAAATAACAGTTGAGGCCAGGCATAGTGGTTCATGCCTGTAATACCAGCAGTTTAGGAGGTAGAGGCGAGAGGTTTGCCTGAGTCCAGGGGTTGATGACCTGCCTGGACAACTTGGTGAGACCTCGTTTCTACAACAAATAAAAAAATTAGCTGGGCATGGTGGTGTGCTACTGTAGTTCTAGATACTTGAAAGGCTGAGTATCGCCTGAGCCCAGCAGGTTGAGGCTACAGTAGTTGTGAGCATGCCACTGTGCGCCAGTCTGGGCAACAGAGTGAGACTCTGACTCAAAAAAGTAAAATAAAATAACAGCTTTATTGAGATATAATTCACATATCATACCATTCACTCATTTAAAGTTTTTATTCACAGCATCATGTAATCATCACCACATTCAATCTTAGAACATTTTCATAGTTCCACAAATATACCTGATCCCCTTAGCCATCACTCTCCATTTTTCCTTTCCCCAGCAAACTGATAAGTCTACTTGCTGTCTATAATACTTACCCATTTTTCATATTTCGTATAAATAGAATCATATATGTGGCCTTCGTGTCTGGCTTCTCTCATTCCTTTTCATTGCTAAATAATGTTTAATTGTATGAATATACAGATATTCCCCGACTTAATGATGGAGTCTGTATCTTGGTAAATCCATTGTAAGTTGAAAATATCATTAAGTCAGAAATGCCTTCAATACCCCGATAAATCCATCCTAAAGTAAAAAATTGTAAACTGAGCCATTGTAATTAGGGGACCATCTATATTACGTTTTCTTTCTCCATTCATGGGTTAATGGGAATTTAGATTGTTTCTACTGTTTGCTCCTTATTTCTTATACCTAAAATGTCATTTCTTTGTCCCTTTTATCCCACATTCAAGTCCTTTAAGACCCAGCTTAAAAGTCACCTCCACAAAGCCTTCCTTATACCCCTTTCCTCCTCAACTCACTTGGGCCTTCTGCATTTAATTTTAAGTATGAAATATTTTGAACTCGGAAAAAGATATGACAATACCTATGAACTACCACAGAATATTGACATCTTGCCATATCTGCTTCAGATCATATTTTTTTAAAAGAAATTAAGCATCATTATATAGCTAAAGCCCCATTTTTCACTTCCTTTTTATTCACAGAAGTGTGGCAACTATCCTTAAAAGTTAATATATATGCCATTCCCACAAATCTTTTGTATACTTGCTAAGTACAGGTTAACATGGTCCCCTGCTCAGGGTCTCATCAGGCTGAATCAATCCCTGGTTTTGGCTGGGATTCATGGTCTCCTTCCAAATTCATTCAGGTTGTTGGCAGAATTCTGTTCCTTGTGATTATAGAACTGAGGGCCCGTTTTCTGATGGGCTGCTGTCCAGGAGTCATTCTTCACTGCATCTGACTTCTTCAAAACCAGTAGGAGAATCTTGTTCCAGTCTGCTGCTGTTATCTTGTATAACATAACCTAATCACGGGAGTGGCCATCCCATGATTTTCACGGGTCCTCGTCATACTCAAGGGGAGGCAATTCTTTCAGGCATGCACACCAAGGGGCAGGACTTATGGGGGCTATTGGAATTCTGCCTAGCAAAGCCCAGAAATCTGCGTTTTTCACAAGTCTACAGCCCTGATGTTTCTGATGGCTTGAACTTCTTTATACCATCTTTAAAATGTATTTTTATGGAAAAGCCTTAGGGTTATGATTTTTAAAATATTTTCCCTATTAGAGATGCATAAATTTTTTTTTATGGTGAGAAGATATATATTTAGAATCGGCCAGCTGGACTCTGTTTAAATGATCCCAATTTTGTTGGCAACATCCAAAGCATCATAATCAGGAGCCAGTCGAACATATGCCTTCTTTCCATCAGGTCTAATCAGGGTGTTGACCTTGGCAACATCAACGTCATATAGAGCTTCTTCACAGCCTGTTTTATCTGGTACCTGTTGGCTTTAACATCCACGATGAACACAAGCGTGTTGTTGTCTTCTATTTTCTTCATGGCAGACTCAGTGGTCAGGGGAAACTTGATGATGGCATAATGGTCAAGCTTGTTTCTCCTGGGAGTGCCCTTCCGAGGGTATTTGGGCTGCCTCTGGAGTCGCAGAGTCTTGGGCCTCTGAAAAGTGGGTGATGTGTGGATCTTCTTTTTTTTTTGTGGCTGTGGACGCCTTTCAGCACTGCTTTCTTGGCCTTCAATGCCTTTGCTTTGACTTTGGCTTTAGGAGGGGCAGGAGCAGGACGTATGCCAGGAGCTTCCTTCTTGGCCTTCAGCGCCATCTTGTGAAAAGAGGTGAATTTGTTTTTAGTAAAGTCCTACTTCTTGACTGAATAGCTCATACTCAATTTCATATGATCATTTTCTATAATAAAACCTTATTAATTTGAATGCTTTTAAAGATGGTATAAAGCAGTGTTTCAATAAAAAGTCCATGTATATATTTAAATTTGTTGTCATTGACCTCTGTGCCTACAAAATCCGGTCCTAGGGACTGGCATTCCTACTGCTTGCCAAGGGCCAGCTGATTTATAGTTTCCAGAATATCTCACTGTGTGAATTTTGGTGATAATTAGTGCACTGAAAAAATGGGGGTTTTGGTATTTTATGTTTATATAGTGACTCTGAATCTAAAGTGATGCTGGTTTTATTTACCATTAAATGTCATTTCTTTTTTAAAAGGATATAATTGACACTGGCAAAACAATGCAAACCTTGCTTTCCTTGGTCAGGCAGTATAATCCAAAGATGGTCAAGGTTGCAAGGTATGTATGACATTTTGGCATATATTTTCTTCATTTGCTTCTTTGTAAGAATACATGTTCTCAACTGTCATTTTGTCTTCATGAAGTATTGTACTCTCAAATAAGACTCAAGAAATAATTTTCAGAAGTAATTTTGTCATGTGTTAATAAAGTCCTTCAATTACATTCACCTCCTTGCCTAATATTATTAGCACTTGGTTTTTCAGCCAATTATATAAACTTGTCCTGAGTAGCATGGCAGAGGACTCGAGACTTCCTTGCAAAATTGAGATTAAGGATCCCGAGAGAGGGGGTGAGGAAGTGGTAGGGAGGAGTGGGCCCTAAAGAAAAAGATCTGGAGCTCCTGGAATTGAGTAATATCTGTTGCATCTTGTTTTGTGTCCACAGTGAAATTTTACATTGTCTGCTTCCTTTTTTTCTAAGCCATCCTCACCTCCTTGCCTTACCTCTGCTGTTTGGCTTTTGCTTTTATAGTTCTGCCTATGTTAACCCAGATTGGAGTGCAGTGGCACACTCACAGCCACCACAGCCTCGACTTGCTGGGCTCAGGTGACTCTTCTGCCTCAGCCTTCCAAGTAGCTAGAACCACAGGCATGTACCCAGCTGATGTTTTTATTTATTGTAGAGATGAGGGCTCACCATGTTGCTCAGGCTAGTCTCGAACCCCTGAGCTCAAGCAGTCCTCTTGCCTCTGCCTCCCAAAATGCTGGGATTATAGGCATTAGCCACCGTGCCCAGCTTGGAGTGGCATTTTTATTCCCACTTTACGGATAAGGATACTGAGCATGAGGAATTATCCAAAGGCACAGAACTAGTAAGCTATAGAGATGAGATTTGAACCCAGTGAACCTGGCTCAGAGTTCATGCTTTTACTACCTTTTTTTAGTAGAGTAACATCAAAGAAACATTTTAAAAAGTATGGGTTTGGTAGAGTAACATCAAAAAAAGAAAATATGTTGCTACTTTTATAGTTTTATTTTTTATTTTCAAGTCTTTGATCAATCTGCAGTTTTTATGTAGGGGTCAGGTAGTGATCTAACTTTAATTTTTTTTCCTAAATGATTAACAGGTTGTTATAAACTTCTTTTAAAGAATCACAGTATCTTTCAAGTGTCTCTGAATCAGAGTAAGCCTACTAATGAGTCATATGTCAGCAGTTTGTCCTTATGAACTTTTCTAATATCATGTGCAAGTATATGTCAGTGGGCTTTTCTTTTAAATGGATTTGGGACAAGCACTATAAGTGTATAAGTGATGCATTACAGGGCACTAAGTAGTAGCTTATAAACCAATCAGTACACTTGCTTATTTCTCTACATGTTCTTTAGGGTTTTAAAGGTGAAGCTACTCTGGAATAGTTTAGTCCTCTCGTCATTCTTTTGTTATTCTCTTGTGGAATATGTTGTAGAATTGAGAAAGACTGGCTCATGTGAAGGGTATTTTGTGTTGTTGAAGGTGGAACATGCTCAAATATACTTAGACAATTTCTTTTTTTTCTTTTCATTTTTATTTCCTTATTTTTTTTAAGAGACAGAGTCTCAGGCCGGGCACAGTGACTCAAACCTGTAATCCCAGCACTTTGGGAGGCAGAGGCGAGAGGATTGCCTGAGTCCAGGAGTTCAAGACCAGGGTAAGCAACTTGGTGAAACCTTGTCTCTACAATAAATCAAAAAATTAGCCGGATGTGGTGGCATGTGCCTGTGGTTCCAGCTACTTGGAAGGCTGAGACGGAAGGATCACCTGAGCCCAGCAGGTCAAGGCTGCGGTGGCCGTGAGCGTGCCATTGCACTCCAGCCTGGGCAACAGAGTGGCCAACTCAAAAAAAAGAAAGAAAAAGAGACAGGGTCTTGCTCTGTTACCTAGGCTGGAGTGCAGCGGTATAATCTTAGCTCACTGGAACCTCGAATTCTTGGGCTCAAGCGTTCTTCCCACCTCAGTTTCCCAAGTAGCTTAGGACTGCAGATGCACGCCACCATGTCTGGCTAGTTTTTTAAAAGTGTTTGTAGAGACGGGGTTTTGCTGTTTTGCCCAGGCTGGTCTCAAACTCCTGGCCTCAAGCAATCCTCCCTTCAGCAGTCCTCCCTTCTCAATTTCCCAAAGCACCAGAATTATAGGCATGAGTCACTGTGCCCAGCCAGTTTCTTCATAATTGCTCTAAATCTGTTTCTCAACCTTTTTTTTTCTAATCTCTCTCTTACCCTGAACTTCTAATATTTGATATATATACCTGATTATGTCATGCATGTGAATCTGTGCTTTATGTAAAAAAAGAGCAGGGTTAAGAATGACTAACTAAACCTCTTAACTTAAAAATAAAAAAAACTGTTAAGTGATAGGCATGTAAAATGACATGGCCTCTCGAGAGAATAGTTTGATAGCTTTCTTAAAAATAAAGCATATAACTGCCTGCAGAAGTTGCACTACTGTGTATTTATTCCAGAGAAGTGAAAACTTACAAAAACTTGTACATGACTGTTTATAGCAGGTTTATTTGTAATAGCCTCAAACTGGAAGCAACCAAATGTTCTTCAACAGTTGATGGTTAAACAAATGCTGGTATACCTATACCATGGACTATTACTCATCAATAAAAAGGAACACACTATTGATACATAGAGCAACCTGGATGAACCTCAATTTCTCAAGGCAATTGTGCTGCTAAAAGCTAATCTCAAAAGGTTGCATGCTGTATGAAATTCCATTTATACAACATTCTTGTAATGACAAAATGATAGAAATGGAGAAATGATTAGTGGTTACCAGGGGTTAATGGGTACAAAAGAGAGCCTTGTGTGATGCAAAGTATCTTGATTATGGTGGTGATTACATGAATCTACATGTGATAAAGTTGCATAGAACTATACACATGCATATGCGTACATGTAAAACTGGTGAAATCCAGATAAGGTCAATTCATCAATGTCAGTGTCCTGGTTGTGATAGTCTACTATATAGTTATATGAGATATTACCATTGGAGGAAAGTGGATAAAGAGCATGTTGGCCCTTCCTTGTTTGTTGGTTGGTTTGTTTGTTTTTGGCAGCACCCTGTGAACCTGTATTTCTTTTTTCTTTTTATTTTTTAGTTGGAGTCTCACTCTGTCACCCAGGCTGGAGTACAGTGGTACGCACATGGCCACCGCAGCCTCGACCTTCTGGGCTCAGGTGATCCTTCCACCTCAGCCTTCCAAGTAGCTGGAACTACAGGCACGTGCTACCATGCCTGGCTTA
Organism: Cephalopachus bancanus; assembly: GCA_027257055.1. NCBI lineage: Eukaryota > Metazoa > Chordata > Mammalia > Primates > Tarsiidae > Cephalopachus > Cephalopachus bancanus. Next base: position 123,548 of record JAPVLO010001033.1, on the reverse strand, counting down.
TTTTTTTATTTATTGTAGAGACGAGGTCTCACCAAGTTGCCAGACTGGTCTCGACCCCTGAGCTCAGGCAGTCCTCTCACCTCTGCCTCCCAAAGTGCTGGGATTACAGGCTTGAGCCACTGTGCCCGGCCTGAATCTGTATTTCAAAATAAAAATTTTGAAAAACATGTTATTACCATTTAACTTTATAACTATATTTGCAGAGTCACTTTTAATATAACGTGTTTACTTATGTAAATTATAATGTAGCAGATTACGTATACAAATTAGCAATTTATATAAATAATGCCTCTATAATCAAATTTTTAAAAAGTGATTCAAAACTATTTTTCTAGTAAGAGTCAAAACAGTTGAAAATTTAATTTCTAGCCGGGCTCGTTGGCTCAGCCTGTAATCCTGCGCTTTGGGAGGCTGAGGTGAGTGGATTGCCTGAGCCCGCGGGTTTGAAACTCACCTGGGCAACTTGGCGAGACCTCATCCCTACAATAAATTAAAAAATCAGCCAGGCATGGTAGCACGTGCCTGTAATTCTGGCTACTCGGAAGGCTGAGGTGGAAGGATCACTGGAGCCCAGCAGGTCGAGGCTGCAGTGGCTGGGAGTGGCCACTGCACTCCAGTCTGGGCGACAGAGTGAGACTCCAACTCAAAAAAAAAAAAAAGAAAATTTAATTTCTTAAAAATTAACTTCTAGATACTGAGATTTTGTTGACTTTTTCTTTGCAACACATAACAATGCAACAGCAGACCACATATACAGTGGTGGTCCCATAAGTTTTTAATACCATATTTTTACTGTATCTTTTCTATGTTTAGATACACAAATTCTCATCATTGTGTTAAAATTGCCTGCAGTATCCAGTAACATGCTGTACAGGTTTGTAGCCTAGGAGCAATAGGCTATACTATATAACTTAGGTGTGTAGTAGGCTATACTATTTAATATGTTTGTGTAGCTACATTTCATGGTGTTCACACAACAAGAAAATTACCTAATGGTACATTTCTCAGAATGTATCCCTGTTGTCAAGCAACACATGACTATACTTGATGCAATTCATATTGAAACAAATAACTTTTGTGCAATTAAATAATAAAATAGAGACTCAGTATCAAAAAATAAACATCCACAAGACAGCCAACAAGCACTTGCAGGCTGCCTCGCACAGTATCTTCAAGATAGAGCGGTCCATGAGAGAAGGTCCTCTAATCACAACCATCTGTTCACCATAGTTTTGTAGCACTGATGTTGCATACATTTCATGTATCTTCCATGAGCTTCATGACATTGCTGCTCATATGATACCCAAGAGAACACAGAAAGTAAATACTAAGGAATAAGATTGTAAGGTAGTGTTGAGTTTTGAAAAGTCCTGTAATGTCTAAGATCTCAGCACTTCCTGCCAACAATTGGTTTTGGCTTCCTTGGAGGTGATATTGCCTCTGTTGAGAATGATTGACCTAGATGACTTCTAAGGGATTTCCCACCCATTTCCAGTTTTCAGGTTCTAGGCAGAGCACAGTAGAGTCAGAAAGGCATGGACTTGGGATTTTAGTCTGGCATTTTACTCCTGCTTAACCTGAGAAACTATCCCATGCTTAATCTCTCTGAACATATTTACTCATCCTTAAATGTGGGCGATTATATCTTGTCCTTGGGGAAAGTGTGTGAGGCAAGGAGATACTGTATTTGAAGATAATGCAATGGATCTCATTGTAGTGAGTAGCTGCTTAATTGTGTTTTCTAGAATGTAGGGAGGATAGTAAGATTTTTAGCATCTTATATTTAGCTTGTTCTGGAAACGATTACCTTTTTTTTATGAAGATATGAGTCACATACCATAAAATGAACTCTTTCAAAATTGTACAATCCAGTGGTTTTTAGTATATTCAGAGTTGTGCATCAATCATCACTAATTTTAGGACCTTGTCATCACCCCCAAAAGAAACCCTGTACCCATTAGCAGTCATTTTCCCTTCCTTGATTCCCTGGCAGTCATTAATCTACTTTCTACAGAAAGCGTGTATCGATTTGCCTGTTCTGGACATGTCACATAAGTAGACTCATGTGCTATCTGACTTCTTTCACTTAGCATGTTTTCAAGTTTCATTCATGTTGTAGCATGTGTCAGTACTTCATTCCTTATTATGACTGAGTAATATTCCACTGAATGAATATACCACATTTTGTTTGTTAATCCATCTGTTTATGAACATTTGGGTTTCTGCCTCTGTTTCTTATGAATAATGTTGATTTGAACGTTTGTGTACAAGTTTGGGTTTCTGTTTTTCAGTTCTATTGGGCATATAATTGCTAAGTCATATGATATATATAGTTAACATTTTAATGAATTGCCAGACTGTTTAAGAAGGCATATGTACCATTTTACATTCCTGCCAGGAATGTATGAGGGTTCTAGTATCTCCACATCCTTGACAACACTTGTTATTTTCTATCTTTATTATAGCCAGCTTAGTGGATATGATGTGTGGTATCTCATTGTGGTTTTGATTTGCATTTCTCTAATGACTAATTATGTTAAGCATCTTTTCATCTGTTATTGACCATTTTCATATCCATTTAAAACACGGAAAATGTTTCAGAAACAACTGCAATCGTGCTTACAGATGATACTCTATTAAACATTCAGATCTACAGGTATATGAAATGCTGAGTTTCTCTGAGCTCCTAGTTCAGCTTGCATTGAGTTTAGTGATACCTTCTTTGGAATGTTCCAGAGTTTGAGTAGAGTGAAGGGTTTTTGCTGTGATTGGTTTGTTATTGTCTTTATAAGTGGAAATTGAGTTGAAGTGTGTCCTCTGTCTGATTACTGAAAAAGAATTATGAGGTACTTGATAAGATGATTCCTTAGAACCTAAGGCTCAGGTCAGCAGTTTTCAAGTTTGGCTGCACATGGGAATCACCTGAGAGTTAAAAAAAAAAAAGAAAGAAAAAAACCTATATCTATATCTTATCTCCAGCGGTTTTGATGTCATTGGTCAGGGGCATGGCCTGGATATCTTGAGTTTTGTTTTCTTAAAGCTCCCAGGTGATTCTGATGTGCAGCCCAGGTTGAGAATCATTTAGGCCCTTTCCAGCTCTTTTAAGTAGATGTATCTAGGAAAGTATGAAATCATAAGTTTTATTAGGACTGCCCTTAAAATATGTAAAGGCTTTCAAAGCACCTTCTATATATATATATATATATATGTGTGTGTGTATATTATATATAATATAAATAATATATATAAATAATTTATATATAATATAAATAATATATAAAATATATATATATATTTTAGCGACTGAAAATTTTTCAGCAGGCATCATTTCGGTTATAAAATTAGATTTTGGTAGAGCTGACTTACCCCACCTCCAGCTTTTGCTTTCAAAAATAAATACTGGTTCCTTTGGCACACGAGTTTCAGGTAGACATCAACCAGTAGCCTCATCTGTAATGTAAGCTCATTGCTGCCCCTTCCTGTAATCCCCATAATTTAGCTCTTCAATTCATAGTTTTTCTTGAGTACGTTAAAGTGACCATGGTATGCTCAATGCAGATGAAACCATGTTTAGAAACATTAATGTTCTTTTTTGTAATGCTCTGAAGTCTCTCCATATGTCACATATCACATTTTTAAATTTACAGTTTGCTGGTGAAAAGGACCCCTCGAAGTGTTGGATATAGGCCAGATTGTAAGTGAATTACTTTTTGTCAATCATTTAACCATCTTTAACTTAAAAAGAGTTTTATATGAAATGGTTTACATAGAGAATATTTGTAGAATATTTCAAATCTAATATTTTCAGGTATTAGATTTGAAAGTGATATTTTCTGTATCTAAATAATGAATTATGATTCTTTTTAGTTGTTGGATTTGAAATTCCAGACAAGTTTGTTGTAGGATATGCCCTTGACTATAATGAATACTTCAGGGATTTGAATGTAAGTAATGCTTCTTTTTCTCACTCTCATTTTTTAAAACTCACATAAAAATTTAGGAAAGGAAAGAAATGTTTTCTCCTTCTAGCACCTTGTAATTTGAATGGACTGATGATTCCCATTAGTCACATAAAGCCATAGTCCTTAGAACTGGAACTTGGTCAGGATAGGGTGACACTCCTTGCTGATTGAAATAGTTGAACAACTTTAATATACAATAACTGTCCCATTATTATTTCAGATAATAAATGGTCATAAGTAAGACATAAATTATTGAATTTGAGTCTTTTAATTCACTCGTCTGTGAATACTTGCCTCTTACTCTGGAGGCAGGAGTCCCATGGGTGTGTTTATGAACATGGTTAAATAAGATATAGGAAGACTACCAACAGCACCACCTAAAGCAAGTTTTTTACTCCATCTTTTTTCACCACTTACCCTGGTTCTCCACTTTGATAGGCTTAAAACTCCTTACTTTGTCTTTCAGAATTACATATTGAGTCAAGAAATAAGTCAAACTAAGGGTATAAATCAGTGCTTTGTTTTCAGAAGACATACTCTCCAAAGTTACTGGTCTAAAGTACAGTAGTGCTAACTCTGTTTAGTAAGAACCCTGGCAACATAATACTGTTCTTGTAAGATTATACAAAATGCTGTTCTTGCCTTTCATTTCAGAATATACTTTTTTAATGTGAATTTCTGGATTTTTGTTTTATAGCATGTTTGTGTCATTAGTGAAACTGGAAAAGCAAAATACAAAGCCTAAGATGAGAGTTCAAGTTGAGCTTGAAAACATCTGGAGTCCTCTTGACATCGCCTGTAAAATTATCAAATGTTCTAGTTCTGTGGCCATCTACTTAGTAGAGCTTTTTGCATGTACCTTCTAAGAATTTTATCTGTTTTGTACTTTAGAGATGTCAGTTGCTGCATTCTTGAACTCTTTATTTGCACTATGAGCCTATAGACTATCAGTTCTCTTTGGGTGGATTGTTGTTTAACTTATAAATGGAAAAAAATCTCTTAAACCACACCACTATTGAATGAAGCGTTGAAATTGTATCTGTAAGAAACAAAGAGAAGATATATTAGTTTTTTAATTGGTATTTTAATTTTTATATATTCAGGAAAGAAGAGAAGTGATTGAATATTGTTAATTATACCACCGTGTGTTTGGAAAAGTAAGACGCAGTCAGTTTTCACATCAGTGACAGCATCTAAGAGGTTTTGTTCTGTCGAATAAACCTTTGTCCTGCAATTATTTTAGTAGTGTTTTAGTATTGTTGACTGTGTTTTCCCATGTGTTCAGATGATTACCAGTGAATCTTTGTTAGCAGTTCCTTTGACATGCAAAATCAATAAATTCCAAAAATTTTACCACCTTTTGAATTCGTCAATGTAAAAATTTTTTAAATAAGGTCTGTCTCTTTGAAAGAAACTATGCATACCTATCATTTCTGTACAAATTAACCTAGTATAGTTTTCTGTTGGTTACATTTTCATTGTTAAGTTTTAGTAGCTAGTTTAATTGTAATCTTCACCAAACACAGCAAATAATGATTATGTGGTAGATTAGGTTGGTGGAGCTATCGAAGTTCCTACTTTAGAGACATTAAATTTCAGACACATGGTACATTTTTTCACACCTCACTATGCTAAAATAACATGACTTTATCTTGGAATGCTGTTAAATTGTTCAGATTGTAATCCCAGCTATGTCTCAACAGATTGTTTTCAGACATATCTGTTAGCTTCTTTGTGTAGCTAATGCTTTATTGACCAAAGAACAATAACATCAACACCTTTTGTTTTCTGTAAACAGGAGAAAAGATTTAAACCAAAATTCTTAATTGCTTCTTTGTTCCAGGTGAAGTATGGACTAGCAATCTTGTGAGCGATCTAGCAATATTTATTCCTTAGAAAGTTTGTTATAATTCCCAGCAGCAAAGTAGGGAATCTAATAATAAATAATAATTTGCTATAGTTCTAGAACTTTCTAGTTTGCAAAACATTTTTACTTCTGTTATCTCACTTGATTTTCGTAACCCTGTAAGGTTGAAGTAGGTGTTACTACATGTGGGTGCAATATTCAGAATAACTCCTGAGTCCCCTCCCCCTAAAATGTCACTTCACCGAGGTTCACCTGGCTACTCTATTTAATACTGCATTCTGCCTCTCATTGCTGAGCCTCCTTATTCTTTTTTTTCAGTTGCACTGTTCACCTATTAGGTGGAACCATATGAAATTACCATTTTTGCAGGTAAGAAATAGTTGGCGATTGGCAGTTTGTAGTGGTGTAACCTAATAACATACTATATAATTTACACAATTTACACAAATACCATGAACAGTGTGTTACTCTGTTGTGGAGGTGTCAGCTCCAGACTCCACCTAAATGATTTTATAGCCTTGCAGCTCCACCCAAAGTGGCGAGGCAATGTTAAAAGTCCCATGTCTTACCAGGACCAGGGAGACAGATGAGAAACTATTTCATGGCAGCTCCCACAATCTAGGGAAGTAGGCTGCTTATGTTACCATGTTCCTGGGAAGATCACACAGTATTCCTCCAAGACAGGTCAGATTGCAGTTGACCTTTTCTATGTGGCCTATGTGGAAGTGTCCATGGCAGAGCCATTCCCTTACAAGCACCTACCAAATTGATCTTTTCCTTTATTTCTTTACTTACTGTCTATCTCCCTTAGTAGATTGTGAGCTCGATGAGGGTAGGACCTTGCCAGTTTTGTTCATTGCTATATCCTTGCCACCTACACAACTGCCTGGAAGATTATAGTGCTTAATAAATACTTGTTGGATAAATGACAGGAAGTTTAAAAAGTAATTAAAATACTTGAAAATTATAATATCTGTATTACCTAGAATTAGAAACAAAACATATTTTTTGGGTTGAGCAAAAAATCACTTTGTTATGAAGAATAGCTAACATTTATTGAATTTTTACTCTATGCAATAGAACTGTACTTTTGAATCCTTATGATAACCTCTGTAAGGTAGGTTGTTTGGGTTTTTTAAATCAACTTTACAGATGAAAAATTACAGGTTCAGAGAGGTTGCATAGTTTGCCTAGGATTACACAGCTAGTAAGTGGCAGATGAGAATTTGAATGTGGGCAATTTTATTCCAGAATCTGCACTCTTAGTTAACTGTCATTTAACCTATAGTGGACAGCTCTTGTATAGAAACTAATACACTGATAGCATAAAGGAAAACATTAAGCTTGTTGAAGGTAATATTTTCAAATGACTTGTATGTAAAACACAGCTTTTTGAGGCCACAGCTGATCTTTAGGAATGTAAACTGACTTCCTCTGGCATTAGAAAGCATTTTCAAAGACTGCTGCAGAGTTTCTGTAATGTGCTCTTCAGATTTTTCTGCTGGCTTATTTTACGATCCTGTGGGCAGCTTCAGACAAAATAACTTTCTGACATGAAGGATTATGTGTGCTCTGCCATTTTTAAATGTGGATTTTATAGACACTTCAAACTACTTGAAAGAGTAATGATTTTTTAATGGTTTTTCATTATTATCTGTAACTTGCAAGCATTACTGGTAAACAATGTCAAATTAATTTTCAAGTTTTCTCTTTACACAGTATGGGTGCACTTCATAGTCATCTTCTTCATCATGATTAATGACTGAAGTGGCTTTCTTTTTTTTAACTTTTAAATTTTTTATTTTAAAGATGTGGGGTACAATTCAGGGTTAGCTATACAAATGTTCATTATGCAGGCACTCTTGTTGATGAGGTGTGCCACCCCTACCCTGGCAGTTTCCCTCAACTGCCAGTCCCAACCCCTTCTCCAGCAGGTTCCCACTACTGCCAATTCCTTTCTTATAGTATTAAGATAATTGTTTAAGGTCCGCTTATGAGTGAGAACATGTGGTACTGTTTTTTGTTTCTGTGATAGATCACTGAGTATGATAGACTAAATCCATCCAAGTTGCTGGGAAGTCCATGTGCTTGTCCTTCTTTATGACTGCATAATACTCCATTGTGTATATGTACCACATTTTTTATCCAGTCCAGTTTTAATGGGCAGCACGGTTGGTTCCCTGTTTTTGCTGTTGTGAATAGTGCTGCAATAAACATGCATGTGTAGGTATCTTATTTTGTAGAATGACTTGAGTTTCTCTGGATATTTTCCCAGAAGGAGGATTGCTGTGTCATATGGTAGGTCGATTTCTAGTTCTTTGAGAAATTGCCACACTGTTTTCCAATGAGGTTGTACTAGTTTGCATTCCCACCAGCAGTGTAGAAGTGTGCCTTTTTCTCCACATCCTTGCCAACATCTGTTGTTGTTTTATTAATGATGGCCATTCTTACAGGGGTTAGGTGGTATCTCAGTGTGGTTTTCATTTGCATTTCTCTGATGATGAGTGAGGCTGAGGACTTTTTCATGTGTCTGTTGGCTGCCCATATATCTTTTGAGAAGTATCTATTCATGTCTTTTGTCCATTTTTGAATGGGGCTGTTTGGTTTTTTTTTTTCCTTTCAGCACTTTTGAGTTCCTTGTAGATCCTAGATGTTAGGCCTTTATCAGATATACAGTTGGCAAATATTTTTTCCCAGTCTGTCTCCCTGCTCTCTTGATGGTTTCTTTTGCTTTGCAGAAGCTCGTCAGTTTGATGAGGTCCCACTTGTCTATCTTATTTCTTATGACATGGGCACTTGGGGTTTTGATCAGGAATTGGTTGCCAGTTCCAATTTCTGTAAGGGTGTCTCCTGCATTTCCTAAGGTTTTTATAGTTTGAGGTTTTATGTTTAGGTCTTTGATTCATTTAGAGTTATTTTTTTGTGTATGGTGATAGGTAGGGGTCCTGTTTCAATCTTCTGCATGTGGTCAGCCAGTTTTCCCCGCACTATTTACTGAATAGGTTCTCCTCTCCCCAGTGGTTGTTTTTGGAGGCTTTGTCAAAGATGAGTTGGTTGGGAAATTGAGATTTTGCTTCCGGAATCTCTATTCATTCCATTGGTCCATATGCCTATTCTTGTACCAATACCAGGCTGTTTTGATTATTGAACCTTACAGTAAAGTTTGAAGCCTGAAAGTGTGATACCTCCTACTTTGTTTCTTTTGCTAGGGGTTGTTTTGGCTATTTGTGGTCATTTATGTTTCCGTATGAGTTTCTGTATTGTCATTTCTAGGTCTGAGAAGAATGATGTTGCTAATTTAATGGGTATTGTGTTGAATCTGTAGATTGCCTTTGGTAGAATGGACATCTTAACAATGTTGATTCTTCCTATCCATGAGCATGAAATATTTTTTCATTTGTTTTGTCTTCTTGGATTTCTTTGAGCAGTGTTTTGTAGTTCTTATTGTAAAAGTCTTTCACTTTTCTGGTTAGGAAGATGCTGAAGTGTTTCATTTTTTTGGTGATTATTGCAAATGGGATTGTGCTTTTTATTTGGTTCTCCTCCTGCTTGTTGCTGGTGTATGAGAATGCAGTTGTCTAAGAAAGCATTTGGCAGTAATGGGAAACTGTCAGGGGAGTGGGGGTGGGATTGGCAGTTGAGGAGAACTGCTAGGGGAGGGAGGGACATACCTCATCAACAAGTGTACCTGCATAATCAGTGTTTGTATACCTAGCCCTGAATTGTACCCCACATCTTTATAATCAAAAAAGAAAAGAATGCAGCTGTCTTTTGCACATTTATTTTGTACTCCGAGACTTTGCCAAAGTCCTTTGTCAGTGCAAACAGGTTTTTGACTGATTCTCTTGGATTTTTGAGGTACGGAATCATATCATCAGCAAAGAGGGATAACTTAATTTCCTCTTTCCTGTTTGGATGCCCCTGATTTCCTTCTCTTGAATAATTGCTCTAGCTAGGACTTCCAACACAATGTTGAACAAGAGGGGTAAGAGTGGGCAGCCTTGTCTTGTTCTGGTTTTCAGGGGAAATGTTTCCAGTTTTTGTCCATTTAGCAATATGCTAGCTGTGGGTTTATCATACATGGTACATACTATTTTGAGGTATGTTCCTTCTGTACCTAGATGTTTGAGGGTTTTTATCAAGAAGGGATGCTTGATTTTATCAAAAGCTTTTTATGCATCTAATGATATAATCATGTGGTTCTTGTTTTTACATCTGTTGATGTATTTAATTACAAAACGTGTCTTGCGAATGTTGAACCAGCCTTGCCTCCTGGGAATGAAGCCTACTTGGTCATGGTGGATGATTTTTGAGATGTGTTTTTGGATCTGATGTGCTAGAATCTTGTTGAGGATTTTTCGCATCTATGTTCATAAGTGATATTGGTCTGTAGTTCTCTTTTTTGTTGGATCTTTACCTGGTTTGGTTATCAGTGTGATATTAGCTTCATAAAATAATTTGGGGAGAATTCCATCTTTCTCAATTGCCTGGAATACTTTAAATAGTATTGGTGTCAACACCTCCTTGTATGTTTTATAGAATTCTGCTGGAAAACCACCTGGTCCAGGGTATGTTTTTTTTTAGGTAGTTTTCTTATGACAGAGTCAATTTTCTGGGGTGTTCTTGGTCTATTTAGGGTCTCAATGTCTTCTTTCAACCTTGGGAGGTTATGTGATGTCAGAAAGTTCTCCATTTCATTCAGGTTATCAAGTTTTTTTCCATACAGGTGTGCAGATTAATTTCTGATAATCTTCTATATTTCTTTGGGGTCAGTTGTGATTTGATCTTTTGTATTTCTGATTGTTTTTATTTGGGCTTTTTCTCTCTTTTTCTTGGTCATTCTGGCTAGGGATTCATCGATCTTGTTAATTCTTTCAAAGAACCAGCTTTTTGTTTTGTTGATGTTTTCCATGATATTTTTGTCTTCTATGTTCCGTATTTGGGCTCTTGAAGTGACTTTCAAACTTGGTAGCTTTTCAATAGAACTTCCTTTCCTAACATTTTTTTCTATTCCTTTATGTAACATTTTAGAGCTCTGAACGTAAATAAAAGGTTTGATTATTTTGCACGTGGCTTTCTTTGCCTGGAACTTCTTGCCCCACATCTTCCCACCTCCTCTTGTGTCCTCTTGTCATGCCCGTACCCCTTTATGTGCACTTTCCTATTTTCTGGCACCATATTTTTCCTACCCTAGTCCAGAATCAGCCGTTACTTTAAGGATCCCTGGTTCCTTTGTTAAAGAATGCTGTTAGAAACCAGAATCTAGCACTAGATGTGCTCGTTTCTATTGGGATGTCATTTTTTTTTTTTTTAGGTCCTACCAGTGGACAGAACTAGCAAATAAAAGCCTGCATGCTAACCCATGCATACACATACATCTACATCTATTTCTGTATCTGTCTATCTGTATACATATTAAAATAAACAAGTTCATACTGATGTCTTCACTCTAATCCACGCTATGGATTTCATTCTAGCCTTCCCCTTTTCCTTATTTTTACCTTCTTTCTTCAGCAATGGGAAATGTGGCCTGTGTCATATACATTCTGTTCACTTACTTGTTTAACCCTAGTATCACCAAGTAGTTACATATGTCTCGTAACAGATTTACTGATGAGAGTCCATTATTTGTATACAGATCTTTTTTCCTAAGCCTTACAGTATCCAGTCAAAACAGTTTTCCAAAATTACTTACTTATGTTCCTCCTCATCCCTTTCAATGTGGCTGCTATTTTTAATGCGATTCGGTTCATTAGTGTTTGTATTTTAGTTAGGCCCTTGGCCTCCATATCCTACTTTTAATTTATTATTATGGTGAATCATAGTAAGAGTCAGAGCTATACAGAAAGGTCTACTCAGAGGCATTTTGTTCCCTCCTATACTGTTCCCACTACCCCCACTTTCCATTCCTTTTTCCACCCACCCTATGAGCATCATCTTCCTTGTTTTTTAATGGCAGTTGCATTTTTACCAAGTATTTATTGTGTGTGAGTACTTGTTATATATTGCTTCATTCAGTGTTCACAGCAACCCCTTGAGGTAGTTACTGTTATTACCACCATTTTTTAGATAGGAAACAGTCCCAGAGAGCATAAGGAACTTCTCGAAGGTGACATATCTGTTATATAACCAGTACTCAGACCAGGAGTTGTTTTTTTTTTTGAGTTGGAGTCTCACTCTGTCGCCCAGACTGGAGTGCAGTGGCCGCTCCCAGCCATTGCAGCCTCGATCTGCCGGGCTCCCGCGATCCTTCCGCCTCGGCCTTCCAAGTAGCCGGAATTACAGGCATGCGCTACCACGCCCGGCTGATTTTTTTGATTTATTGTAGAGATGAGATCTCGCTGCCCAGGTGGGTCTCGAACCCGCGGACTCAGGCAATCCACTCACCTCAGCCTCCCAAAGGCGCGGGATTACAGGCTGAGCCACCGAGCCCGGCTAGACCAGGAGTTTTTTGACACCGGGGTCAGTATGCAAACTGTAAAAGGGCTATTCACTGCCCCTTAAAGATGTCTGATCCCTTCTCAGTCTGGGTCTTCCTAAAGCTTGGCACTTCTGAAGTCGCCTTTCTGAAAACATTCTGGTAACTGTTGAATCCCTTGTTCTAGTTATTTATGTGTTCTTTGTGGTTGCACGAGTTTCACAACGGCCCCTGGCTTTTGGAACTTGGGGAAGAGGCTGCCTTCAGTTGATTCCCCCCATTTTCTTTTCTTTCTTTCTTTTTTTTTTGAGTTGGAGTCACTCTGTCGCCCAGACTGGAGTGCAGTGACCACTCCCGGCCACCGCAGCCTCAACCTGCTGGGCTCCGGAGATCCTTCCGCCTCAGCCTTTCAAGTAGCCGGAACTACAGGCGTGCGCTCCCACGCCTGGCTAGTTTTTGATTAATTGTAGAGATGAGGTCTCGCCAAGTTGCCCAGGTGGGTCTCGAACCCGTGGGCTCAGGCAGACCTCTCACCTCAACCTCCCAAAGCGCGGGATTACAGGCTGAGCCACCAAGCCTGGCTATTCCCCCCATTTTCAAATGAGAGTTTACATGTGTTATTTGTTAATTAGCCATAACTATTTTTTGAGCCTTCATAGAAAACATTTGTCTAGGGTCACAGAAGTTAAAGGAGCAACCAAATTTAGTGCTGTTACTGTTCAGTTCAGTAGATAATTCTGGGGCCTTGCTGTGTCTCAGGCTCTTTAGTATTTGTTTCAGGGCTTTGGGATGAATGCAGACTGTCCCTGCCCTCAGTGAACTTAAGGTTAGGCATACGGTTGACTAGAATGCAAGGAAAGGCTGTGTTCAGTGTTGGAAGAGGAGGGCGTGCCTGATACTATGGGATTCAAAGAGGAAACTATCAGAATGGGGAAGTGAAAACAGGGTCATTCCAGGAGAAGCTTCTGGAAGAAACAACATGTAAAATGACACTTGGAGATTGGGGAAGATTTGGACAGGTAGATAAAGAGAAAGGAAGGTTGGAGAAAGGTTTCAAGGCAGTGTGGAGAATGAGTAGTCTATTTTAGTTGTGGCAGAGAGGATGTAGAGAGGAATAAGAGAGAAATCCAGACAGGTAGACTGGGGTTATCTTAAGGGTCTTTGTGCCAGTTAGGATGCTCTAGACTTCTAGTCAGATTGCCCAACTCAAACTGACCTAATAAGGGGGTTTATTGACTGCATAACTGGGAAATCCTGAGGTAGTTGAGGCCTGATCCGTTTGATCCACTGTTCCATCATGATGCCAATGACCCATGTGATTTCCATCCCACTCTCTGCTGTCCATAGTCATCCTAAGGCCAGTCCTCCTTTTGGACAACTGAGGGCCGCCAGTAGTAATCTGAGTGCAGATTTCCTTAAGGAAGGCTTTCTGTGTCAACTCACTTATAAGTGGTGGGGAAACCTCTCCTTAAGTCTCACTGACCAGAATGGGCTAACATGCCCATTAGTTTGCCAGTCACTGGCAGGTGGGGGTGGGATTGCCCTTTGCCCACTCAGGTCCAATTATGGAGTGAAGATAAGAGTCCATTTCCTTTGGGACACATTGAACACAGTCAGGATTCAATGAGGAAAGAAGTAGGGAATTGGTGTTGGGTAAGCAACCAGTAATAATGTCTGTGGTCTCAAGTGCCAAGAAAGTAGAGTTTTGTGTTTAAAGTAAAAATGGGGATCATGGAAATGTTTTTAGATTTAATATACCGAAAATATGCCTATTTCTCACTGACTCTAAGATGCTGTCAACTATAAGACGTACTATTATTTTATGTACCACTAAGGAAAAATGCTGCTAGCAAAGCCAGGACGTGTCACAGGTTGGTTCTCTGGGAAGCAGGCTCTGAGAAGGAGGTGAGCATGCAGAAAGTTTATGAGGTAACACTCTTGGGGTCAGTACTTCTGGAGGAAGAGAATGAAGCTGGGTTGATGGGGCACAGAGAAAAGTTGGACTGCTGCAGTCACCACAAAGTCCTTAATCAACCTCATGGAGAGCTCGCAAAGCTGGGATGGCCCTTCCGCATAGTACTGCATTATGGTGAGTGTATTAGGTCTTTATATCCTCATGTTGACCAGTCATTGGTTGTGGGCTACCCCAGGAATGGATATCTCTTCAGCTGAAGTGGCTGTCTTCAACAGAGGTGATTCCAAAGAGACTTGGCCACTCACTGATGGCTGTCTGCTGGCTGCATTCAAAGCCACTACAGAAATAAGACCTGTCTGGGAGGAGGGACCTAGGTGGCAAGGCACATCATCCATTACAACATGCCATTGATTGTAAGGGTCCTACCAGTGTCTGAGATGTTAAAATGTGAGTAAATCTCTCTCTTAGAATCACTGAGTAATTCTATAATTATGGTCAATCAGAAAAAGGAGGGAGGGGGAGATGGACCAAGAGAGTAACAGAGACAGTAGCAGCAACAGGCCACTGGAAAGATAGGACATTGGAGAGTGGGACACCTTGCAACGGTGACTTCTGTGCTAGAATCAGATGTTCCTGGCTGCCTCTAATTTATCCTCTTGCATTGGGAAGTGTATTCTCACTTTTGTTTTCATGATAAATAACGTTTTCCCCCAATTTAAAAGTTATGGATTTGTAGAGAGAAAAGGAATGTATAAGAGAAATAAAATACATATGCAAGAAGAAAAAAATACAGAATAAAAATAAAATGCGACCATCACCTCCACTACCCTGATATCAGGGTTAACATTTTTTACTCCTTCCTTCCATTCTTTCCGTCTTTCATATAATCATATAATTGCTGCATAAACCTTGTTTTCCCTACTGCCTGCTTGCAAACCTCACTGTTTCCCACATTCTCCCTTTCTCTGCTAACCCTGTGTCACCTAGATATTGTCCAATCTCCTTCCATTTATAACTTAATACACACACACAGCAGATGTGGCTATTTTTCTGATCAGAAAATTTTAAAAAACAATCTTTCTAGAAAACTGGAATATAGAAACAATATTCTTTTTTTAAACTCTGTACATTCATTACCCAAGGAACTCTACACATATTGGTGTATGTCCTTCCAAAATGTCTTTTTATGAAAAAATCTCTTAAAATAAAGGTTTCATTTATGCCCAGGAATTCTAAAGGTTTTTCATACTTGTGAAGGAATAACAGTTTAGAAATAAACTCAACTTTAAAAGATACCATTTTGAAAAATAACATGTAGCCATCAAGAATTAAGTTTGCTGGAAAAAAAAAAGATGTTTGCTGCATGTGGTAGCTCATGCCTGTAATCACAGCACTTTGGGAAGCCAAGGCAAGAAGATTGTTTGAGCTCAAGAGTTTGAGACCCCATCTCTTCAAAAAAAAAAAAAAAACAAACCTGGGCATGGTAGTGCATACCTGTAGTCCCAGCTACCCTGGAGGCTGAGGAGGGTGGATCCCTTCAGCCCAAGAGTTCCAGGCTTTGGTGAGCCAATTGTGCCACTGCCCTTCAGTCTGTGTGACAGAGTGAGACCTTGACTCAAAAACAGAAGAATTTTGTTCATGAGAACTATACAATAATATTAAACCTTATCATCTATTGACCGCCTACTATGTTCCAGAAATTTTATGTATACCAACTCTAATCCTTGCAACAACCCTGTGTAGGCTTTAGCATAGATGAATCAGGTTTCACTAGCTGTGTGATCTTAAATAAGTACCCAACCTCCTTGTCTCTTAAGTTTCCTCAACTGTGAAAACAAGATTTCTACCAGCACCTACCACTGGAGTTACTGACATTCAAATGAGGTGATCAATGTAAGGCACTTGGAACAGAGCCTGTCACATCATAAGCACTCAGTAAATGTGTATTATACCAAATAAATTCCAAGTGCCTTGAAAATTTAAAAAATAAAACTGTGACAGTACTAAAAGAAAAAACAGGTGAACATTATAATCCTGGGATGGAGACCTTTGATGCATGATATCTAAGGCAGAAACAATAAAGGGGCAAAGAATTGATAACAAGTCACTAGACAATAAAAATCACTTCTGAATGGCAGAAAACACCACAAGCTAGAAGTCAAGCAATAATTTGGAGAAAAAATTGGTAACATATTTGACAAAAGATTTTTTACTATACCAAGACCTTTAAAAACAAAAATGCAGGCCAGGTGTGCTGGCTAATGCCTGTAATTCCAGCACTTTGGGAGGCGGAGGCAAGAGGATTGCTTGAGCCCACAGGTTCAAGACCAGCCTGGGCAACATGGCGAGACCTCATCTTTACCTTAAATCAAAAAATTAGCTAGGCATAGTGGCGCACGCCTGTAGTCCCAGCTACTTGGAAGGATTGCCTGAGCCTAGCAGGTCAAGGCTGTGGTGGCCATGAGCAGTGTGCCACTGCACTCCAGCCTGGGTGACAAAGTGAGACTCCAACGAAAAAAGAAAAATACATATGCAAAGGTATTTTTTTCTAGAAAAACAGGCAAAAGACATAAACAGCAAAGCAATACAGTTTGATGTGACCAATTTACCCATGGGGAAATTATTGAACTATATTGACGAAGCTGCTATGATGCAGTCAGTGTGTTCCAGCTGTCCCCTTCAAAATGCATGCTCCATGGCCCTTTCTCTCTCCCTAACCTCCGGTCCAAAGGACTTTCACTTTCTACTTTACACCTTTCTGCATTGTTTGATTTTTCTTTACAAATATGTAACTTGTAATCAGAAAAAAACTTAGGATAACCAAAATCATCTTTCTAGAATACATTTTTATATCAATATTTTTTATTTTGATATTGTGGAGTACAGTTAAGGGTTAGGTATACACATATGCTTCATTCAGGCACCCTTGTTGATAAGGGGTGTCTACCTGTCCCCAGACAGATATTGACTACTGTGAATCCCACCTCCTTTCCCCTCCCCCCCCATAGTTTCCCACCACTGTCAGTCCTTTTCTTATAGTATTACGATAAGTATCAAATGTTCTCACTCATAAAATACATTTTTATATTAAGTAGAGTATTTGCATATCTGTATTCTATGAGAAAAGTTAATAATTTAGTTATTTCCTTTGTAGTCTGCAACTAAAAATAAGGAATCTTACTGGGTTCTAAATGTTTTCCTTCTTCCACCCAGTGTTTATATCTGACTCATCCATTCTTTTATTCATTCATTTGATAGATACCTACTGAACCCCTATTGTGTGTTAAGCATCAGTTCCTATCCCCATGGAGCAGACATTCTAGGTGAAGATTGGGGATGGGGCAGGCAAAAAAAAGAAGAGTTGACCCTTGAACAATGTTGGGTTCAGGTTAAGAGCACCAATCCTGCCACACAGTTGAAAATCTGCATATGTTTTGACTCCCCCAAAACTTAACCACTAATAGCCTACTGTTGACCAAAGCCCTACAGATACCATAAAAAGTTGGTTAAATATATTTTGCATGTTATATGTATCATATACAATAAAGTAAGCTAGAGCAAAGAAAATGGTATTAAGAAAATCATGAGGAAGGGAAGTTGCTCAAGATGAGATCGGGTGAAGAGGGAGGGTAGGGCCTGAGAGTCATACCATTTTTGGTAAAAAGCTGCTGAACACTGAGCACAGTGTGGACAGGTGCGCTTGTAAATCCATTAGGGAATGCACAAACGTGTTGAAAGAATCGCCAAAAAAAATTCACTGAAGCTGAGCACAGCCTCTCACAGTAACACTAGCTGGTACACTGATGCTGATGGGTTCCTAGAACACTTACCTAGCGGGAGAAGCCTACTACAAAGGGCCTACCCTTCAAAAAGATAACTCCGGTTTTTGGGGGGTCCCCTCATATATGTGATCAGCCACCATCTGAGCCTCACACCCTGAGACTCAACACAGGCTTCCCTGGGCCAAGACATTCTGTACATGCCCTGTCGTTTGCTGCTAGAGAGGGAAAGAGTACATCCTGTGTAGCCTCACCTCAGATGAACATTGGAAGCCTGTGCTGGGCTTCTCTGGACTTCTCTGATTTTTTTCTGTGTTCTTTGTTGTAATAAATCGTCTCTATTAGTATAACCTGCTCTTGAGCTGTCTAAATCTTTCTGCTGACTCACTGTTATGGGATGATTGTGTCCCCCCAAAATTTATATATTGAAATCCTAACCAACAGTACCTCAAAAGTGGCTGTATTTGAAGATAGGGTCTTTAAAGAGGTGATTACAACTTAATTAATGAGGTCATTAACTAATGAGGTTATCAGGGTGGACTTTAATCCAATATGACTGGTGTCCTTATAAGAAGATAAAATCAGGGCACAGACACATACAGAGGGAAGAACTTGGAAGACAGAGAGAGAAAATAGCCATCTACAAGTCAAAGAGAGAGACCTCAGGAGAAACCAACCCTACTTATACCTTCATCTCAGAATTCTAGTATCCACAACTGTGAGAAAATGTCTAGTTTGAGCCAGTGCCCAGGCTGGGTAACTGTTACGCCAGCCCTAGCAAATTAACAAGCTCACCAAATGAAACAGGTGTCTCTTTCATATGCTATTTGCTTGATGATTTTTTTTCCTTTTCTGATGTAATGCTTTTTATGAGGAAGTTGTATATTTGCTTTATTTATCAATTGATTGATTGCACAGTCTCTGTCACTCAGGCTGGAGTGCAGTGACACAATCATAGCTCACTGTAACCTTAAACTCAGGCTTCAGTGATCCTCCTGCCTCAGCCTCGTGAGGCCTGTGCCACCACAGCCCAGCCAATTTTTTTCATTTCTTGTAGAGATGGACCTTCACTATGTTGCCTAGACTGGTCTCAAGCTCCTGGCAGTCCTCCCACCTCAGGTTCCCAAAATACTGGGATTACAACAATACAGAAATTCATATGGAAACAAATGACCACGAATAACCAAAACAATCCTCAACAAAAATACAAAGCAGGAGGTATCATGCTTCCAGACTTTAAACTTTATTATAAGCCTACAATAATCAAAACAGCCTAATATTGGTACAAGAACAGGCATATAGACCAATGGAACTGGATAGAGACTCCAGAAGCAAAACCTCTATTTCTTAACCAACTCATCTTCGACAGTCTCCACTAACAACCACCGGAGAGAGGAGAACCTATTCAGTAAATGGTGCTCGGAAAAGCAGCTGACCATATGCAGAAGATTAAAACAATACCCCTACCTATCACCATACACAAAAATCAACTCTAAATGAATCAATGGCCTCAATGTAAAACCCCAAGCCATAAGAACCTTAGAAAATGCAGGAGATACCCTTATGGAAATTGGAACTGGCCCATGTCATGAGATAAGATAGACAAGTGGGACCTCATCAAACTGATGAGCTTCTGCAAAGCCATCAAAACTATCAAAAGAGCAGGGAGACAGCCCATAGAATAGGAAAAAATATTTGCCAACTGTATATATTACAAAGGCCTGACCTTCAGAATCTTCAAGGAACTCAAATGTGCCGAAAGGGCGGGAGGAAACAGCCCTATTAAAAAGTGGACAAAATATATGAATAGACACTTCTCAAAAGACGACATACAAGCAGACAACAGATACATTAAAAAATGCTCAGCCTCACTAATCATCAAAGAAATTCAAATTAAAACCACTCTGAGATACCACCTAACTCCAGTCAGGATGGCCATCACCAATAACTCAAAAAATAACAGATGCTGGAGAGGATGCGGGGAAAAGGGAACACTTCTCTACACTATTGGTGGGAGTGTAAACTAGTACAGCCTCTGTGGAAAACAGTGTGGTGATTTCTAAAAGATCTAAAAATCAACCTTTGATATGACCCAGCAATCTCCCTTCTGGGAATATACCCAGAGGGATTCAAATAACTCTATGAAAAAGATACCTGCACACACGTTTATTGCAGCATTATTCACAATAGCAAAAACATGGAACCAACCGTGTTGCCTATTGAAATAGGACTAGATTTTAAAAATGTGGTACATATACACAATGGAATATTACACAGCCACAAAGAAGGACAAAATTATGAACTTCACAGCAACTTGGATGGATTTGGAGTCTATAATACTCAGTGATCTATCGCAGGAACATAGAACTGAATACAACATGTTCTCATTCATAAGCAGACCCTGAACAATTATAATACTACAAAAAAGGGATTAGCAGCAGTGAGAAACCGCCAGGAGAGGAGAGGGGCACACTTCATCAATAAGGGTACCTGATCTCAAACCAGGTGATGTGGGGACCAAAGTGATGCCCAAACTACCCGTAGAGTGACCATTTGTATACCTAACTCTGAATTGTACCCTACATCTTAAAAAAAATTTTAAGTACTGGGATTACAAACGAGCCACCACACTTGGCCCTGTTTTTATTTTTTTAATTTTATTTTATTGTAGGAACGTGGGGTACAAGTGAGGATTGGCTACGTAAGTAGGCTGCATGCAGGTGAAGTTTGGGATTCTAACTGACCCTCACTCCTGGTAATGAACCAAGTATCTTTTGTGTTGTCACAGGCCCCTCCCCCCACCCACTCTCGTCCCTCCCCTAGCAGTGCCCAGTAACTGCTGATCCCTCCCCTGTGCTAATGTGACTAGTGTTCAGGGCCCACTTATGAGTGAGAACATGTGGTATTCAGTTATTTGTTTCTGTGATAGGTCACTTAGTACGATGGTCTCCAACTCTGTCCAATTTGCTTCCAAGTCCATGATTTTGTTCTTCTTTATGGCTGTGTAACACTCCATCGTGTATATGTACCACATTTTCTTTATCCAGTCCACTTTCGATGGGCAGTAGTGTTGGTTCCATGTTTTTGCTATTGTGAATAGTGTGGCAATAAACATGCATGTGCAGTTGTCTTTTTTGTAGAATGATTTCTATTCCTTCAGGTATATTCCCAGGAGAGGGATTGCTGGATCGTATGGAAGGTCAGTTCTCTTAGGAATCACCACACTGCTTTCCATAGAGATTGAACTAGCTTGCACTCCCACAAAAGTGTAGAAGTGTTCCCTTTTCTTTGCACCCTCATCAGCATCTGTTGTTTTTTGACCTATTAATGATAGCTATCATTACCAGAGTTAGTTGGTATCTCACTGTATTATTGATTTGCATTTCTCTGATGGTTTGTGAGGCTGAGCATTTTTTCATGTGTCTGTTGGATGCTTGTATGTTGTCTTTTGAGAAGTGTCTGTTCATGTTCTTTGCCCACTTTTTAATGGGGTTGTTTGTTTTTTATTCTTTCACTTTGAGTTCCTTGTGGATCCTGGATGTTAGGTTTTGTCAGATGCATAATTTGTAAATATTTTTTCCCATTCTGTGGGTTGCCTCTGTACTCTCTTGGTTGCTTTTGCTGTGCAAAAGCTTTTCAGTTTGATGATTGGCCCTGTTTTTAAACATTAGTTTTTGAGTGGGTAATATATTTGCATTATTCAAAAATTTAAAAGTATAAAAGGGTATACATTGAAGTTTCTCTCCCACCCCTTCTACCCATTTAACCAGTACACTTCCCAACATTTGATCGATAATTTTAGTTTCCTCATTCCTAGAGCTATTATATGTATACACAAGTTAACACATGCATACATACCTCTACCTTTTTAATGCAAATATTAGCTTACTATACAACTACTCTGCTCCTTTTTTTAAAATTTGTGAATAGTAAAAGTAAAAGGGCAGAAAAATACATATGCCAATAATAATAAAAAGACAACTGGTAAAGTAGATTTCAGAGCTACGAATACAGTTAAGAGCAAAGAAGCTCACAACTGTAATCCCAGCACTTTGGGAGCCAGAGGGAGGAGGATTGCTTGAGCACAGGAGTTCGAGACTAGCCCAGGAAACACAGTGAAACCTCATATCTACTTAAAAAAAGGAAAAGCCAGATGTAGTGGTGTGTGCCTATAGTCACAACTACTTGGGAAGCTTGAGCCCAGAAGTTGGAGGCTGCAGTGAGCCATGATTATACCACTGCACTCCAGCCTGAGCTACAGATTGAGACCCTGACAATAATGATAATAATAATAATAATAATAATAATAATAATAATAATAATAAAATGATGATGATGTCAGCTCACCAGGAAAATGTAATAATCCTGGACATGTATGCATTTAACAGAGCATCAAAATACATGAGGCATTAATGATAGAACCGTGAGGGAAACTAGACAGATAAACAATTGTAGTTGAAGATTTCAGTATCTGTCTCTGAATAACTGGATAGTACAATTAGAATATATGTAAGGATCAAAAGTGGACTGGATAAAGAAAATGTGATACATATACACAATGCAGTACTACACAACCATAAAGAAGGAAAAAATTATGGACTTCCCAGCAAATTGGGTGGATTTTGAGTCCATTATACTCAGTGATATATCACAAAAACAAAGAACTGTGTACCACATGTTCTCACTCATAAGTGTGTCCTTAACATTTATCACAATACTACAAGAGAGGGATTGGCAGTAGCAGGACGCTGCCGGGGAGAAGGGGAGCACATAACATCACTAAGGTTAACTGATCCTAAACGTGAGGATTAGTGGTAGGCCCAAACTTCACCTGCATGTAGACTACTTGTGTATACCTAATCCTGACTTGTATCCCACATCTTTATAATGAAATTAAAAAAATGTAAGAGTATATGACTTGAACATTATCAGCCAAATTGGCCTAACTTACATTTATACTCTACACCAACTAACAACATCAGAAAACATACTCATCAAGTGCACGTGGAACATTTGCCAAGATCAGCCATATTTTGGGTCATAAAACAAGTTTTAATAAATGTAAAGGATTCAGATCATACAACATATGCTCTGTGACCACAAAGAAATTCAATTAAAAATCAATAATAGATCTCTGTAAAAAATCCACAAATATTTGGAAATTAACATTCCTTCTAAATAATGTATACATCAAGAAGAAATAAAAAGGGATATTAGAAAGTATTAAGAACTGAATAGAAAACGAAAAGAGCATAATAAAAGCTGTGGGATATAGCTAAGGCTGTACTTAGAGGGAAACTTATAACACTAAGTAGTATATTAGAAAATAAGAGAGGGGTTCTGGTAACATGGCGACAGCATAGGTGGATTTGTGAGATTCTCCAAATGTGAGTTCTCAAAAAGACTCTTACTTTTCTTCCCCCACTCCCCTGTCCACCGCCAGCCGCACTGGTCCGAGGCCCAGGGACCTTCGGTCCCATGCAGGACCGGATATTGTGGCCCCTAGCTGCTGCTGCTCCACTATATGTGACTCCTGCCTGCATGGGAGTCCTGGGTCTCGACTTCCTCCCTGGCTACATCGTCTCATACAGCACCTAGCACCAAGCTGCCGGTCACCCAGGGAGGCTCTGGGCACTCGCCCCTCAGAGATACTGGCCCCATTTCTGGCTGAAGTACCCTGTGAGGGACCCAGGGCCACTCTCGCTATCCACCGTCTGCCCTTTGGAGCTTTGGAGCTCTGGAGCTCTGGGCCCACCCTGGCTGAGGCACTCAACGTGCGATCTCATGCTTGTGTGATCCCATGCTTGTGTAAGAGAACAGCATATCTTAAGGAGGTGCTGATTAGAGGCTCTCAGCTCCAGAGGAGGGAACTCCCGACCCCCTACTCCACCCCAGCCTGCTGGTGGCACCCCGGACCCAGCACCCAGCTGTGCAGCTGATCCCCAGTGCTTCCCACTCCAGCACAGTCCATCACAGTGGATAACACAGGGACCCAGACGAGCGGAGAGAAAAGATCCACGAAAGTGAAGCTGCCACCGCGGCCATTCTCCAGGCAGAGATTTGCATTGCCCCGCCCACCTATCAGCAGCCTCTACCTCGGTTCCTAAGGTGACATCGCTAAACAGGAGACAAAGCCTCTCCCCTGCTGAATCAGACAAAGGCAACATCACAGACCTCCCAGGCAGCAGGCTAAAAAAAAACAAACAAAACAAACCCAAGCTGCCAGTAAATCTAGCTGCCTGCAAGGCAAACAAAGGGGAGAGGCTGGAGGTCAGAGCTGAAGAGACTTTAGACACTCAGGAAAGATTCCAGAGTTAGTCTGAGCTCTTATTTTGACTTTTGATTTTATCATTTTGACGGTTTGTTTTGCTCACTTTTGTTTGCTTTCTGACTTACACTATGTTTCATGATTTTATTGGTCTGTCTCTGTATAACTACCAGTATCCTTTACGGAATTTTGCTCACATGTTTTTTTCACTTGTCTCCAGCCTTGTGTCTCTTTTTCACCTGTTAGTTGATATGTATGTCTGTTTTCCCTCTCACTCTCCTCTCACTCTCCTCTAACTTCCTATTGACCCCCCCCTTCCTCCATTATTTTCCTCTTTTGCACCTCCTTTTGATCCAGGGACCAAACCTACATACCGCTGTACAGACAGAATGTAAGGCAGTGGGAAATAGGTTCCAGTGTGCCCATACACCTGTTGGTGGATGCTGGAATCAACATATAGATTCTGAATCACAGCTTCCCCCTCAATTAAATCTCAAAACTGCAAAAAGTACAGTCCGCAGCCCACACTCCAACCTCAAAAGTGAACAAAGCCAGAGGACCCTCATAAGGAAGAACAGGAGATTACACAAGTGAAACTAAAGCACCCCCACCTTTCCTGAAAAACAGAATTAAAGAAGGGGAGGGAAAGTGGAAGAGAGAGAAAAAAATCTGCACAAATGAAGAAAAACCGAAAGAAGAATATGGGTCTCTCCCAGACCCCTGGGAGGGCAGACACTGAGAAAACTGACTTCGGGATGCAAACAATGAAGGGCCCCCAGAATGACTGGTCCCAAACTACAAACCTAGATATCAAGACATTAATGGAGAGATTTAAAAGAATTGAGGAGAGACAAGAAGAAACTAGGAAGGAACTGATATCTGACATAACAGTAATAAAGAATACTGTGAATGAAACAAATAACAAACTGATAAGCATGGAAAGCAGAATTACCCAAGCAGAAGAAAGAATCTCAGAGCTTGAGGACCAAAATATAGAACTAACCCAAACTCTTAAAAACAAGCTCAAAAAGACAGAACAAAACCTTTAAGAGATGAGCGATTACTTCAAGAGACCAAGCCTAAGAGTAATTGGCCTTCCTGAGGCAGAAAGAGAGACAGAGACCACACTGGAACAAACTTTCCATGAGATCATTCAAGAAAACTTCCCTTATCTAATCAGTGATGCAAAAATTCAAACACAAGAGATTCAGAGAAACCCTGCAAGACAACAAATGAGAAGACCAACTCCTAGACACATAGTAATTCGCCTGAGTAAAGTAGGCATAAAAGAAAAAATCCTAAAGGCAGCAAGAGAAAAAGGCCAGATCACCTACCATGGAAGACCAATTAGAATAGCAGCAGATTTATCTACAGAAACCCTGCAGGCTAGGAGAGCTTGGAGCCCTATCTTCAAAGTCCTAAAAGATAAACAATTTCAACCAAGAATAACCTACCCAGCCAAGTTAAGCTTCATCAGCGAGGGAGAATTAAAATCTTTCCCAGATATCCAATCTCTAAGAACTTACACTGCAACCAAACCACCTCTACATGAAACACTTAAGAAAGTACTAAACACAGAAGAAAAGGAAAAAAGAACAACGTTCTTCACAAGTGTACAGGAAAAAGAATAAAATACACATGAATCAACCGCAAAACCAAAAGAAAGACAAAAAAACCAAGTGGAAGAACAACAATCCTATAAGAACTCTATAATAGGGACGGACTCTCACATTTCAATAATTAGCCTGAATGTGAATGGACTAAATGCACCACTGAAAAGACATAGAATGGAAAAATGGAGAAAATATCACCAGGCAACAATATACGGCCTTCAAGGATCCATCTTACTAGAAAGGACTTGCACAGACTCAAAGTAAGAGGAAGGGAAACAAATTTGCAGGCGAATGGAACACAAAAGAAAGGAGAAGTCGCGATCCTAATTTCAGACAAAATACCATTTAAGCTATCAAAAATTAAAAAAGATACATAATGATAAAAGGTTCACTCCATCAACAAATATCTATCCTAAGCATATATGCACCCAACATAGGTGCGCCAACTTTCATAAAGCAACTTCTAGGAAAACTAAAGAAAGATATTGACTCTAGCACCATCATAACTGGGGACTTTAATACCCCACTCAACCCTAGACAGATCATCAGGACAAAAAAATCAGCAATGAGATCCGGAACCTCAATGTGACTCTTGACCAAATGGACTTAATTGATCCTACAGAACACTCCATCCAAAGACCACAGAATACACATTCTACTCATCACTGCATGGAACGTATTCTAAGATCGACCACATAATTGGCCATAAATCAAGCATAAGCAAACTTAAAAAGACCAAAATTCTACCATGCACCTTCTCGGATCACAGTGGAATAAAAATAAACATTAACACCAACAAGGTGCCCCCAAAACCCACAAAGACATGGACACTAAACAGCATGATGCTAAACAACTCCTGGATCAATGATGAAATCAAAACAGAGATTAAAAGATACCTGGAAACAAATGAAAATGAAGAAACATCTTACCAAAATCTCTGGGATGCCATGAAAGCTGTAGAACGAGGGGAATTTATATCCCTACAAACACACATGAAGAAAATGGAAGGAACACAAATTAACAGCCTAACAAGCCACCTAAGGAAGCTTGAAAAGCAAGACCACAAAAACCCTAATTTCAGCAGAAGAATCCAGATCACCAAAATAAAAGCCCAAATTCAGGACATAGAAGACAAAAAGATAATACAAAAAAATCAATGAAGCAAAAAGCTGGTTCTTTGAAAGGATAAACAAGATTGATGGTCCCCTAGCTAGACTGACCAAGAAAAAGAGAGAAAAAACCCAAATAAGCACAATCAGAAACACAAAAGATGAAGTCACATCTGACCCTGAAGAAATACAAAAGATCATTAGAGACTACTATGTACACTTGTATGGAAACAAACTTGAAAACCTCAAAGAAATGGAGGACTTTCTGTCATCACACAACCTGCCTAGGTTGAAACAAGAAGAAATTGAGTCCCTAAATAGACCAATAACAATTAAGGAAATTGACTATGTAATAAGAAAACTACCTACAAAAAAAAGCCCTGGACCAGATGGCTTTCCAGCAGAATTCCACAAGACATTTAAGGAGGAGCTGATTCCAATCCTAATGAAGGTATTTGAGGTGATTGAGAAAGATGGAACTCTCCCCAAATCATTTACGAAGCTAACATCACATTGATACCCAAGGCAGGTAAAGACCCAACAAAGAAAGAGAACTACAGGCCAATATCTTTGATGAACATAGATGCTAAAATTCTCAACAAGATCTTAGCAAACCAGATTCAACAACACATCTCAAAAATCATCCATCATGACCAAGTGGGCTTTATCCCTGGGATGCAAGCCTGGTTCAACATTCGTAAAACCATACATGTAATTAAATACATCAACAGATGTCAAAACAAAAACCATATGATTATATCATTAGATGCAGAAAAGCTTTTGATAAAATCCAGCACCCCTTCTTGATAAAAACCCTCGAACATCTAGGCATAGGGGGAACATGCCTCAAAGTAGTAAAAGCCATCTACGAGAAACCCACAGCCAGCATACTCCGAAATGGACAAAAATTGGAACCATTTCCCATAAAACTGGAACAAGACAAGGATACCCACTGTCACCCCTCTTGTTCAACATAGTATTAGAAGTCCTGGCTCGAGCAATCAGAGAAGAGAAGGCAATCAGGGGTATCCAAATAGGAAAAGAGGAAGTCAAGTTATCTCTCTTTGCAGATGACATGATTGTGTACCTTGAAACCCAAGAAAATCTGTCAAAAACCTCCTTACACTAATAAAGGCCTTTGGCAAAGTCTCAGCACATAAAATAAATGTGCAAAAGACAATCGCATTTCTTTAAACCAATAATAAACAAACAGAAACCCAAATAAAAAGCACAATTCCATTCACAATAGCCACAAAAAAAAAAAAAAAAGAAATACCTTGGCATCTTCCTAACCAGAGACGTGAAAGACCTTTACAATGAAAACTACAAAACTCTGCTCAAAGAAATCAAAGATGACACAAACAAGTGGAAAAATATCCCATGCTCATGGGTTGGAAGAATCAACATTGTGAAGATGTCCATCTTACCTAAGGCAATCTACAGATTCAATGCAATACCCCTCAAATTACCAGCAACTTTCTTCTCAGACCTAGAAAAAACAATACAGGAATTCATATGGAAACACAAACGACCAAGAATAGCCAGAACAATCCTCATAAAAAAAAAAAAACAACAACAAAAAAACCAAAGCAGGCGGTATCACATTACCAGACTTCAAACTTTACTATAAAGCTACAATCATCAAAACAGCTTGGTATTGGTACAAAAACAGGCATACAAACCAATGGAATAGAATTGAGATTCCAGAAGCTAAACCTCAATTTTTCAACCAACTCATGTTCGACAAAGCCTCCACCACCTACTACTGGGGAGAGGAGAACCTATTCAGTAAATAGTGATGGGAAAACTGGCTGACCACATGCAGAAGATTCAAACAAGACCCCTATCTGTCCCCATACACAAAAATTAACTCTAAATGGATCAGAGACCTAAATGTAAAACCTCAAACCATAAGAACCTTAGAAAATGCAAGACATACCCTTATGGGAATTGGAACTGGCATCGAATTCTGGCACAAAACCCGATACCCACAGGCCATAAGAAATAAGATAAACAAGTGGGACCTCATTAAACTGACAAGCTTCTGCAAAGCCAAAGAAACCATCAAGAGAGCAGGGAGACAGCCCACAGACTGGGAAAAAGTATTTGCCAACTCCAGGTCTGACAAAGGCTTACCATCTTGGATCTACAAGGAACTCAAACGTGCTGAGAGGAAAAAAACAAACAACCCCATTACAAAGTGGGCAAAAGATATGAACAAACACTTCTCAAAGGAAGACATCCGAGTGGCCAACAGACACATGAAGAAATATTCAACCTCACTAATCATCAGGGAGATGCAAATCAAAACCACACTGAGATACTACCTAACTCCAGTCAGAATGGCAATTATCAATAACTCAAAAAATAACAGTTGCTGGAGAGGGTGTGGTGAAAAGGGAGCACTTCTACATTGTTGGTGGGAGTGTAAACTAGTGCAACCTCTGTGGAAAGCAGTGTGGTGATTCCTGAAAGCTCTAAATATCAACCTCCCATATGACCCCGCAATCCCCCTGCTGGGAATATGCCCTGAAGAGCTCAAATCACTCTATCAAAAAGATACCTGCACAAGAATGTTTATCGCAGCATTGTTCACAATAGCAAGAACCTGGAACCAACCATGCTGTCCATCAAAAGAGGACTGGATTTTAAAAAATGTGGTACATATACATGATGGAATACTACACAGCCATAAAAAAGAACAAAATCATGAATTTTACAGCAACCTGGATGGAACTAGAGTTCATAATACTGAGTGATCTCACACAGAAACAAAGATCTGAGTATCACATGTTCTCACTCATATAGTGGACCTTGATCATCCAACGTATTACCATAAGAAAATGACTGACAGTTGTGGGAAACTATGGGGGGGAGGGGAAGGGAGATGGGATTAATGGTAGTAAACATCTGTCTGGGGATGGGGAGACACCTCTTATCAACAAAGGTGCCTGAACGAAGCATATTTGTATACCTAACCCTTAACTGTACCCCACAATATCATAATAGAAATATTGATTATATAAAAAAAAGAAAATAAGAAAGTTGTTAAATCTGATCTCAGCTTTGATCTTAGAGAACTAGAAAAATAACAAATTAAATGTGAAGTAACCACAGGAAAGGAAATAATAAAAATAATGACAGAAACCAATGAAATAGAAAGCAAGAAAAATAGAGAAAATGAATGAAACCAAAAGTTGATTTTTTGAGAAAAATCAATACAATTCTGTTGACAAGACTGCAAGGAAATGGTCATTTGCAGGCATTTTTATTGGTAATGCCAACGGGACAAACTTGGCACATCCAACCAAACTACATATGTGTTTACCTTTTGAGCCACTTTTAGTAATTTACCCCAAAGATACTTTGATTATGAACAGAAATGTATATCCACAGATTTATTTATTGAAGCATTACTTGTAATTACAAAATACTGCAAACAACTTACATGCCCAAGCATAGCATAGAAGAGTGTTTAAATAAAGTATGGTACATCCACATGATGGAATACTATTCAGCTATGAAAAAGAATGAATATCTCTATAGATAGATGAGGAGGGATTTTTAGGATATATTGCTAAGTGAAAATATAAAAGTATAAAAGAATATACATATACACACACATACATACAATGTGGGTGGACTACCTTATGTGGAAAAAAGAAAGGGACATAAATATGTGAGTAAAAAGAAGCACATGGAAGATAAATTTATGAATTCAACATATGCAAGGAATGGGTGGTAATAGGGTAGGAAGGACTGAGAGTGTCTGGAGGTAGGAATGACACTTCTGAATATATCTTGTGTGTGTGTGTGTGTGTGTGTGTGTGTGTGTGTGTGTGTGCGCACGCGCACACGCACGCACAGTCCTGACCTTTGGAACAATATCAGTATTTCACATACTCAAAAGAAAGAAAACAAATTGGGTGGAAATCCTAATATTGACTACAAAAAGAACAAATTAACTAACTCAAGTAACTTTTATAATACTATACATGGACTACATGTTCTCAGAATAGAGACAAAGAATAATCTCAATAGATATTGAACTCTAGTTAGACTTTATTTAGTGGATACATGGGTTAGCAATTCTGAAATACTTTTTGTACTTTCTAGGATTGACAAAATAAGTAAATATCTTATGGTCATAGGGAGACAGGTTTCTTATTGTTAGAGAAAGGAGTTACAATTACTAAAAGGAGGAAAGTTTGTATGAATCCTGTGGTGTTATGTTGGAATGAGAGATACTACTGTGAACTCATGATTTTTAATAAATCTAGGGAGCTGGATGTATAAATTGACATAGATATATGTGTGGATGTGTATAATGCATATGTGTGTCCTCTGAGAAGGCCTAGAATCAGTCATCCCAGTAGCAATGAACACACCTAGCTCCCAGGTCTTGGTTTCTAGATACCATTCTCTACGAAGAGGAAGCTGGGTTCCTTAGAGAAATGATTAATTCCAGCTGTGGGGCAAGGGAAATACAAGGTAATGGAATGTCATGGTTCCAGAAAATAAGGAAGTGCTTACAAAAGACTGGGGACATAACAAGAAGACACAGGAGCCATCTTGAAGGGATTTCTAATGACCAAGTCTGGGACAATTTGAGCATCCATTAATGATAGTAAAGGATTATAACCCATTAAATATGAATCCACGAGTTTGTACTTTAACAAACACATAAATAAAATCATAATTTGGCAGCCATTGTAGTAATAACTCATTGGGCAAGAATCATCAATGTGTGCTTAAAGTAGTGGGTGAAAGTTTGAGAGGAATAGGATATTTATATAGTCCCAAACTGTTACCCATAAATTAATTGCAGAGGTAAGAGTAGTAACTTTACAATGGTAAGGCACCACTGTTATCAGGAAATCAAAGAACATCAACCATAATGGGACAAAGTGACACCATGTATCTCCTGCCTTGCTTCCCTGAAAAGAACAAGCATCATTTCTATGGTTGCCCTCCAAAAAAAAACACACAACCTGAGTCTATTTATGGGGAAGCATCAGACAACCCAATTTGAGAGACATTCTACAACAACCAGCCTATATGCTTCAAAAATATCAATTTCATTTTTTAAAAAAAGTTTGAGAAATTTTTTATTCAGGAGACAAATGTAATGTGTAATCTGGACTGTATTCAGACAATTGTCACAATTTGAGTATGAAAAACAAACATTGGGGAAAGGATACCCTATTC
This sequence comes from Cephalopachus bancanus, assembly GCA_027257055.1. Classification (NCBI taxonomy): domain Eukaryota; kingdom Metazoa; phylum Chordata; class Mammalia; order Primates; family Tarsiidae; genus Cephalopachus; species Cephalopachus bancanus. The sequence goes on along the minus strand of JAPVLO010001033.1, from coordinate 91,409 downwards.
AACAAATAGTGTTGGGGAAACTGGCTAAACATATGAAGAAGAACGAAACTGGACCCCTACCTATCACCATATACAAAAATGGACTTAAAATGAATCAAGGACTTAAATGTAAAACCTCAAACTATAAAAATCTTAGAAGAAAACCTAGGGAACACGTTCCTGGACATTGGCCAATGTGATGCACTCATGACCAAGTCCTCAAAAGCGAGTGCAGCAAAAACTAAAATTGAGAGATGGTACCTTATCAGCTAAAAAGTTTCTGCACAGCAAAAGAAACCATCCAGAGAGTAAAGAGACAACCCACAGAATGGGAGAAAATATTTGCAAACTATGTATCCAACAAAGGCTTAATATCCAGAATTTATAAGGAACTCAAACGATTTGACAGAAAACACACACACACACACACACACACACACACACACACACACACACACACACAATCCCATTAAAAAGTGGGCAAAGGACATGAACAGGGAACATGAGTCCTGCCATCTTGCTCTCCTCTACCAGCACCAAGAGCTTCACCACTCACCCAACCACCTTCTCCACCAACTACTGGTCCCTGGGCTCCATCCAGCTGCCCATCCTTTGGCCCATCAGCAGCGGGGTCAGCATGTATGCAGGTGCTGAAGGCTCGGCTCCTGGATTTCTGTGTCCTGCTCCACCAGCTTCTGAGGTGACTGGTGGCCCGGAGTCCTGGTCACGAGGATGGTCGTTGGTCTGGGAGATATCCAGAGCGAGAAGGAGAATGACCGCCTGGCCTCGTACCTGGAGAGGGTGAGGAACCTGGAAACTGAGAACCAGAGGCTGGAGAGCAAAATCCTGGACTATCTGGAGAAGAAGGGACCTCAGGTCAGGGACTGGGGGCATTTCTTCAAGACCATTGAGGACCTGAGGGCTCAGATCTTTGCAACTTCTGTGGACAATGCCCGCATCGTTCTGCAGACTGACGACGCCCATCTTGCGGCTGATGACTTTAGAGTCAAGTATGAGACAGAGCTGGCCATGCGCCAGTCTGTGGAGAGCGGCATCCATGGGCTCCGCGAGGTCATCGATGACACCAGTGTCACCCGGCTGCAGCTGGAGACAGAGATCGAGGCCCTCAAGGAAGAGCTGCTCTTCATGAAGAAGAACCATGAGGAGGAAGTCAAAGGCCTCCAAGCCCAGATTGCCAGCTCTGGGTTGGCCGTGGAGGTAGATGCCCCCAAACCTCAGGACCTCAACAAGATCATGGTGGACATCCAGGCCCAGTATGACAATCTGACTCAGGAAAACCGAGAGGAACTGGACAAGTACAGGTCCCAGCAGATGGAGGAGAGTACCACAGCAGTCACCACGCAGTCCGTCGAGATGGGAGCTGCTGAGATGACACTGGTGGAGCTGAGGTGTACGGCACAGTCCTTGGAGATCAACCTGAACTCGATGAGAAATCTGAAGGCCAGCTTGGAGAACAGTCTGAGGGGAGTGGAGGCCCGCTACGCCATTCAGATGGAGCAGCTCAACGGTGCCCTCACTGCTGCACCTGGAGTCAGAGCTGGCACAGACCCTGGCAGAAGGCCGGTGACAGGCCCAGGAGTACAAGGCCTTGCTGAACATCAAGGTCAGGCTGGAGGCTGAAAGCGCCACCTACGGCCGCCTGCTGGAGAACGGGGAGGACTTCAGTCTCGGGGATGCCCTGGACAGCAGCAGCTCCTTTCAGATCATCCAAAAGACCACCACCCGCAGGATAGTGAATGGCAAAGTGGTGTCTGAGACCAGTGACGCCGAAGTTCAGAGGTGCTGAGGCAGCAGGAGCACGGTACTCTTCGGGGAAGAAGGAGGCCAATAAGAAGTTCAGAGGTCAACAAAACAAAACAAAACAAAACAAAACAAAACATTAACAGACACTCTCAAAGGAAAACATACAAGCAGACAACAAACATATGAAAAAATGCTCAGCATCACTAATCAGAGAAACGCAAATCAAAACCATAATGAGATATCACCTCACACAGGTCAGGATGGCTATTATTAAAAAGTCAAAAAACAACAGATGTTGGGAAGTTTTCCGAGTAGAGAGAATGCCTGTACACTGCTGGTGGGAATGTAAGGTAGTTCAACCCCTGTGGAAAGCAGTTTGGAGATTTCTCATAGTACTAAAAACAGAGCTACCACTTGACTCAGCAATCCCACTTTTGGGAATATATCCAAAGGAGCATACTACCAAAAAGGCACTTGCACGTGTGTGTTCATTGCAGTACTACTCACAATAGTAAAAACATGAAACCAACCCAGGTGCCTATCGACAGTGGACTGGGCAAGGAAAATGTGGTACATATACACTGTGGAATATTGCACAGCCATAAAAAAGAACAAAATCATGGCATTTGCAGTACCATGGATGCAGCTGGAGGCCATCATTCTAAGTGAATTATCACAGAAACAGAATAACTCATGATTTCACTCATAAGTGGGTACTAAACACTGAGCACACAAACACAAGGATGGGAACAATAGACACCAGGCACTGCTAGAGAAGGGAGGGCGAGAGGGAGGGAGGAGGAATAAGTGATGCAAAACCACCCATTGGGTACCATGCTTACCACTGAAGGAGAGGCAGGCTTGTCAGAAACCTAAACCTTGTCTTCTTGCAATATACCTATGCAATAAATTCTCGTAGGTACCCCATTATTCTAATTTTTTTAAAAGTCAGAGTCTTATTCTGTCACCCAGGCTGGAAGCAGTGGCACGATCATGACTCACCATTGCCTCCAACTCCTGGGTTCAAGCGATCCTGCTGCGTTAAGCCTTCCAAGTAACTGGGATTACAGGCATGTGCCATCACACTTGGCTGATTTTTTAATAGAGATAAGGTGTCACTGTGTTGCCCAGGCTGGTCTCAATCTTCTGGGTGGTGGGTTCAAGCGATCCTCCCACCTCGGTTTCCCAAAGTGCTGGGATTACAGACATGAAACACCGCACCCAGCCCAATTCCAAAAATTAAAAAATGTATTTAAGAATGGATTGTAAATTAGATAATAGTACTAAATCTAAGTTAAACTTTCTGATTTTGATGATTAAACCATGGTGTGTAAAAGAATGCCTTTGTTAGAAAATACACACTGAAGTATTCACAGGTGAAGGAACATGAGACCTCCACCTTACTCTCAAATGGTTCAGATATATGTGTGCTTGATGATTAAACACACCATGGTTTAATCATAAAAATCAGAAAGTTTAACTTAGATTTAGTATTATTATCTAATTTACAATTCATACTCAAATATATTTTTTAAACTTTACACACACACACACACACACACATATACACACACATAGAGAGAAGGCAAATGATAAAACAAATGGGGCAAGACTTTTAAAACTGGTGAATCTGGGTAAAGGGTGTTCAGGAATTCTTTGCCCAATTCTTGCAACTTTTCTGTAAGTTTGAACTTATATCAAAAAGGAAATAAACAGGAAATAAGAGAGGGAAAACAATATTAAAAATAAAAAACATAGTTATAGATGTAGTAGACATTTTAAAGATCATAAGAAAATCACCACAAATAAGAGTATTTATCTTTTAGATAAATTCTATAATAATATTTATTATAAAAAGGTAGGATATCTGGGATTTCCTTGAAAATAATTCAGTGAGATGGTAAGGATTTTGCAAATATAGAAGAAACTAGAATGCTCATAAGTTCATGCTGGATGCATGGAGTGCAGTACACTACACTCTTTTTGTTCTGTGTATTTTTGAAATTGTCTATAATAGGTTTTATGAAGAGAGTAGTGTTGAAGACTTTGTAGAAATAAATGTGAAAACCGATAAAACGGGTAAATTAGTAGAAGTGAATCAAGAAAAAAATTGAAAATCTGAAAAAGAACGCATCAAAGGGAAAACAACAAACAGCCCCTTTAAAAAGTGGGCAAAAGACTTGAATAGACTCTTCTCAAAAGAAGATATATGGGCAGCCAACAGACATGAAAAAGTGCTCAGCCTCACTCAACATCAGAGACATGCAAATCAAAAGCACATTGAGATACCACCTAACCCCTGTAAGAATGGCCATCATTAATAAAACAACTACAAATGCTGGTGAGGACGCAGAGAGAAAGGACGACTTCTACAATGCTGGTGGGAATGCAGACTAGTACAACCTCTTTGGAAGACAGTGTGACGATTTCTGAAAGAACTAGAAATTGACCTTCCATATGACCCAGCAATTCCCCTATTGGGAAAATACCCGGAAGAACTCAAATTATTCTATAAAAAAGATACCTGCACACGTATGTCTGTTGCAGCTCTATTCACTATAGCAAAAACATGGAACCAACCATGTTACCCATCAAAGCTGGACTGGATAAAAAAATGTGGTACATATACACAATGGAATATTATGCAGTCATAAAGAAGGACAAATATATGGACTTCGCAGCAACTTGGATGGATTTGGAGTCGATCATACTCAGTGATTTATCACAGAAACAAACAACTGAGTTCCATATGTTCTCACTCATAAGGTGACCTTGAACAATTATAATGCTATAAGAAAGTGATTGGCAGTAGTGGAAAACTGTCGGGGAGGGGTGGGATTAGCAGTTGAGGGAAACTGCTAGGGGAGGGAAGGGCATACCTCATCAACTAGGGTACCTGCATGATCAATGTTTAAATACTTTACCCTGAATTGTACCCCACATCTTTATAATAAATAATAAATAAAGAATAAAAAAAGAAAATCTGAAAAAGAATGCAATAATCATTAAAGCGATGGAATTGGTATTTGAAAATCTGTCCACACAAAAGATCTTCTTCTTTCACTATGGCAGGTGACTTTGGCATACATGAGATCAAATGTCCAGGCAAGTCCACGCTCAGTTTGTACAATTTATTCAGTTATTCAACAGATATCTATTGAATACCCACTATAGGCCAGACACTATTATAGATACTGGGAATATATCAGTGAGCACCATCAACAACAAAAAAGAGACAAAGTCTCTACTTTTGTGGTGCTTACAGTATACAATCAACACATTGTATAAATGATATGGCATGTTAGGAGGAAAACAGTACTATGGAAAAATAGAACTGGAAAAAGGGGATTGAGAAGAAAAAGAATGGGCCAGGCTGTAATTTGAAATAAAGGTATGTAAGATCAAGATTATGACCTTGAAACACCATTTCTCACAGAAAGGAACAGGGCTCTTTGGAGAAAAGGCTAATTCAAGGTCTGGGTCAAAAAGTATACTAGAAGAGCCTGGAATATTTTATTGCACCAAAAGAATGAGACAAAAACAAAACAGAACTCAGTTAATTAGTCACTACTGGAGGATGCTAACAAACCAATTTATTATTAATAAAAAAGAGAAGTATAAAGACAAATCAAAAGAAACCAGAATGTATACTATTTTCTATACAAACTGTACCACTGATGACTCAAATAGTGCATGAGAAGATATTTCCTTTTATGGAAGTATTCTGGCTAATAAGTAAGAGAAGAATAATAGAATTAATCATCAATGGCTGCCAGCATCACAAAAGAGATACAATCAGATAATTTGTGCTAGTTTTATTATTTTTTTGGAGGCAGAGTCTTGCTCTGTCACCCAGGCTGGAGTGAAGCGGTGTGACCATAGCTCACTGCTGCCTCAAACTCCTGGGCTCACGAGATACTCCCTGCTCAGTCTTCCCAGTAGCTGACCTACAGGTGTGTGCCACTATGCCTGAACAATTTTTAAACTTTATGTACAGATGAGTCTCGCTATGCTTCCCAGACTGATGTGTTTTTTTAATGGAGAAACAAACCAGTACTGGTATTAGTGTCCTAAGGCTGCCATAACAAAATGCCATAAACTGTGTGTCTTCAAGCAACAAATTTACTCTCTCAAAGTTCTGGAGTCAAAAACTCTGAAATCAAGGGGTCAGTAGGGTTGTGCTCCCCCCAGAGGCTTTAGGGGAGGATCTTTCCTTGCGTCTTCTTAGCTTCTGCTGGTTTCTAGCAATCTTTGATATTCTTTGGCTTATGGTGGCATAATTACAATATCTGCCTCCATGTTCACATGGCCATCTTTCCTCTATGTGTATCTATGCCCAAATTTCCCTCTTCTAAGGACACCCTAATCTAGTATGACCTCATCTTAACTTGATTACATCTGCAAAGATCCTATTTCCAAATCAGATCATATTCACAGGCTCCAGGTGGACATGAATTTTGGGGGACACTATTATACCCAGTAAACTACCCATGACATATTCTTGACAAACAAAAATCAAACCTTAATCTGTTCAAGTCTCCAGAGTCAACTAAAAATTTACAGAAAATACACGAGACTGAGTAACATGTTAAATGACATCACCAGGTACAATCAGCCACCTCCAGACTGTGGGAAACTCCATGGGACAAACAACATGATATCTGCAACTAATAAATTGCAAGTAAAAAATACATGAAGGAGGAACCTGTCGATTGAAAGAGATTAGAGAAATGTCAGCCAATAGCAATGTCTTGACCTTATTTGGATTCCAGTTTGAACAAACTTTAAAATACACACACATTTATGACACATATGAGACAATTGGAGATTTGAAGACTGACTTGAACATTCATTGATATTAAGGAATATTGTGGTTTTTAAAATGTGGAATAGTAGTATTGTGGCTATGTTTGGAAGAAAAGAGTTCTTATCTTTTAAAGACACATTCTAAATTTACAGATAAAATGGCTTGATGTCTGGGATTTGCTTCAAATAAGATGGGAGTGGGGGGAAGTAGGTGGAATTATGGCTGTAACAAGATTGTCCAAGAGCTGACAATTGAATGGCTGATGAGTACATGTGAGGGTTTATGATGCTGTTCTTTTTATGTGTTTGAAATGTTCCATAATTTAAAAAAGTTTTTAAGAAAAGAAAAAGAAAAAGAAGGTATTAGGATAAACCTAAATAAGAAAGTGACTTTGCTGTGGAATGTTCAGCATGTACAGGGTCCCCTGCCACCATCTGGTGCTAAAAATACTAAAAGCCATATTGTCTAGGGGCTGTGGCAGAGTAAAGATAACCACACATTTCTTTAAAAAATGCAATTCTCCTGTGTTATTTCTTTTTTCTCTTAAGTGTATGTATGTATGTATGTATGTATCTTTAGAGATGGGGTGGGTCAAGCTATGTTGCCTAAAATGTCCCTAAGTTCCTGGGCCCAAGCGATCCTCAAAGTCCAACCTCGTGAGTAGGACTTTGTTTATCTGTTCATTCGTCAATGGATATTAGTTAGGAACTAAATTTTGCTTCCTGCAAAGTTGTAGGTTGAAGCCCTAATTCCCAATGTCACTGTATTTGTTGCCTTTAAAGAAGTAATTAAGGTTAAATAAGGTGATAAGGGTGGGAACCTAGTCCAATAGGACTTGTGTTCTTCTAAGAAGAGACGAAGGCTAGAAGACATAGCAAGAAGGCAGCCAATCTTCAACCCAAGGAGAGAGGCCCCAGGAGAAATGAATCCTGTCAGCACCTTTATCTTAGACTTCCAGCCTCCAGAACTGTGAGAAAATAAATTTCTGTTGTTTAAGCCACTCAGTCTGTGGTATTTTGTTATGGCAGTCCTAGCAAACGAATACATTTGGGTTGCTCCTGCCTTTCGGCTAGTGTAAATAATGCTGCTATAAACATGGGTGTATAAATATCTGTTCAAGTATTCTTGTAGGAATTGGTGGATCACATGGCAGTAATTTTTAATTGTTTGAGGAGCCGCCATACTGTTTTCCACAGTAGCTACACCAATTTACATTCCCACCAGCAATGCATATGGATTACAATTTCTCCATATCCTTGTCAACACTTGTTGTCTGTTTTTTAAATAATGGTCACCCCAATAATTATGAAATGGTATCTTATTGTGGTTTTAATTTGCATGTCCCTAATGATTAATGTGTTTATCAGGATTCTCCAAAGAAACTGAACCAACCGAGAATATATATACACATATGTATATATGTATATATAAAAAATACATATATGTATATATAAAGAGAGAGATTATGAGGAATTGGCTCACAGGATTATGGACTCTGAGAAGTTCCATGATCTGCTGTCTGCAAGCTGGAGACCCAGGAAAGCTGGAGACCCAGGAAAGCTGGTGACCCAGGAAAGCTGGTGGCACAGTTCACCTGAAGATATGAAAACCAGGGGAGCCAAGGAGGTAAGTTTCAGTCCAACAGCAGAAGATCAATGTCCCAGCTCAAGCAGTCAGGGCAGAAAATAAAAAGGAGCAAATTCTCCCTTCCTCTCATTTTTTCTGTTTAGATCCTCAATGTATTGGATGAGGCCCACCCACACCTGGGAGGGCCATCTGCTTTACTGAATTCACCCATTCAAATGCTAGTCTCTTCCAGAAATACCTCACAGACACTCTCAAAAATAATGTGTAGCCAAATATCCGGGCACTCTTGATTCAGCCAAGTTGACACAAAATATTAACCACTACAATTAGTGAGTTGAAAAAGATGTTCAATATCCCTAATTGTGGTGACTAATATAGATATAGGTATAGATGTGTATAATCAGAAAAAGCAATGAAAATATTTTTATTGTATCCAAAACAGAGAAAGAAGAAGGCACTCTAAAAATCAAGCTAATGCTGTCTGACTTTATAAAATATGGAAAATAGAGAAAACTGGAAGATAAATCACCCAAACACAATTATAAATGCTTAACATTTTTTATCCTAATTGTAATCACATTTTATATATTTAATTATGACTTTTAAAATTTTGCTTAGTTTTGTGTGTCATATACATTTCCAGGCTATTGCACGAAAAACTGAATGTGTGTCTACTGGCAGAATCGGGTTCCTATGCTGACTCCCACTTCTGAGCAATCCAAACATTCTGAGCAAAGCTCTTAAAACTCTGTGAGCTTCAGTTTCACTGAGAATCCACTTCCAATAACATGATAGTCAATAAATGACAATGCTGATTACAATTGTTTCACAGACTTTATAACCAATTTTCTTAACAGCTGTATATGATTTGTAAAACTATAACTGTTCAAAATCAAGATAATTATCACAATTTTCTGATTGTAAAAGGAACACATGCTCAATATAGATTAAATTAAAAAATAAATACAACGGAGTTCAAAGAAAGAAAGCAAAAATCTTTAGGGAAGTCCATCCTAGAGATAACCACAATTAAACATTTTGTGGATATCTTTCAGACTTCGTTCAATGCAAATACATTTGTGTTTTCTTTAAAAATATGACTTTTAAAAATAGAATTGGTATACATTCTCATTGCTCTTTCCAAAATGTAAGACTAGGTATCAGTATGAAAACTCAATTTGCTTTTTGGTTTTTTTTTTTGAGTTGGAGTCTCACTCTGTCCCCCAGACTGGAGTGAAGTGGCTGCTCCTGACCACCGCAGCCTCGACCTGCTGGGCTCCGGAGATCCTTCTGCCTCAGCCTTCCAAGTAGGTGGAACTACAGGCACGCACTACCACACTCGGCTAATTTTTTTTTGATTTATTGTAGAGATGAGGTCTCGCCAAGTTGCCCAGGCAGGTCTCGAACCCGCGGGCTCAGGCAATCTACTCACCTCAGCCTCCCAAGGCACGGGATTATAGGCTGAGCCACCGAGCCCAGCTCAATTTGTTTTTATTGTGACTTTAGAAGACATCATTGTGTTTTTAAGGTCTGGGACCTCCTTGCCACCCAGAGAGTAAAGTTTTGTGTTGTTGAAAGACTGGAGGGGTCCATGCTGGCAACCATTCCATGAACCATTTAGCCCTGCTATGGGGAAAAGAAGTCGAATGGGGGCACTTACAGGTGATGGCCTAAAGAGGAAGTGAGCAGGAACCTGAGAAGAGGCTGGGAGAGGAGGCCTGGGCTCATATGCGAGGATGCCATTCTTCAAAGTGTTCTCACCTTCACTCAGTCACCCAGAAAGTGCTGGCTCCAGGAGTTTGGAGCACCATCTGTGTGCCAAGAGTATGTGAGCTCAAGGAAGTCACTCTAGCACTGGAGTCTGGGAAGAGCTGCCTGTCTTGCGAGTGGAATCATTATATTCCCCACTAACTGTCCTATCATTTGTGGATGGGAAAATCACCTTGATTGGATTTTGAGACCTCCTCAAATCAATCAGCAGTCAGATGAAGACACCTCAACTGCCCTCAGCTTTTAAGGGAACCATTGTTCATGGAGTGGGTGGTAGAAGGAAGAGCTCTTCTACTCATATTCAGGGGAGGAAGAGGAATAAGAAGGGAGGGGACATCCCCATTACAATAAAAAAGCCCTTCTAAATACCTGTTGAATCTGTCCATTTCTTTCTATCCCTCTACCACCATTCTAAATCAGGCCTCCCATTTTCTCCTGATCTACAGTTTAGGCTTTCTACCTTCTTCTAATTTATTTTAAGTACATGTAATTGGCCATATTCTGAAAGAAAATACAGAACACCATTAACACCATGATGTGAGAGGAAGAACACTGCCCTGGGAGTCAGAACACTTACTTCCCTCCCTACCAGTTATTCCCAGTGACCTTCAATAAGTCCCACTCTAGATTCAAATTTCTCTTTCTATAAAAAGGGGGTAGGGCAGTGAAGTGCTATTCAGCAATGTTCTAATCAGAAAGGCAGTGCAGAGATGCAGAGAAATTGCTATCTTACCTCCTTGCCCAGTGCCAGTCCTAATCAAGCCTACACAGGTATAAAGGTCATTAGCCAGTAGTTGACCAGCCTATTTGTTCTGTACACAAAAGAGTAATTTTAAATATAAAGACACAGAGGTTAAAAGTAAAAGGACGGAAAAGGATATGAAATACTGTACAAAGAGTAAGTATAAGAAAGCTGGCATGACTATGTTATTAGAAGGCAAAGTAACTTCAAGACAAAGAGAGTTACTAGAAATAAAGAGGGCCATTACATAATGATAAAAGATGCAATTTACCGGGGATGTGAAAATCCTAAATGTGTATGCACCTAATAACAGAGCAAAAAAGTTCACGAATAAAAGCTTACAGCACTAAATAAAAAGACGTATCTGTAATCATAATCAGTTATTTTAATGCCAATCTTTTAGCAGTTGATAGAACAAGTAGACAAAAAAAAAAAATCTGTAAGGTTATAATGGAATTTGTAATTTACTATCAACCAACTGTATCTAATTAAAATTTACAGAGCAGTATACCCAACAACAGCAGAATATTCTTTTCAAGGACACATGGAATGTTCACCAAGATAGACCATAAAATAAGTCTCAAAAATTTTTAAAAGAATAAAATCTTCTAGAGTATGTTTTCTGACCATTATAAAATTAAATTAGAAATCAATAAAATAGCAAAAAATTTCTAAATTTCAATAAGTTAATTAACTAAGACTTCTAAATAGCCCATGGATCAAAGAAGAAATTGAGAAGTTAGATTTACAAACAAATAAAATGCTGTGTTTATGCTGGTATTTCTTGATTTTACATTTTAAATATTTTCTATTGACTAGCAATTATTGAAGATGAGAATTTAACATTTACACACACATACACAAACATATTTATCCTCACTGTCCTTCCAATGAAATTTTAACAGATTTTGTTTAATTTATATTTGATGTTTTCATTAAAATGACTAATATTGTCCACTGATGAGTGAGGTAGTATATTATGATTACATATTCTTTCTTGCACAATGTTTTTTCTTGCCTCTGTGTCTCTTTTTCTCTCCTTTCTTTTTGCTTGCTCTCCCCATACCAAGGAAAGCCACATAAGGACATGACCAGGAAGAGGGCCTTCACCAAGAATCTGACCATGCTTTACCCTGATCTCGGACTTCTAGCATCCAGAACTGTGAGAAATAAGTTGTTTAAGCCATCATGTCTATAATATTTTATTATAGCACCCTATACACACTGACATGGTATCTTAAATCTTTATGTGTTTGATCATCTTGGATTATGTATTGGACTTTAATATTTTTTCTTTTTAAAACCTCTATTATAATTTTTGCATTTCTTGTTTCTTATTTTTTTTAAACTTTTTTTTTTTTTTACAAACTCTTGTGTCAAGGACTGACTTTCAGTAGATCACAGCAAGGGAACTGCCCTGCTATGTGCGAAAACTTGACCCAGAAGCAGATCATCTACAAATGGCTTAGCACCAGGTTTCACACGAACATAGATTGCATGATGCAGACATTAGATTTTAATTTAAAGTAGCCACTAGCTATTTGAAATCAAGTTAATTTAATTTCAGGGTATGAGACTTTCTGGGGTACTCAGATGAACGGAAGGCAGGTTGCAATGCATGTGAGAGCTAGTTTACTTTCAAGTCATTCTTGCTCCTAGGGTATATAGCCTTTCAGAATACCACCTAAAAGCAGGTGGATGGCTTACCAGAATCTCTGTTTTTGACTGACACTGGACTCTGACTCTTGTTCCCTATCCCTGGGCAAAAGTGACCCCTAAGAGTTGGGCTCATCTCTCTGGGTTCTCCACCTCTCCTGGATCTTGATTCACTGCTTTCCCACTATCCTGTTAAGTATTACTTTTGAGGATATTTTTAAATTATTTTGTCCCCCTTTTTTGAAATCCTTAGCAGTAGTGTTAGTCCAAATGACCTATCCAGCCATTTACAGAAGCGGAAGTCTCTCCCTCAGTTTGGTGGCCTACATCTTCTAGTAGCTTCCTGAGAAAGGGTACATAAGAAGTAATTTCTAAAATTTATTTGTTTATTATAGAGTTGTGGGATCCTATTTTATTCTGAAGTTATTTTGGCTTTCAATAAAACAATAAAAACAAAATAATAATAAATAAATAAGAAAATAAAAAAGGAGTAATTTTTTTGAGATCTTCCATGTGGTTATATTCTAGCTGCACACCTAATTGTTGGTTTGACTGGGTATAGAATTTGAGGTTGACTATTAATTTTCCTTCAGAATAGTGAAGGCATTGCTTTCTTATCTTCTAGCTGCCAATACAGCATTTCTCTGGAAAAATCTAAAGCTATTCTGATTCCTGATACTTTTGTATGTAATGTATTTTTTCATCTAGAAACTCTTAGAATCTTTATTTTTGTTTTTGAAATTTTCACAAAAAGGTTACTTGACATGGACTTTTTTCATTTACTCTGCTAGGTGCAAAATGTACTGAATTCTTTCAAACTAGAAACTTGTGGGTTTTTTTTTTAGCTTTGGATATTTTTACGTGTGATTTATTTGATAATGGATGTTCTACTTTCTGAGAGATATCCTGAATTTTAATTTCCAAGTGCTCTTTTCTTGTTCTTTCAATACCATTCTTTTCCTTCTTGATGAATACATAAATTATCTTATGTCTCTGAGGACACGGTGGATTTTTAAAAGTTGTTTGTATTGTTTCCTTTTCATTTGAGTTACTTTTTTCTATTTGTTTGTTTTAATCTTGAGGCTTTTTACGAATGGCTTGATCAGAGCCAGGACTAGGGTGAGGCAAGCCGGTGCTATGATACAAAATGTAAGAAGGTCCTTACTCTCAGTCATGTAAGTGCTGGGCTGCAACTTGAGTGAGGGCTTTTCTTCTTTCCCTGTGTCATTCTCTCACTGTTGTCCCAGCTGTGAACCCTGATCTTGGCTGTCCCTATTTAGGAATGAGACACTAAAATGCTGACTGGAATCTCTGTGGCATGGATGGGGCCTGTCCATCGGCTTCTGTCTAGAAGGAGGACCAGAACACAGTCATTTCATTATGGTGTCTCCACCAAGTGTAGAGTTTCTTCATTTGGGCTCCTTCAAAATCAGAGGCTGAGAAAAGGATTTTAGAGCAGGTATTTTATTGGGGAGTTGGTCCCTGGAAGTTGGAGTGAGGGAGCTGAGAGAGTGACACAGGGAAAGAAGAAAAGCCGATGTAAAGGTGTATTATTGAGGTCATCCCTTTGTGAAACAGGGGTTTGACTCCACCAGGGCTTCCTTAGAAGCATTCAGAAGCCTCCCCAAACATCTACTGAAGAATAGTAAGCTACAGGACTTAAACTGCTGCTCCTACCCACTTCTTGGAGGGTTTGCCTTGGGTGTTCCAGCCTGCTCTTAAAGCAAGCCAGCTAAGAGAAGGTCTTGAAACTGAAAGCAGAAAGAGACCCAATGCTCCCTAGAGGGCAAATGCTGCCAGCATGAGGTCAATGGTGCACTTAAGCAACTGAGATCAGCGTGGTGAGAGGAAGTGACAAGAGGCCCTAAATATATTCACTATGCAAAGCAAAATTCAGTCTCCTCCTTGGGAAACGTAAGGAGGATGTCTGGGAGCTCAGTGGAGGAAAGGAGGCAGGGGTGGTAGTGGGAGGGTTAACATTCACTTCGACTTTCACTTAATTGTTCTGGTTTTGACTTGGCACATCACTCCCATTCGCAACTGTGTTAAGTGTGACCAATATCAGATCCAGGATTCATGCCAGTTCCACCTATTGGCATATTGGGCCAATATTTGGGCTATGCCAAGCTGCCTTCCAAATGCTTACCCTCTTTTTTTTTTGAGGTGGCGTCTCACTCTGTCACCCAGACTGGAGTGCAGCGGCCGCTCCCGGCCACCGCAGCCTCGACCTGCTGGGCTCCGGCCATCCTTCTGCCTCAGCCTTCCATGTAGCGGGAACTACAGGCACGCGCTACCACACCCGGCTAATTTTTTTTTTTTTTTGATTTATTGTAGAGATGAGATCTCACCAAGTTGCCCAGGCGGGTCTTGAACCCGCGGGCTCAGGCAATCCACTCATCTCAGTCTCCCAAGGCGGGGGATATGTTTGCCTTCTTAACCCTGCTAGGACTCTGAAACAATGTTCTGGGCCACCCCATGGCATGGATACCCAATACAGCTTGCTAAGCCTCTGACACCCTGTGCCGGGCTGCCCCCACACATGGACAACCTGCTGATAGTACTCAGGATCTGACATCCTATGCCAGCCCATCCATCTTCCCCCTGCAGGGCTTGTCTCACCTGCTTGAGCTCTGACACTCCCAAGCCAGGCTACTCCCTCACGGCGATGTCCTCCTCAGGCTGCTTGGTCTCTGACAGCCCACACTGGACCTTCGTCCCACATCGCTGCCTTCACCTCACTCAAGCTCCATCCAACTCCTCATGCCAGCCAATCCCCAGTGGATGCCTTCCCTTTTCCTCAGGTTTAGAAACCCCATGGGAGGCTACCACACACCCCAGGTGAACTCCCTCCTTATTCTGCTTGGGCTTTGGCTCTGCACACCAAGCTGCCCCCTGTGTGAATGCTTTCATGACCCAGCTCACGCTCTGATGCCACATGCTACACCCTTCCTCCAGGGAGATGCTCTTCTTACCCAACCCGGCTTCTGACTCCCCAGGACAGGCTGGTCCCCATGTGGATGTCCTACCCGCTCTACCTGGACTCCAACTCCCTCAGCCTGGCTGTCCCCTGCATGGATGCTTTACTTATCCTCCTCGGGTTCCTGACCTCACACCCAGCTGCCCCTCCAGGTGGATGCCCTCTTCTCCCGTTTGGACCTGAATAACCCCCACCAGACTGTCCTGTGGTGATGCCCTTTCCACCTGCTTGCACGCTGAAGCCCCACACTGGACCCTTCCCCCGGTTCCAGACACCATTCTCGACTTTGTAGGGTTCCAACATCCTGTGCCAGGCTGCCTCCATGCCTGGACACCCTCCTCAGGTTCTGTACCCCACACAGGGTGGCCCCTCCACATGGATGACCACTTCACCCTTCTTGTGCTCTCACTCCTTGCTCCAGGTCATCCCCTGTAAAG
Source organism: Cephalopachus bancanus (assembly GCA_027257055.1). NCBI lineage: Eukaryota > Metazoa > Chordata > Mammalia > Primates > Tarsiidae > Cephalopachus > Cephalopachus bancanus. Next base: position 75,690 of record JAPVLO010001033.1, on the reverse strand, counting down.
CCACTGTCTTCAACTCACTCAATCTCGGCCTACCATGATGAGCAGATTTCTCCCCACCCCAATGTACTTGGACTTCCTCTTCTTTCACTTGGGCTCAAACACTCCGTATGCCAGGTCACCCCTCTCAATGTAAGCTTTTCCCACTCCACCTGGCTCTGAAACCCCACACCAGGCTATCCCTCGAGGCTGGCCTCTCCTCATTAGGCTCTTGCTTTAACTCCCCATGCCAAGCCTCCTCACTACATGGTGCCCTCCTGCATGGAGTGCCCTGTTTGGCTTGTTTCCCAATGCCGGCCATCCCCAGGTGTAGATGCTATCTTCACCCACCTGAGTTTGGACCACCCATGCCTGACTGCTCCTGTGCTTGGATACCTTTTTCATATATATATATATATATATATATATATATATATATATATATATATGAACACAGTGAGACAGAATCTCACTGTGTTGCTCAGGCTGGTCTTGAACTCGTGGCCTCAAGCGATCTTCCTGCTTTAGCTTCCCAATGTGTTGGGATTACAGGTGAACCACTATGCCTGGCCTTGGACATCCTTTTCATTGAGTAGGCTCTGACATCTTCTACCAGGCTGCCCCTCTGCAAAGACAAGCGCCCCACTGCTTACCCTTACTTCTCATGTTGGAACACCTTGCATGGACACTTTCCTCTTCCCACTTGGGCTCTGACTCTCCATGGTGGCTTTTCTGCCATTGTGGATGACTCCCCAGCCAGCTTAATCCTCTTTAGGGATCCCTTCCTCATCTCACTCAGGCTCTGACCCGTCTCCTTTGGCAGATGGACCTTTCTGTGGACACCCTCTATACTCACTTGGACTCTGTGTCTCTCTCACTGGGTCATTACTCTTTTTTTTTTGTTGAGTCGGAGTCTCACTCTGTCGCCCAGACTGGAGTGCAGTGGCCGCTCCCAGCCACCGCAGCCTCAACCCGCCGGGCTCCGGCGATCCTTCCGCCTCAGCCTTCCAAGTAGCTGGAATTACAGGCATGCGCTACCACGCCCGGCTAATTTTTTTATTTATTGTAGAGGTGAGGTCTCGCTGCCCAGGCGGGTCTCGAACCCGCGGGCTCAGGCCATCCACTCACCTCAGCCTCCCAAAGGCGCGGGATTACAGGCTGAGCCACCGAGCCCGGCTGGTCATCACTCTTAGTGCATGCCCTCTACATCTTAGTTGGGGTCTGGCATTCAGTGCTCAATCAACCGCATGTGTATGCACACTCCTCACCCGGCTCAGGATCTAAGCACCCTTGCAAGGTCATTCTCCTACCTGGACACCCCCCTCCTTATACTTGGACTCTGGCATCTTGTATCATGCCATGCCCTTGTGTTGCTGCCTACTCCTTTTGCCTGGGCTCTCAGCCTGCTCTGTGCTCTCCTCCTGTGGAAACAGCTTCCTCATCCAGTTTAGTCTCTGATATCCCGCAAGATGCCACTTTGCTGCAGGAACACCCTCCTCCTCTTTCATGGCCTCTGACACCTTACTCAGGCCGTTCCCCTAAGTGTTTTTTCTGGCCCACAATGGCTGAGATCACTTAGGCAAAATGTGACATCTGAACCTAATATATTTAATTCAATATATAGCCCACTAAAATAGCCTGTGTGAAGACCACCCAGATAAATAAATCCTTAAAAATTAGTGTGCATTGACTGGATGCAGTGGCTGACTCCTGTAATCCCAGCACTTTGGGAGGCCCAGGTGGGAGGATTGCTTGAATCCAGGATTTCAAGACCAGCCTGGGCAACATAGTGAGGCCTCATCTCTACAAAAATAAAAAACAAAAAACAAAAACAAAAGGCCAGGCATGATGGCACATGCCTGTAGTCCTGGCTACTCAGGAGGCTTAGATGGGAGGATCGCCTGAACCCAGGAGGTTGACGCTGGGTTGTGCTTGTGTCATTGCACTCCAGCCTGAACAACTGAATGGGGCCCAACTAAAAAAAATTAATGTACATTGACTGAGTAATTGATTCATTAATTTTGGGGGGCTCTAGGACAAGACAGACTGGGGCAATACACTAGTGGTGATAGACTGTTTCACTTGAATGTCATCTAGGCCAGGCATGACCAACCCACAGCCCATGGGTCACATGCAGCCCAGGACAACTAGTAAAATCTTTTAATAACATGTTTTTAGTGTTTATTTTCTTCGTGATTCCATGAATAGCTCTATTTTTGAAGTTCCAAAGTGATACTGCATTTGAAATGAAACTCAAATTATGGCAAGCTCAAATTATGGAAAATAATTTAACACATTTTGTTACATTGGCTAAACGCAGTCCTGTGAATTGCCAAAAATACACAGCTTTGCTTTCTGTCTTAACACAAGAATTTGAAAACAGATTTCAAGATTTCAGGCAAAATAATCACCGTTTTGCTACATCTGAGACACCATTTTCAGTTGACATTAATATTTTACCTGCAAATTTTCAAACGGAATGCATAGAGTTGCAATCAGACATTCAACTGAAAGAAAAATTTGACCATGTCGCTTCTTTGGACTTTTATAAGACCTATCTTCCTGGAGAAAAATATCCATCACTTCACAATCACGCCTCATACATGATGTCATTTTTTGGCAGCACATACATTTGTGAGTAGATGTTTTCAATTATGAAGCACATGAAGAGCAAAATAACAAACATTTCTGATGAGCACCTTGAGAATTCACTAAGAATAGCGACCACTTCCATTGAACCAAACATTGATAGATTAATTATACAAAAACAGGGTCAAATTTCCTACTAGTTTTATATTGTTCTCAATTTTCTAAACTTTATAATAAAAATATAAAAAATAAAATAAGCCTTACTATGTAAACATACTAACTATATTATATAACTTATGTGCAGCCCAAGACAATTCTTTCTTACTTGTGCCCCAGGGAAGCCAAGAGGTTGGACACCCCTTATCTAGGCTGTTATTTATGAGGGGAATCCCCCAAAATCAGAATCATCTTTTGGAGGGCAGGCCCCTTGTAGTACACTTGGATTTTGTTCCTCCAGATCACATGGTCAACCAAAATTTTTATCTGGAAATTGTGAGAAGGTTGCAACACGTTTTGTGGAAGAAATATCATGAGTTGTGGCAAACAGGTGACTGGTTCTTCCATCATGACAATACACTGTGTGTTACACGCTGTGCTGAGTGTTCAGCAGTTTTTGAGCAAAAACAGTATGCCCCAAACTCCCTGTTAACCTGATCGCTCTGAGCGACTTTTTGTTTTTTGCTTCCCCACATGAAAAAAGTTCCCGGCCAGGTGCTATGGCTCAAGCCTGTAATTCCAGCACTTTGGGAGGGCGAGGTGAGGGGATTGCCTGAGTCCATGGGTTTGAGAACAGCCTGAGGAACTTGGCGAGATCTCATCTCTACAATAAATCGAAATATTAGCCATACCTATAGTTCTGGCTACTTGGCAGGCTGAGGTGGAAGGATTGCCGGAGCCCAGCAGGCATATGCTGGGGTGGCCATGAGTGTGCCACTGCACTCCAGCCTGGGTGACAGAGTGAGACTCCAACTCAAAAAAAAAAAAAAAAAGGAAAAAAGTCCTTAAAGGAAAATATTTTGTCAATGTGGAAGAGGTGAAACAAAAAACAGCAGAAACACTAAAGCAAAAGCATTAAAAGCAATTGAAATTGATGAGTTCAAAACTGTTTTGAGCAGTGAAGAAAGCATCTAAATAGGTATATTGCATCAAATGGAGAGTACTTTGAAGGTGACAAGTTGAAACATGTAATAATAAATACACAATTTTTATTTTTTTGAATACACATTTTTTAATAAACTCTGGAATTTTTTTTTGGTCCTCCCCCTCAGACTTAATATTTTTATTCAAATTAATTGATTTTTCTAATGCTAATTTATTTTCCCTATTTCTTCTTATTGCAGTCATATATACATATATAAATACATATGTATGACATAAAACTGACCATTTTAACCATTTTATTTTATTTTGAAGATGTGAGGCACAATTCAGTATTAGGTACATAAGTGGTCATCTTATAGATGAAGTTTGGGCCTCCCTTTCGTCCCCACTTTGCTTGGTTTGAGATCAGATACCCTTATTGATGTTATGTGCCGCCCTCCTCCCCTGGCAGCGACCTACTACTGCAAATCCCTTTTATTTTTATGATAAATGTGCAGGGTTCGCTTATAAATGAGAACATGTGGTACTCAGTTCTTGGTTCTGTAATAGATCATTGAATATTATAGACTCTAATTCATCCAAGTTGTTGCGAGGTCCATAATTGTGTCCTTCTTTATGGCTAATATTCCATTGTTTATATGTATTACTTTTTAAAAAATCCAATCTACTTTCAATGCGCAACATGGTTGGTTCTGTGTTTTCACTATTGTGAATAGTGCTACAATAAACTTGCATGTGCAGGTATCTTTTTTTTTTAGAATGATTTGAGTACCTCCAGGTATATTCTCAGAAGGGGGATTGCTGAGTCATATGGAAGTCAATTTTTAGATCTTTTAGTAATCACCACACTGTTTTCCACAGAGGTTTTCCTAGTTTACACTCCCACCAACAGTGTAGAAGTGTTCCCTTTTCATCACATCCTCTCCAGCATCTGCTGTTTTTTGAGTTACTAATGATGGCCATCCTGACTGGAGTTAGGTATCTCAGTGTGGTTTTGATTTGCATTTCTTTGATTACTAGTGAGGCTGAGCATTTTTTTCATGTATCTGTTGGCTGCTCCTATTCTTCTTTTGAGAAATGTCTATTTATATCTTTTGCCCACTTTTTTTTTTTTTTTTTTAGTCGGAGTCTCACTCTGTCACCCAAGGTGGAGTGCAGTGGCATGCTCACGGCCACCACAACCTCGACCTGCTAGGCTCAGATGATCCTTCCGCCTCAGCCTTCCAAGCAGCTGGAACTACAGGCATGCACCACCACACCCAGCTAATTTCTTGATTTATTGTAGAGATAAGGTCTCACCATGTTGCCCAGGCTGTTCTCGAACCTGCGGAGTCAGGCAATCCTCTTGCCTCTACCTCCCAAAGTGCTGGGATTACAAGCGTAAGCCACTGCACCTGGCTGCCCACTTTTTAATAAGGCTGTTTTTTTTTTTTCTTTCAGCACGTTTGAGTTCCTTGTAGATCCTGGATGTCAGACCTTTGCCAGATATACAGTTAGCAAATATTTTTTTCCAATTCTGTGAACTGTCTCCCTGTTCTCTTGATGGTTTATTTTGCATTGCAGAAGCTTTTCAGTTTGATGAGGTTCCACTTGTCTATCTTATCTCTTATGGCACAGGCATTTGGGATTTTGATCAGGAGTTGTTTGCCTATTCCTATTTCCATAAGGGTGTCTCCAGCATTCTTTCTCTTTTCTTTTCTTTCTTTTTATTTTTTTTGTCAGAGTCTCACTCTGTTGTCCAGGCTGGAGTGCAGTGGCATGCTCACAGCCATGGTAGCCTCAACCTGCTGGGCTCAAGTGATCCTTCTGCCTCAGCCTTCCAAGAAGCTGGAACCACAGGCATGCCACCATGCCCGGCTAATTTTTTTTTTTTTTTGTAGAGACGAGATCTCACCAAATTGTCCAGGCTGGTCTCAAACACCTGAGCTCAGGCAAGTCTCTTGCCTTGGCCTACTAAAATGCTGAGATTATAGGCTTGAGCCACTGCACCCAGTTTCCCGCATTTTCTAAGATTCTTATAGTTTGAGGTTTTATATTTTGAAAACTACAATACACTGCTCAAAGAAATTAAAGAAGACACAAAGAAATGGAAAAACATTCCATGCTCATGGATTGGAAGAATTTACATTGTTAAGATGTTCATGCTACCAAAGGCAATCTACAGATTCAACACAATACTCATTAAATTATCAACACCATTTTTCTCAGACCTGAAAATGACAATACAGAAATTCATATGGAAACATAAGTGACCACGAATAGGTAAAACAATCCTCAGCAAAAGAAACAAAGTGGGAGGTATCACACTTCCAGATTTTAAACTTTACTGTAAGGCTGCAATAATCAAAACAACCTGGTATTGGTTCAAGAACAGGCATATGAACCAATGGAAGGGGACGGAGATTCCAGAAGTAAAGCTTCAATTTCTCAACCAACTTATCTTCCACAAAGCCTCCATCAGCAACCACTGGGGAGAGGAGAACCTATTCAGTAAATGGTGCTGGGAAAACTGGCTGATCACATGCAGAAGATTGAAACAGGACCCCTACCTATCACCTTACACAAAAATTAACTCTAAAAGGATCAAATACCTAAACATTTTAACCATTCTTAAGTGTGCAGTTTAGCGGCATTAAGTTCATTCACTGTCGTGTATCCAGCACCAGTATCCACCTCTAAAACCTTTTCATTATCCCAAACTAGAACTTTTTGTGTATTAAACATAAACTTTCTTCTTCCACTTACCCCCAGCCCTGGGAAGCATCATTCTACTTTCTGTTTCTATGAGTTAGAGGGCTCATATGGGGACATAACTCTTATGAGTGGATAATGCAATATTTGTCCTTTTGTGACTGGTTTATTTCATTTAACACACTGTCATTAAGGTCTATCCATGTTATAGCATGTGTTAGAATTTCTTTTCTTTTAAAGGCTGAGTAATATTCCATTGTACAGATATTTTGATTCACTCATTGATGGACATTTGGTTTACTTCTACCTTTTGTTTAATGTGAATAATGCTGCTATGAACTCTGGTATATAAACATCTGTATAGAGCTTAATAGTACATCAGACTTATGCTATATAAAATGATAAATCAATATTGGCAAAAACTCAATAAAATGTATACATTAAATACGTATACTTTGTATATCATTTACCTCAGTAAAGCTAAAATTTTTTAAAATAATAATAAAAAAATACCGGCAAGAGGGAGTGTTCTGCTTATCAATTGTGACATAAGAAACTACACCAAAACTTAGTCTCTTCAAACAACACCAACAATCATTTATTTTGCTCACAAATCTGCAATTTGGCAGGGATGACTTGTGATATTCGGGGACTTGACTGGAATGACCTGAACCACTGATGGCTGGAACAGTTAAGTGTTGCCTGGTATCTCTTTCTCTCCATATTGTAGTCTCAGGAACTCTCCATGTCATTGCTCCATGGAGTTTCCCAAGAATGATGGCCATCAGAGTAGATGGACTCCTATGTGGAAGCTTGAGGCCCCAAGAAACCGAGTGGAAGCTGCAAGGCCATTTGGGCCCCACTGGGCAGCAAGCCACTGAAGCCAGCCTGGTTGAAGGGGAGAAGACATAGATCTCAGATCTCAATGGGGGGAATGTCAAAAAATTTGTGACCATCCTTAAGCCACCGGAGCGATATCTGCTTGTCTTGCAGGCACTCCATTCTGAAGAATGTGAGTATTCCAGGCAAACAGAGCTGCCCAATTTGAGTGTCAAGGCGGGATGAAACATGACTCTGGAGAGACAAAAGTAAAAGAGGAAGATGGATGAAATGAGAGGTTTTTTATTTGTTTGTTTTCTGGTTGCCCCTGTGGGACTGACTTTCACAAACTAAAGGCATGCTGAAAAGAACCATGAAGCAGCAGTCTGCCCCATCTGCTGGACTTCTGGTTTGCATACCCATGGAAGTGAAATAAGTGGAGGCAATACCCATGTCTTGTGACAGACTGGACTGTGGCTTTAATGCTTCGTGTGCTAGAGAATGTGTGGGAGCCAGAGGCAATGGAGCAGGTAAGACTTTCTGGAGTTTTCTGCAAGGAGCATGCTCAGTTCCAAGTGACAGAGCATGGAATTGCACCATACAGCTGTTTTGATTGAATAAATATTTTGTCCTTTGTCAGGAGCCATTTCAACTTGGGTGTGACAATAGCCCCTTCAGTATGGTGACAATATATTTTTTCATGGGACACTTTTAAGAATGAAAGATGCTGCTAATAATTATTACAATAAAATAGGCCTAAGTCAAGACTGTCCCAGGGAAAAGATTAGGATGGCCTTTTCCCCAAGCCATCTCTATGCACAGTCATCAGTCAGCATGGATAGAGCATTCCTCCCTGCTGTGCCAGGTACAGCACTAGGCTCCATGAAGAATTTGGGGGTGAAGGTGAACCTGGTTCTGGCCCTCTTGGAGCTTCCTACCAAATGCAGGAGGCACACCTGAAAACATTTACATCCTATGAGCAAGTGCCTGGACATTGGGCGTGGCAGGGGTTCAGATGACTTTCAGCATGGGTGGGGTGGTCCAGGAAGTCCTCAGAAGAAGGAAGCACTAGGAATGGATCTTTTTTTTTTTTGAGTCAGGGTCTCACTCTGTTGCCCAGGCTGGAGTGCAGTGGCATGATCACAGCTTACCACAGCCTTGACCTCTTGGGCTCAGGTGATCCTTCTACTTCAACCTCCTGAGTAGTTGGGACTACAGGCGTGTGCCACCACACCCAGCTAATTTATTTTTATTTTTTTGTAAAGACAAGGTCTCACTATGTTGCCCAGGCTGGTCTCAAACTCTTTGGCTCAAGCACGCCTCCTGCTTCGGCCTCCCAAAGTGCTGGGATTACAGACATGTGTCACTGTGGCTGCCCTTGGAATGGGTCTTAAAAGGTAGGTGAATTGTGGCAAGGAGCAGGAAGTCTGCCCTGCAGCTCACATGTTCCTATCAGTGGTACATAGACTCCAATGTGCAGATGGGGGCGGGATGCAGGGTGCGGGGAGAGAGTGGACCCCAAAGTCAAGCCACAGTGTAGTACATAGGCAAGGGGTGGGGAAATGGAGCAAGCCAGGGAAGGCAGAACCCAAAGACCCAATGAAGAGGGGGATGGGAGGGCAGAAAGAGCTGAGCCTGGAACACTTTCGGAAAGCACTTCGTTTTCCTTCAAAATTGGGTTTCAGCCCAGAGACCTTGGTTCAGTACGCCTTCTTTCTCATGTGGGCATTTCAAAGATTGAGCAAATCATAGTCCTAGCCACTCCAGTCTTTTCTTAGTCACTGCTTCCAAACCCGCCCAGCCTCAAATCTAGATGTTTGTGAAAGATCATGTGGTTCCTCTGCTCAAGAATTTTCAAAGCCCCACTCCTACCCTCATTGTTTATAGTAGTCTTCAGGCCATCATGTAAAGTCTTCCATGGCCTGGTAGGCAGGCTGTTTCGGTTGCAAGTGACAGAAGCACAATTCAATTAGCATGGAAACGCCTTGAGAGCAGCGTCTTTGTCTCCTTTTTCACTATTCTTTTTCCAGACCCTAGAATGGTGTCTGGCACTGAGGAAGTGCTTGATAAGTTTTGTTGAATGAATAAATGAGACTAGCTTAAACAAAACAGGGATAATATGTGCTCCAGGAACTGAGAGGGACAGAACTGGAGCTGGCCAGTATCATGTCTCTCTCTCTCTTTCTCTCTCATCTATGTGTACACTGTCCTCATCCTCTCCTGCTGGGCTTCCTTCAGCGATGGACATGAAAGAGGGGGGACATAACCACATACATGTAGTTTTGGGTTTAGAAACTGCAGAAGAGAGACAAGTACTCTAATTGGTTAGGCTAAGGTCACATGAGCTTTCTCTAGCACAACCAGTTTGGAAAGGAGGATGGGACACTGTGGTTTGCCCAAACTAAGCCTGGCAGGAGGCTCAGCAGTTTACTGGGATTGGCAGCCCTTCCAGAATCCCACGATTGCAGTGGAGGAGGAGCAGTTCACTAAAGGAAAGAGCCCGGGAGCTGTTATCAAAAGACAAGGAGGATCGGGTACTGGTAGGAAAAACAAACAAAAAGTCAAATGTCTGGAGACTAGTGCATAAATACTCCCTCGGAATGAGACTGGAGTGGGAGTCCTGGGACAGCCTGAAGGGACCTGCAACACACTTGAAATGATTTTGAGGTCTCAGTTTTATCTTTTTACATCTTTGCTTGTTTTTACACAAAAACAACGCTGTAAATTACTCACGATTGCGCCAAATCAGTGCTCTAGGAAGTTGTGCTATATATATTCTGTGGCTTTTGTACCCCTTGTGACACTGTCTTATACCTTCAAGGGTCTTCATAGCCCACATTGGGAAGCAAGACTTGACCTTAACTATTTCTTCCAGACTATCTCTTGACTGCTCCGGTGACACATCGCATCCATTCCTGCCTATGCTCATGCCATTATCTCCTTCCTGGGATATCCTCCCCTGTCCTCTCTGCCTCTTCTGGCCCTATCCACATTTTTGTTTTCAGAAATGGGCTTCTCTCTGTCACCCAGGTTAGAGTGCAATGACTATTCACAGACATGAGCAGAGTGCACTATAGCCCCAAACTCCTGGGCTCAAGTGATCCTCCTGTCTCAGCCTTCCGAGTAGCTGGGACTACAGGCACTTACCACCATGTCTGGCCTCACCCACCTTTGAAGATGCTCACCAAGTCCCATATGCTTCACAGTCTTCCTGGGTCGCTCCCTGTGTCCTTTAGACCCAGTGCATTACAGTGGAAAAAGCCTCGGAGAACCAAGGTTCAGGTTCTAACTTTGCCACCAGTTCTCTGCATGACCCCTCTGCAAGGTATTTCCTCTCTCTGCAACTCGGTTTCTTTTTCTGTAAAATGAGGGACTGGACTTCTGTGAAATGAGGAGCTGGACCCTGTTAGCAAAGGGAAGCTCTGGGCTCCTTCTAGACCTGCTTCCTCTCCAGCCCCTCCTAGAACACTCCCAACTATGATAAGTGCTCTTTATACTGGCCAAATTCTAGGACACTTTATTGGTTCGGAAATTCAGGGACTAGAGCTTTTTTCATTGGTAAATGAAAAGGGTTTTAAAATCGATGTTCAATTTGGTGTGATCACTTGGGACCTCCCCCATTGATCGACTGATTGAGTCAGAGTCTCACTCTGCTGCTCAAGCTGGAGTGCAGTGGCAAGTTCACAGCTATCATAGCCTCGACCTGCTGGGCTCCGGTGATCCTTCCACCTCAGCCTTCCAAGTAGCTGGGACTACAGGCATGTGCCACCATGCCTGGCTAATATTTTTAAAAATTTATTGTAGAGATGAGATCTTGCCATGTTGCCCAGGCTGGTCTCAAACTCCTCGGCTCAGGAAATCCTCTCACCTCAGCCTCCCAAAGTGTTGAGATTACAAGCATGAACCACCACACCCAACCAAGACTCCCCACCATTTAGAGGTCTTTCCCACACTCTCCCCCTACCTTCCATACTTTTTGCCTAGCAGGGACCAGAGTGAGGCCTAGGAGAAAGATACCACTTAGATCATTTAGCTTAGCAAAGCAGGTTCTCTCTGTGGTCTGACCTGACTTAGAAGGTCAAAAGCCCTAACTGATTCCTCCTCTGTACCCAGCAGCAGACAGAGGAAAGGATTTGTATGTTCATGGTCACTCTGGCTCAGTGTCATCTTAACCCCTGCTTCCCTCCCATTCTCCTCTCTACTCACAAGTAAGAAGTATAGAGCTAGGCACCCAGTAAATATGCTTTGATTGATAGAACATGGCAAAGAAAAATGCTCATAAAAGACTTAAAAAGGAGAAATCACATTTAAGCAAAAGGACAAGTTTAGTTGTGTGATTATTTGTTCTTTAGCAGAATAAGGTCATAATATCAGAAAACTGGAAAAATGATCTCAAACATCTTTGTAAATGGATATCCTTTCCTCACAATTTCTGCTTTAAGGGATATGATGGATATATTTTGAAAGCAATGTCTAGTCATATGGACTTGCTAGAGTGTAAATAATCATTGGGGGCAGGGACAGTTCCCCAACGTGCTTTTTCCCCTTTCCTTTCCTTTCCTTTTTTCCTTTCTTTTCTTTCCTTTCCTTTCCTTTTTCTCCCCCTCCCCCCCCCTTTTTTTAGCCAAGGTCTCACTCTTTCACCCAGGATGGAAGGCAGTGGCATGATTACAGTTCTCTGCAGCCTTGACCTTCCGGACTCAGGCGATCCTTCCATCCCAGCTTCCTGAGTAGCTGGTACTACAAGTGCATGCCACCATGCCTGGCTAATTTTTTGATTTTTGTAGAGATGAGGTCTTGGTATGTTGCCCAGGTTGGCCTGAACTCCTGGGCTCAAACAATCCTTCTGCCTTGGCCTCCCAAAGTACTGACGTTATAAGTGTGAGCCTGGCCTTCAAAGTGCTTTTCAAAGGATAGGAGGGGCTCTAGATCCTCTTGTAATGTGGTGTCTCTGTTCAAACCAGTGCCACTGAGGAACATGAAAATCCTTGGTAGGTGCCCTTCAGACCATGGGCTGGGTGTGTGACCAAGTGGTTTGGTCTCTTACTAGAACAGGAAACACCTAAGTTGGGATGTCACGTGTGTTCTCCAATATCAGGATTAGTATGGAGCTCAGCAGAGTTTGTGAGAAAATGCAGGCAGCTTTACCTGCATCTGTAAGAAGTTAACTGAATGGAATCAAGCTTTCTGTAAGGTGTTTTCCTGACTCAGGCATGTCCCAAATGGGCCAATGTGTCCCGGGCAATCATCCAAGTACCGCCTTTCTGAATTGCTCCTAGAGGAAAAGGAGCCTGGTTCAACTTTCTATACTTCTTAAAATGTTACTTTGATTAGACAGGAGATATCAGTTTGTTCAGCAATATTGCTACTATTACTTTCATGGTTATATTCTTAAATTGTATTTTCTCTTTGCCAAGAGCAAATGAAAACACACATTTGCACTGTAGATTCAGCAGAAGCTGCATAAGGTTTTCCCAGATATGTTCGAAAATGTATTCTAGGCCCACTGCTGGGCAAAGAGGAAGTCTTCCCCCTTCCCCATGTCAGGGGTTCATGTTTTTTTTCTTAAAAAAATGCAAACTCTTTATAAAAATAAAAGAATTTTTATTATTGCTATAAATTCCATGCACTTTGTTGTTTATTAAAGTATTACTTGGAAAATACATAAAATATAAAGAGAAAAGCAAACATCACCTATGATACTAGAAACCCAAAAACAACCACTGTGAAAGTTTTGGTATATTTCTTTCTAGCCTTTTTTCCACATCCTGATACAAAACTATGGATGCAAAATGTTCCCAATACACTTTATGACATATTCAGGAACATATTGCAAAAATAATTCTGCACCTTACTTTTATCACAAAAGCAAACTATATATAATCACTGTTAGATTTTGGTTTATTCCCTCCATCCTTTTGTCTGTATATTGATACAAAACTATGCATGCAAAATGTTCCCAATATATTTATAGTGCATATTAGGAACACATCGCAAAAACAGTTTAGCATCTTTCATTGATCACTTATAGTGCCACAGCTCAGGGACAATAACTTTTAGACTTTTGGTGTACTTCTTTCTAGCCTTTTCCATATTATATTGATACAAAACTATGAATGCAAAATGTTCCCAATACATTTATACTACATATTAGGAACACATCGCAAAAACAGTTTAGCATCTTTCTTCAATCACTTATCAACAACACAGAGACAACCAATATAAAGTTTTGATATGTTTCTTCCTAGCCTTTTATCTGCATATGCATACTATGCATACAGAATACTTCCTATATACCTGTATTGCAGAGATGGGAAACTATTTTGCACTTTTCTTTTATCACTGAACATTTTATCAGGAGCACATGCCTATGTCACAAACATTATTTTTAGAAACATTACTTTAAATGAAAGCATCCTTTTCCATTGTAGTACATAAACCATGGTTTACTTATCTAATCCTTTGTTGTTGGTTTTTCAGGATGTTCCTAATTTCCATCCCTAAAAATACTGAAATTGTGCACCTTTATGTATTCTTTCTCTGGGACTTTCTGTTCATGTAGTTTTTTTGTTTTCCTTTGACCACTTGTGTGGACTCAACATATTAAAGCTGACTCTGAGCCGGGCTCGGTGGCTCAGCCTGTAATCCCGCGCCTTTGGGAGGCTGAGGTGAGTGGATTGCCTGAGCCCGCGGGTTCGAGACCCGCCTGGGCAGCGAGACCTCATCTCTACAATAAATCAAAAAACACAGCCGGGCGTGGTAGCACATGCCTGTAATTCCGGCTACTCGGAAGGCTGAGGCGGAAGGATCGCCGGAGCCCAGCAGGTCGAGGTTGCGGTGGCCGGAAGCGGCCACTGCACTCCAGTCTGGGTGACAGAGTGAGACTCCAACTCAAAAAAAAAAAAAAAAATAAAGCTGACTCTGTGTCTGTAATTCTTATTGTTAATGTTTTTCCAGTTGTTTGTTTGTGAATACATTCTTTATTTTAGTATTCTGGCACAAATAGAAAAATCATATTCCCTATGTAAGTTTCAATTCATTAAATAGACATGTAAAGCAATAAAGATACAAATAGTTAAAGACATTCCCATTACACTCCTTTGAAACGACAACTCATCCCTCCATCCTATGGCAACCCTTTTCTTCCTTACTTAGGGTCCACTTGCTAAGTGGACTTACATTGACTGGACTTATAATACTTACCACATGTATTGCTATGAAGATGAGTGGCTCCCAGACCTTTCAGTTATCAATCTGTCACAAGTGCACTGTGGTATCTCGTGACATGATGATCCCCGAGATGTCTGAGGTCTGTGCATCCTTGACCCCAAATTTCTGTATCGCCCATGACCCCTAAAGACGTTTTAGAGAATTATGTTTGACAACATAACCAAAAAAGTGGCGTCACCAAAAAAAAAAAAAAAAACCATGAAAAAGTAGAGAAAGAAACTTCAGCTCTCATCCCACCATTCATTAAGTAACAACTATGTTTGTTTTGCAGGTTCCTTCCAAGTTCTGCTCCTACTTCAATCGTGGTGTCTATGTGGTTTTGTAGACTTGATTTTGTAAAAACTTAATCACATAAGCACTTCCCAGGTTTCTAGGGAATCTCTATCATTATTATTTGTAATGGCTGAAAAAGTGAGAGACTAAATGAAGTTGACCCCTATGGTTGAATATTTCATTTGTTTCCTTGAGATTAATTTGGTTGAATCTATAGGAAATAACAAATAGGGGCCAGAGGTTGTAAATGAATTTAAATCATGCTTGTTTGGTTTGTGGACATTGACTTATACACAACTGGGTAATACGCAGTCATTATTTAGTAATCTTGAGTTTCACACAGGAAATGTCCAGTGTGTAGGCAAAAGCTCATCATAAGGCTAGTCAGCTTCACCTGGAACTTTTCTAACCAAACATACTAATTAAATTCCATCTCCTGCTCTAGTCACTACTGTGTAGTCACTTCTGGTGACCTGCCATAAGGAGCAGAGCTCGAGGTCTGAAGGAAGAAGCCCCAGAGACTAGCCTGAGACAAATCCTTAACCTTCCAGAAGTCCCAGTTTTCTTGCCTGTAATTGTGTGTTTACTGCCTTACTCTATAAATTTTCAAGCAAATAAAAAATATGAAAGCATCTGGGGAAGCATGTAAAAGCACAATATAAAGGCAAGATGTTGGGATTATTATGATTCTGATGACTCTGTGGCCATGCCTTTAAAAAGTCTGTTCTTGGGATCACAGTCTGGATAGCTGGTGGGGGCAGGCATAGGGAACAGGTGAGGAGCAGCCTTGGGAGACTCAGACTTGAAAGCAACCAAGACTCTCAGTCTCAGCGTGCTGCACTGTTCTCAGCTCCCTGACTCTAAAGGTGAAGCCAGGGCTTTATTCGCAGACTCCCACCAGTTGCTCAGATTATAGAGCTCAATAGTGCAAGGGGAGTGCTCCTAAGCCAGCAACCACAGGAAGTGGAAGTCTTTCAGGGCTCCTCCCTCATGGCTCAATTTACTATCCCCACGGGGGTTTAAGCCTTTTTGAACTTGGCAAAGAGAGCAATTGTGAAGCTGGGGCGGGAGGCAAAAGCAGCAGATAGGTGAAATATTATGAAAGAACTAGCAGATACTTGTTCATTCACTGAGCAGCAACTAATGAGTTGGCCTGAGCAGGATGTAGGGGGCAGGGAGATACACAGTTCCTACGATTGGAGTATATATACTTTTTTTTTTCATTTAAGAGTAATGCAATAACTCTAAATGCAGATGCACATGTAAAGTTCTAGGGTTATCAGAATAAGTAATACTGCAGGCTTATGGGAAAATAGATCTCTAAAAACACATGTCGACTTGGATATAGCCCCTGAGTTGTCTTTTCATTTTTATCAATAAACTTTCGTTGATCTTCCCAAAACACGTTTTGAACCAAGTTTTCTTTTCATCCTGCAGTCTTTCAGGAAAGCTGCCTATAAGTTAACTGCCATCTTGTAGGCTCATGCTTTCTCCAAGTATTGCCCTGAGCGCCAGAGTCTAGGATTTGGGAAACAAATCCAGCCTCCTGCTGCCCCATCTGCTTTGATGAGTTGATAGGTATGGTGCTTTAAAACAATCAGCAAAATAATTTGCACTGCAGAGTCCTTATGAGGTTTTTTTTAATTAGACACTTGCCCGTGTTAAAGGAAATCAAAAGCAGCAAACAATCAGCCAATGTCCCAGCACTGGAGTATATCCAACTGTTTTCCTGTGTGGGGTTCCACTTTAGTCCTTGTCTGTGTGCATGCATCAACATTACAGAGTTGCAACCACTGCCTTTTTTTTTTTTTTCTGGCCCTGGTTATTGGCATCTAGTTTTCCAAGTAACATTGACACACATCTGCTCAAATCAATTGACGTTCCCATCATGACTAACTCATTTGGCGGGAACACCAACTTTACATGCCAATTGGAACAGAGACGCCTGGGTATGGGGGGGAACAGCAGGGAGAGATGGTGGGGGAGGATTCTTTTGACTTACAGGTCATAAAACATTTTCCAATAACATTTTTAAAGGATGTATAACATTACACTGAGTGATTGATTATATTTTACCCCCCTATTGTGGGACACTTGGGTGGTTTTCAATACCTAGTGAGTTAAAATGCATATAAATTACAGCCTTTGAGAGATGATTGTATTTTCTTGAAACAGGAGTCTTCTGTGTCCAGTTCCCCGCCAAGCGTGTTGACGCAGTGTTCCTTTGTTGGGGGAAAAAAAATCAGCACTGCTAACTGCATGAATTTTTTTTAAAAAAATCATGTTCAATACTAGTTTATCAAGGTAACCTGTACATTTTGTCTCACAACTTACAGAAATGTCAAGTCTTAGATTTAGAGCTAGACTAAGCATTTCCTAGTTTAAGAGCCACGTCTGTCTAACAAACTTTATACAGTGCCTCGTGCACGCAGCTTCCTCACTAACAAATAACATGTGTTGAGGGAAAAAACGAGAACACAATGGAAAGGTGCCTCGATCGAGGTGGTAACACTGGATCTGTTCATCAGCGAACTATACATTGATTTGCTTTACACAAGTCTCTCACACATTTTGATGCACATTTAGCTATGTTGAAAACAATGTAAAATACCTTAGGGAGTTGTTAAAGAGAATTTATAGTCTGGAACAAATTGCCATCTCCTTAATTGACACAGAAATGTTTGGCTAAAATATTGCTTTATTCACATTTTTGTCCTTGGAGGTAAGTCTAGGCACACTGCAACTTTGATCGTGTAAATAGAGGTGCAAGGAATGTTTTAAGCCAGAAAAAAGCACCACGCTGGCAGGGAGCTGTGTGGACGAGCTCAATTTCGATGCCTCTTGGGAAACCTGGGCAAAGGGCCACTGCGATTCTGGAAGGCAACGCCCACGCGTCAGGATCACTGGCTGCCCGCCCTCCATCCCTCGAGTCCCCAACCGGCCCGATGTCTCACCTGGGTCTTTCAGGTGCCCACTGGAGGAAGCCGGATAGCGCTGGACTTGGTCCCCAGGGAGGGCTGGCTAGCGCTGGGCCTCTTTCTGGTTCGCGGGATAACCGTACAGAAAAGGGGAAGGGAAGCTAGTGAGAGGCAGAAGCGGAGTCTGGACGTGATCCCCCACCATCCCCAAGTGCAATGGTAGGCGGATGCGGGGACCTGTTCCCCGTTCGGGCCTGCGGATCGCGGGTCTGAGGGACTCTGGGCCTGCCAAGCAGGAGCAGAACTAGGGCTTCCAGGCCGGGGTTATCACCGCCCCGTCGGACAGGTTGGGTGGCGACCCGCCCGCGGGGCCCCTGGGAGCCTAAGGGTCCATATCGGCAAGTTGGGAGGGACCCCAGCCGTCCCCACGTGCTGCCCCGGCGCAATGGTGACTGGGAGAGTGGGCGTTTCGCCGCTAGAGCCAGACTTCCAGCTCAGGGTGCCTCCTATGAGGGGCCTCCTGGGGTGTCTTTGCTGTGGGGCTTCCAAGACGGAATTCTGGGAGATTTGGGGGCAGGAAGACTAAAAGAAGTTAGCGCCTCATTCTAGCACCACTACCCCCTCATGTCCCCGCGTTCTCTGCAATCCTCAGACAGATGCGGCTGGTCGGCGCCTTCCACGCCGCCGCCTTGGATTCGCTGGCCTGTAAGTCCTCGCGTCTCACCAGGTCCGACTTGGGTGCCTGAACTCGATGGAAGCTCCCCCCAACACAGCTGTGGTGAAGGAAGGAGAGAGTGTAAGGAAGGGGAGGTTGGTTTCATCTTTCCTGAACTCCAAAGCACTCTCCACACACAGGACAGGAGGCCATTTACCAGGAACCACAGATTGGTGTGGAGACTGCTTGCAGCGGGTCACTCTTCCTGTCTCCCCTTCTCATTTTTCATTCCCCACCGCAGCCATTCCATTGTTGGGGACTGAAGATGGGGTTTCTTCGTTGTTGTCCTGTGGGTGACATTCTAAGTGATGGGGAAGGGATTTTTCTCATCTTTAAATTCTACCTGGGCAGGAAAAGGAGATGCTAAAATGAAGCAAGTTTCTCGCCCAGTCACATATTCAAAGACAAGCAAATGCTTGATGGAGTCCCGGGTCTCGCTGCTCCCGGGGCAGACTCTGTAGGTAGTGGACTACGCCTTACCTGATGGGTGGGCCCGTGCGAGAGTCCCAGACTTACCCTGGCAGCAGAAACAATACTCCAGGGCACCGATCGCTCACTGCAGTACTGATCCCGCTGCTAGGGCACGGCTGAGTGCGGGGCACCAAGTCCCTCCTCGGCTCTCACCGCCTGGGCGCGCTCCCGGCCAGCCGCCCCCAGACCCATCAAGCCACGCGGCCCTCCCTTGACTACCGCTGCACCGCCTGGGCTGGGAAGGGCGAGGACTGGCCAGGAAGAGAGACCAAAGCTCCCGCCCACCTACCTACTCCAGAGCCCGCCTCACGGGGAGCAGGCGCCTAGCGGCAGGAACACGCGTCCAGCACACCCCCACCTTCCACTCTGCCCGCGAGGGGGTATAGCAGCGCCTCACGTTTTGAACCATTTAGAGCACTTCAAAACATGAATTGCTGCTGCATCCCCTCGGAGTCAATGAAGGGGGATCGCTCCGGGGTACCTGCCGGTGAAGAGAGAGGTGACTGAAAGAAGTGGCGAGAAATAAAGGAAAACTCATAAGTAGGCAACTCACTCCAAATTGACATACTCTTTATAACTTCACCTTTGGGTTCCAGGATATGAAGGTGAAGTACAGGGTGTGGCTCTCATCCCCCAGGATGAATCTTGGAAGAGTATAGTTGTGAAAAGCTGAGCCATGGGAGGTAGAAATGAGAGTGGGGGAGAATCTTACCTTTGAAAATAGAAGAATAATAAGATTAGTAAGTGGAGGTCATTTGACAATATCTGGATCACTCTTGCCAGCTTCAAAGTCTTAATGAAACTTCTTCCTG
Organism: Cephalopachus bancanus; assembly: GCA_027257055.1. NCBI lineage: Eukaryota > Metazoa > Chordata > Mammalia > Primates > Tarsiidae > Cephalopachus > Cephalopachus bancanus. The sequence goes on along the minus strand of JAPVLO010001033.1, from coordinate 56,095 downwards.
CTGTATATTACAAGTCTCATTCACTTTCCCCATTTTATTTTTAACAAAACCTTTTTGTTTATTGGAAGTAGATGCAGAGGACTGAAAGGAAATAACCAAAACCTCGTAGACGACTTCCCTGACTATACTATAGTTGTAAAATGTAGACCCATGTATACAAATATCAGATGTGCTCTTGAACTCACTGTCAGTATTTTTCGTTCTTACAGTAAATACCTCGCTTTGAGTTATTTTAAAGAGCATTGAAGGACGAGAGAGGACTTTCTGTAAATGAAATACCTGGATGTTTACCTATTAAACTGGTTACTCAAACTTATTCATAAGCAATTTTTACCTGTCAATGTCACCTATCAAAAACATAAATCAAAACGCTTAAATGCTTCATGTCAAATCGCTCCTTCCTGTCTAAGCAGCTCCACAGAACTCTTTCATGTCCTGAAATGGCCGGCACTGTGCATACTCCTTAATGATTAACTCATTAGATACCACTTTTTCCTTTCTAAAATGGACACATGTTAGCAACCAGTTACATGTATTTTCCCCTTTGTTTGAATGAAATATTCAATTAAGCATTTAAAAACCCACCTTGAAACCCTTAATCACAAACCTAAAAGTTAAAACAACAAAACCAGCACAAAAAATGTAATGGTATTGAAAGTTAAAAATACATTTTGGTACAAGGAATAGACATTTAAAGTATCCAAGTCTGCTAAGGTTTTAAAAACTATGCTGGTTTTCCAAAAGCTGTACTATGAATATTAAGTGTCCTATTTATTAGTTAATAAGATAGGCAGATTATTTAATGAGATTAAGCACACAATTCATAACACCACAGATTTAGATCCAATGTTAACAAATACAATATTTGTGTCATGGAAAACAAAGGCATCAATAATAATAACCACACTCCTTAAATTGGGACAACCAAGTGTCTCCAAATTCCATCTTGTTTTGACTATATTTACAAACGATTTTTACATTGACCTTTGGGATTAATGGTGAAAAATGTCGTTGGCTACCCTTAAAAAGAAAAAGAAAACATGTTTAGCAAATATACAATTATACTTTTAAACTCCACAACTTTCTCTCAGTTAAATATTTTATGTTCTAGACAAATGTGTGAGCCATCACATCAGATGTTAAAGTCACCCCTAATTTAACATTTCCTTAGTGGACTACTTAGAAAAACAAAACTTCATTTGAAATAGCATCAGTGTCAAAGGCGAAGGTCTCCTCCAGATTGCTTTATAAACTCACTGGAATCGAATTTATTTATACTTTTCACCTCTTTCTTCTCTCCCAGTGACAATACAACGATTTACTTCCCTAAAAAGCAGCCTCGATCCCCTAGTTCACATATTTCCCCTTAGACTGAAATTTACTTACGAAAAGAGAATACAAAGAAGCGTCTTGTCACTTCAGGGGAGGGTCATTCGCTGATACAATAGACAAAGAATCGATACTTTCGAGTTGCCATAGCCCCACCCCCTTCTGAACTGCAATGTGTTTGGCCAAATGATTTAAGAGCCAAAGAATACGCCTCTTCCTCTGCTCATATTTTACAACGTTTTGTCTTTTAATTTTAAAGATGCCTTCGTCCCCTACACCCTAAACATACGACGTATCTTCCCTCCGCGCATTCGAGCCAAACTTTCCCAATGTCAAGATTCTTACAGGGAAAACTAAGCAACCTTGAAAGTTTTAATTCGAGAGAGACAATGTAAAATTAATCACACATTCTTTCCGAGACATAGTTTACTGCTTGCAAATAAGAGTCAGGAAAAGTTCATTTACTTTCTGTCAAAACCAGTCGCTCCAGACCCCGGCGAGGCTGACAGTCGGTCACTGCCCCCTCCTCAGTTGTCGCTCCCTGCCCCCTCCATGTTAGCTTTTTTTCTGCCCGTTTCCTGAGAATTTTCCCAGCCGCACTCACTTGCTAAACACTTTAAAGGTCTGCTTCGCCCCCACCCCAGCCCCCAAAAGTGCTTTACAACCCCAAAGCGACACAGAACTTTATCAGAATTATCACCAGATTTTTTTTCAGTCTGCGGTAACCACCGTTACAATCGGGAAAAACGCCAGCCAACAAGTCCCTTAAAAAAAAAAATCGCATGTCACCTCTCGCTCCACTCGAAAATGGCGCCGAAATCGAAGAACTTCTTAAATTTCATTGTAAGCTTTTTGCAAAGGGTTCTGGGATTTTCCTGCGAAGCTGTTTCGCCGCGTCGGAGAGCTAGCGAACGAGCGGACGAGCCAGAGAGACGGAGGGAGGAAGGAAGGGGTGGGGAGGCGGGGAGACAGACAGACAGACCGACAGGCGGACAGACAGCGAGAAAGTGTGAGGCTGGGGCCGGGGCGGGGAGCGGGGCCAGGACTTGGGGGAGACTGCGAGGTTGCAGGGCGCGAGATGCCCGGCACAGAGCGACAAGGATGGAGAGCCAGGAGCCGGGGTCGCAGAGCAGAGGGCGCCGTCTGGCGCTGGCTGCAGACGAAGCTCGGAGAGCGGCGTGGCGGAGGCGGAGCGGAGCCAAGTGAGGGGCCAGAGCGGTGCGCACCCTAGGAGGCGACGAGGCAGCAGGCGGAGAGCCTCCAGGAGCCGCCCTAGAAAAAGCCGACTCTGGAGGCGTGGCCACGCGGTGCTCACGCTCCCCGCCCCCCTGTTGCCCCGCGCCTCTCCGGGGCCCGGGGGCGGAAGGGGGGAGGCGGAGGGAGCGGCAGGGGAGGGGGTGGTGCAAGCGCTCGACGCCACTGCCTTGGCCCGCAGCCCGGAAGGGCCGAGAAGGGCACAGGGCGCCCAGAATAGCCAATACCGAGCCGAATAGCGGGGGTTCTCGGAGAAAAAAGGGAGAATGGAAAATGGCAAAGCCAAGAGCACAAGGTAGCGCAGCACACACTCGGAGACTCATCTGACAGACGCCACCCCGCGATCACCAGTCCCTTCATGGTCCCCTTTGGGTCGCCGGGAGGGTGCAAGGTGGCTGAGCAAAGCCTCTAGAGCTGTGCTTCTAGGGGGGTACCTGAGATAGTTTGGGAGAGGAGACGGGGGGGCCTCAGACCGCGTGAATGTAGCGCTCTCCCCACGCGTTTGAGCGCAGAGTGTTCCGCGCTCTCGCCACCCCGCCAAGCTCTCCAGTAGAGAGGCCCCCGGATAAGCCAAGCCCCATACATCCTTTGGGGGGACAGAGCACGGAGGAGGGGGGCAATTGTTTACACATGTGCCTAGTCCAAGAAAGGAAACTGATTTCAAGACTGAAGTGGGGGAAACAGGAGCGAAACGAGCTCTTATTCTGGATGCTAGATGCTCTTAGGGATGACGCTATTTTTCAAGTGTGAAAATGGCATTGAAGGTAAGTAGGAGAAGGTTTGTAACCTTAGAAGATGCATGCTGAAGTGTAGAGAGGTGAAACAACATGATATCTGCAATTTTCAAACGATGCAGCTAACACACACACACACACACACACACAGAGAGAGAGAGAGAGAGAGAGAGAGAGAGAGAGAGAGAGAGAGAGACAGAGACAGAGAGAGAGACAGAGACAGACAGAGACAGACAGAGACAGAGAGCGGTCGCGCGCAAGTATTGCAATATGTTAACAGTTGTTGCATCCTGGTGGGGGGTAAGCAGACGTTCGTCCTAACATTCTTTCAACTTTTCTGAATATTTGCAAAATGCCATAATAAAAATTGGGGGAGAAATCCCTTATACAATACGATAGTGCTTGAATGCTGTCTAAGAATATGAACGCGGCTGCTTTTTCTCGCCCTGTCCCGGGTGGGACAAATCTGCTAACAAGCAGGTCTCCGACCCATCGGGGTCTGGACGGGAAGAGCAATGGGTAGAGCCGGCCTGCAGCGGCCACAGCCCCAGACAGGCCAGGAAAGGCCACGGGAACCGCGAGGCAGGTGGGCAGCCAGGCGCACAGCGCTGCGGTGGAGCTACTGAACGCGCTCGCCCGGGGGAGGTGGGAGGTTTCCCCGAGGCTCTCGGTGACCCCCGGCTCGACTGCGACTCGGCTAGGCTGCGCCAAGGACGAGCAAAAGAAACTGGAGGGCTGCGGGAAGCTGAGGCCTGCGGCTTGCAGCCGCCACCGAGGTCTGCCTCCCCCGCACTCTCCGAGAGCGACCGCAGTTGTCGCAGCATGCAGACGACGGCGCGCGGGGTGGTCAAGAACCGCGTGCGGGCGCTGGAAAAAAATCAGGTGCAGAAAGAAAATCGCAACCCACGCACGCGCGCACACACGAAATCAGCATACAAAAATAAAAGCACAGATTCTGCCGCGCTTGAGTTACTTGAACTACTTAACTCTCGCATGCATTTTGCTGTGATATTTCTGCAGAATTGATGTAAAGCCTTACATTTCTTTGCAAGGACGATCTCGCGCACCCAAGGCGTTACAAGCGTTGAGCCGCCTTTCACTGGAGTCCTAGGCTTTTTGGTGGGGGAAGGGAGGGGGGGGGGAGAGTGGGGGAAGGAGAGAGGGAGAGTAGAGTATTTCAGAGTCTGCAAAGCTGTTTTGAAAAGTCAACCAAAAAAAATTTTTACAGACCAAGATTTTCTTTTCAGAGAAGGTTTGTAAACGGCTGATAGTTGTCCGGTTTCAGTGGGTGCTACAAACTCTTATTACTAAAGCTACAATTCCCCTGTTAACATCTTCAAAACCCTTCGCAGACAGGGTTGAAAATTTGCCGGGCTGTCAGGCGTGAGTGAACAAGCTTGCAAACTCTTAGATAGATCATTTATAAAACTCTTGTGTCCTTGGGGGCAAAAGGCTTTCCTGGACTTTTAAAGCTTGGCTTCGTAGGTAAATTTGCTTGGGTTGCTGCACATAAGCATTAATTTCCCTATCTAAATTAGTCGAAAGGCAGAAGATTCCAGAGATATAAGATAAACGTTGAGTTTGTGGCATGTTCTTTAAAGAAAAATTGCAACAGCTTTTTTTATTAAACTCCTTTTGCTACATCAGCAAATTAGAGAGCCAGTTGAATATTGATGAATTCTTTGAGGGTGAGTAATATGGCTACAGGCCGGAGAAAGTGAGGGAGGGCAGGCTTAAGTATTTACTCAAGTGAACAATCTTCAAATATTTTTCAAATATGATGTCTTAAGGATTTTCTTGGGTTTTCTTAGGACCTTTGAAGCAAACCCTTACTCTGCATGGCTTCTCATTTAGTAGGCCTTTCCCAACTTGACAAAACTCACAGGACATAAATTCCCCTACGAAGTGCTAAGAAAGTCAGCCTGGGATTAGAAACGGGCACGGCTCACCAACTGGGGTGTTAAGGAGGTCTCTAACTGATAGGCAACTAGGTATTCACAACGAAATGCACACCATCTATTGTTTTTTGTCACTTCTCAAATATTGTTTCCAGGCAGGTATTTTCAGGAAAATAGCACATATTTTCCTTTCTTTTTTTCCCCACGAAACATTCAGAAATTACCTTGATAAGAAATAATTCTAGTCAGGGAGGAGACTTTAGTAATAGCTTTGACCGATCTGAAGGCGCAGCTGAGAAAAATAAATTAGCTCTAGACTGGAGATATTCAGCAAGAAGTTATGCATAGCAAGGCATTTGACATAATTTTTGGACAATGTTTTCTGAAAAACAATTGCAAATAAATCTTTGGGAATAGATACTGGGTAATCAGGTTGAACTAAAACTTATTTTTGTAAATTATAAAGAAAATTTCTAGAGCCTAGCATTTTAATTTTAAATAGAAATGTCTTTTATGGTTGTGCTTTTTCGTGAAGGCCTCGAGTTAGGGAAGCAAGACTTTCCTTATGTTGTAAATATCCAGAAGTCTTCAGAGAGATAAAATCAGGATAGAGTTACAGATTTAACAGAAAGAAAACAACTGGAATCGTGTTGTGAAGCTTCTACTGTGTTATTTGTAAGGGGTTTTTTCAGGGTCAAGCAAAGGCTAGTAGTGAGTAGTAACTATATAATAATGCTTGTCCTGTTATAAGATTAAGCGAAAAAGATAGTGCCCTTTGGTAATTTAATTTTATAAAATTAGTTATAATAAGAAAGAATTCTTTGCAAAACTTAAAACTTTGGGGAAAATTTCATATTTTAACTTCTCCCACTCCCACGATCTCTCCAGGAAAAAGTAGAATGAATTAGTAAATTTTTCCTTTCTGCCAAAGAGGAGATTAGTAAGTCATTGATGGTGTTGCTTTTGATTTCAAGATTTCTTTTCCCTCCTCAAAGGTGCAGAATCACTGCCTTCAATGCTGCTAGGATTTCTTCTTTAAACATGGTATATTTTTCTTTTGGGGCGTGTACTATTATTGCCTTAAATATTCCTGGATTTTTGCCCATTAAATCAAAGACTGTCTCAGGTGACAGAAATGATTAGAACTTTTCACAGAGGAGGGCCACAATGAATGGGTATAGGACAGCCTCAGTCTCTTTACACCGGACTAGCCTTACAGTGTGACCTGTAAGCGGGCATGACTGGGCACTGAGTGTAAGCTGATAGAACAAAGCATTATGACAGGGGTAGAGAGACCAAAAACCCATCTTTTGTATGTGTGATGGCCGGAATCGGGTTTAAGTGTGGTCCTGGGCTACATTTGGTCACTTGCTGTCACCATAAAAATTATGGCCTCAGTTTCTAACCTTACACTTCTAGCACTTTTTTGAGTCTCACCTAATTATGAAAAAATAAATAAAAAATAAAAAGAAACCCCAACGTATATCAGTGTCAGCATGTTGCATGCAGTCTTGTTCAGGTTTGCAAAAGTGCACTTGGTTTTTCCATTTATATCATAATTGAAAAAAAAATTGCCAAACAAAAACCCAAATCAAAAGTGACCAGCACCAAGGAGGTCCTGTAAAAAACACAGAGCTCTGCCAAGTCTGAATGACATCACTTTCAGGATCTTGCTATAGAGAGGGAAACTGCTCCTGGGGGCAGTTTCATATCTTGCTGGGTAGAGAGAAAAGGAGGGAACAGGAAGTTGAAGAGTGCTAAGGGATGTGATCTTTATTTAAAACCAAGATGCAACTATGTGTTTTCCAAAGCATAAAATCCTTTGTTGAAATATCAATGTGCACAACTGAAACATTTACATGAAGGATGGTAACCAGAACTCATTCTTGTTCCTTTAACATCATTGTTTGCATTAAAAAAAATAAGAATAGGTACAGTTTGTAGGACTGGTGGAAAATGTAATTTCCTTTATCTTCTGTCTCTTAAAATAATTCTTGGGTTTATAATCAGGTGGGACTTTGCAGTAGTTAATGACCAGAATAAGCCCCATCCCTTGGGATGTAAATGAAAATATGTACCTGAACCCAGTTTTGTTTTTGTTTTGTTTTGTTTTGTTTTGGTCAGGGTCTCACTCTGTCACCCAAGCTGGAGGGCAGTGGCATGATCATGGTTCACCGCAGCCTTGACATCCTGGTCTCAGTTGATCCTCCTGCTTTAACCTCCCAAGCAGCTGGGACTACAGGCATGTGCCACCACATCTGGTGAATTTTTGATTTCTTGTAAAGACGAGGTTTTGCTGGTCTCAGACTCCTGGGCTCAAGCGATCCTCCCACCTCGGTCTCCCCAAATGCTGGGATTACAGGCGTGAGTCATTGCACCCAGACTGGACCTAGTTTTTTTTTTTTTTTTTTGAGTTGGAGTCTCACTCTGTCGTCCAGACTGGAGGGCAGTGGCCGCTCCCGGCCACCGCAGCCTCGACCTGCTGGGCTCCGGCGATCCTTCCACCTCAGCCTTCCGAGTAGCTGGAACTACAGGCGCGCGCGACCATGCCCGGCTAATTTTTGATTTATTGTACAGAAGAGGCCTTGCCAACTTGCCCTGGCGGGTCTCGAACCCGCGGGCTCAGGCAATCCACTCATCTCAGCCTCCCAAAGCGAGGGATTACAGGCTGAGCCACCGAGCCCGGCTGGACCTAGTTTTTAATGTCAGCATTTGCCCTAGGCCCAGGGCTCAACTGCTTCTTTAGCCCAGAGTCCCCAGGCTTGCCTAAGCCATTGGCAGGGAAGAGTGAAAAAAAGATTGAGGCGGAGAGTAAGGGCTAGGCAGGGCAAAAGAGGGAAAGAAAAAACAAGAAGAAAAAGAAAAACAAGTCCATTCTTACTATCTGCCCTCAAGATCAAACCCTCAGTTTGCCACCACGAGGTCACCAAGGTAACCTTCTTAGTCCCCCACTGATCTCTCAGCTGAATTTTTCCCAGTGGTCCTCTGGGCTCTGCAGGGAAATCACAATTTTGACCATATTGATGCTTGGCACAAAAGCCACACAACTAAAAATCTTAACTTCTGAATGTGGCATTCAAGGCCCTCTACAACCTAGCTCCAATCCGACCCTCTACACCTCCAGCCACACCTTCTTCATGCTCCATGCCAGACATGTTTGTTCCTCCCATTTCCTTATCCTTCTACGCCCAGCTCAAATACCACCTCCTCCATGAGGTCTTCTCAGATGGCCTCAGAGCTGAAGTTAATTGCTTCTGCCGCATCTTGTCCAAAACTATCATCATTATTTTATACTTTTAAGTTTCAGGTTGATCTTTGAAGAGACGGTGGGATTTGGATGAAATGAGGAAAACAGCATTTTCAGAGGCCCAGAGGCAGAGAACAGCTGAAAGGAGACAGGTCAAGATGGACAGAGCTTTTCTATTGGGAAATTAGTTGGAAACTGGGCTGGATAGAGAGGGTGATGTCAGATTATGGGGAAACTGGAAGTAGGCCGAGGAGTTTTAACTTTAGTGGCAGGATGGTTTGGAGCCTTAAAAAGGCCTTGAGTAGGGGTGTGATATAATGAAAATAGTGTTTTTTTAAAAGCACTGATGCATTTGGCTTATATGACAACCCTGTGAACTATAAACTGTGGTAAACCTAGGACTATCTGAATAATTAGAATATCTCGTTCTCCATGTCACACTGAAGTGAATTTTCTTATTGGGAAGAATAAAGGTGGAGAAAGACTACCTATTCTATGTCTTCTATGTATCAAGAGATGTACTAAACTCCCCTCCCTCCTGCTATACTCTCCCTCCCATTCTCTTCTCTCCCTTTGTCTTACACACACACACACACACACACACACACGTACACACACGTGCACAAAAGTCCTGACTAGGACTTGGTTTTAATTGACTTTTACAGTTAATCAATTTCTTGTCAAATTACTCATAAAATATGCTATAAAATACCAGTAAGTATCAAGCAAAAATAATTAATTGAAAGAATCCAGAAACTTACCATCATATGCTGATTTGATGGACCAGAGAAATAAAAATAGGGTACACACCTTCTGGATTGAAGCTAACCATTTTTTGTTTTTGTTTTTGTTTTGCTGGTTGTGATAAATCTTCAAACTTAATAATGTTCTTTTTCATAGGCAGCTTAAAAATTGTCTTTAAATATTTTCATGAAGTTAAAACAACATTGAAAGTAACTCGGGCAATTTAGTTATTCCCTGTACTTGCTGTAACCCAAATATCAAAACATATCTAGAGCTCAATGCATCTGATTATCATCAGAAGAGTATGATTTCTCTACTTTAGTGGAGTGAAAATTAAGGTGATGAAATATGAAATGAAAGTAAGAAGTAATTTGCAGTATGAACCATAAAAGAGCAAGATTTTTGAGGAGATGTTTTATTTTGATTGCAGATTGTAAATTATTAAAGGGAGTTGGTGTAGGAATGACATTGAGGTTTACTTATTTTGGGGTCAATTTGTTCCTAACCTGACCCACCCTTGGCAGAGGGACGGCTGGAATTTCTCTAAACCCAAAGAAACCAGTCTCACTGTTACTTTAGGGTTTGTTCCTTGTCTCCCCACAACAGGTTTCGTTTGGTACTTTGTCATGTAAATGCAACTTCAGAAAGAGAAGAAATATTCTGTAGGCATTACTTGGAAAATTAACTTTTCTTTTAAAGATTTGTGCATGTTTAAGTTGCAGACAGAACTTTAAGAGTCTCATGCTCTACCGACTGAGCTAGCTGGACAAGTTGCCGACAGAACTTTAAAGAATTCTTGATACAAAGAAATAGGTATTTGGCTAAAAGTCAAACATTTTTAGAGTAATTTAAAAAGGTGAATGATTTTCATTAGTATGGTGTTTATGAATAGTGTGTGTGTGTGTGTGTGTGTGTGTGTGTGAGACAGAGTTAAAACAACATTGAAAATAACTTGGGCAATTTCAATATTCTTCCTAGTAACTGTAGACTATAAGTGCCTTTGAATGATATGTTTCTAGACAGCTGGCAGAGATTCCTTTATGTTCCTTCATGCTTGAAAATAGGTATTAGCATTTACTTCTCTGACTCAGAGCAATTCCCCCTTGCCTGTCACAGAACATCTAGAAATGAATTCTGACAAAGCCATGTAGCAAAGGGCAAGCCTGCCACTTCCCTTCTGGAAACCTGTGTGTGCACACTCTCCTGCAATCCCACCACTTGCTCAAGCCAAGCTCACCCCTCTTGGTTACTGGTGTTTCATAATTCTGTGAGCGCCTTTGATTTCATGTGGTGCCCTTCAGGTGAATCACAGAAACTTCACTGATGGCCAAACCAGATGGTTGTAAGTGGCATAAGAACCAAGCGAAAATGGAAGTAGCAAGTGCTGGCTGGGGAGTATGGTGTTAATACTCATATGTAAATCAATAAGCAAAGGCCCCTCCCTGCCTCTTATCCTTAGATGCTAGATAATAGTGGCACACATATAAATATACACGATATATATGCATACATATCCACGCATATATACACATTCACGCACTCATATATGTTAATTACTTGGATCTCCCACTTCCTCCCACCACTCTGAACTACTCTAAAGTCATGTTGGCCTGATCTGAATAACATTACACTAGAGGACTGTTGAAGAAGTTTATATCATCATTAATATGGGGAGCATTGGAAACATTGGAACCTCTACCCAGCATCATCATTGATATTATTTGATTTACATTTTATAGTTTTTTTCCCTTTGGCTTTAAATGTCTTCATCAATATCCTATTATAAAAATTAATAGAAATTTCCTATGGAATGATTTTCACCAATCAGTCAGTTCTGTTTTCCCTGAAGAAGGAAAATATAACAGACTGAGGCAAAGGAACAGCAGTGACAACATGTCATTTTCCACCTAATCTGTGTCTTGCCATTAATTGTATTTACATAAATCAATGGAGGAATGTTGCATTTGTGGAGTTTGCCAGTATGATCAGATTGAAGGTGTGGTATGCAGCCTGTACCATGGTCCCAGTGACCCCCCTCCCCTAGTGCGTGGGCTGACCCAGAGACTCTTCTAACAAGTAGAATATGGTAGAAGTGATGGGTTACAAAGCCTGCGGCTTCTGACTTGGGATCTCTGTTATCCTCTTTCTTTACCTTCTCCTCATCAGCTGCCATGTCATGAGGACACTTGGACAGACTATGAAGAAGGCTACAAGAGATGTACCATGATGAAGTCTCGTGCCATAAAACACTTGAGTGAGCTTGGGAGTGGATTCTCCAAACTCCGATTAAGATGAGATGACTGCAGCCTAGTCACAGCCAACGGCTTGACCACACCTCAGGAGAGACCCCGTGCCAGTGGCACCCAGCTAAGTCATGCCCAGATCCCTGACCCACAGAGCCTGTGAGACAATGAAGGTTTGTTGTTTTGGGTAATTTGTTATTCAGCAATAGATAACCAATACGGAAGATCCTGTAATTGTATAACCAACGTGAGTTTATAAGCTGAAATCTGACCTCATTTTTTTTTCTTCCGAAAACGTTGCAGAAAATCACAAGACTGAAAGTTTCTCTCTCTTTCTCTCTCAGAGAATAAACAACTATAATTACAATTTAAACAGGACATTGTAGAGTTCCATCATAGGGATTAACACTAATTTGAATTGAAAAACATTTTTGTGAGAGTCAGTCTTCTCTTTACAATAAATACTTATCCCTTGATAATATATTTCTTACAAATGTGTGTGTGTGTGTGTGTGTGTGTGTGTGTGTGTGTGTGTGAACAGCACTGTGTTTAGTTTAATGCCTGACCAAGCTTTCATTATTGGTGGAGGAATGGAAGGAGGCGGGTATTTATATGTATCTCCTATGGGCTATAGGTTAAAATTAGGGATAAAAGACATTTCTCTTAGCATTTACATATATTTTACACCGTTTTTTAAAAAATCGGATTTGTTATTTTCAGTCTACAAGAATAAAAATTTAAACGTTACTTTCAAAATCTCCTTTTATGGGTGAAAAATCTTGTTATGGCACTAATTTTTAAATATTTGACAAGCAATTATCTTAACAAATGGTTTTAGACATTTTTTTGCTTTCCCAGAGATTGAAAGGTGAAAATGCTCATTTCTTTTGATGGCAGTTAAATATTTCTTACTATAATCGCAAATATGATTAACACTGTATTATGGATTTTTATAAATCACGTCATCTTAAAAATTAAGCGAACATTACCACAATAAAAGAAGAAAATGTTCTTTTAAAGTGGCATTTCAAAAGGCAAATAAATTAGTCAATTCAAAATGCAATTTTTTCTTAGGGTGTTTTTAGCTTGCCATCTTAGGAATGATTCCTTTGTTTATAACTGCCAGGCCCTTTCTCAGTACCAGTCAGTCAGTCAATTGACTGGATTGAGCACCTACTGGGTAGTTTCGTCAAGAAATATAAAAGAAAAGCAAAACAAAGACAGGCTCCTGGAGCCAGGCTCAAGGAGGACACAGTCCGGTTGAAATGATCAAACATGCACCCGAAAAGGTTGAAGTACACTTTTCCTGTGTAACGTTATGTCCACGCCTACTAATCTAGATTACTATTAAAATTTGAAAATTTATGCCTAATTATCCTGAGATATAAGCCCAAGCAGAATATGACTATGTATGTATACATGTATGTATGTATGTATGTATGTATTGAGATAGGGTGTCACTCTGTTGTCCGGGATGGAGTGTAATGACATAATCACAGCTCACTGCATCCTCAACTTCCTGGGCTCGGACAATCCTTCTGCCTCAGCCTCCCCAAGTAGCTGGGACTACAGGTATGCACCACCACACCTAGTTACTTTTTAAAATTTTTTTGAAGAGACGAGGTCTCGTTATGTTGCCCAGGCTGGTCTCAAGCGATCCTCCCACTTCAGCGTCCCAAAGTGCTGGTATTACAAGCATGAGCCACCACTCACCTCATGCAAAATATAATTCTTGACCACAGTGTTTCCTTGTGTCTTGCTGTTTCTTTTGCCTGGAATGCCCTTTGCCTCTTCACCTGATGAAAGTCTACCACTCCCTTAAGGTCCAGTTCAAAGGCTCCCAGTAGGCTTACTCCCTCCTGGCTTGTCGGTGGCACTGGAGACTATAGGCCACCCAGCTGTGATCCTCAGAATTTCATGAGTCACACTTCTCTTTTCATCTCTCTGATCACTTCTCTTCTGTCTCCGATGACTGTTTTTCTCCTGACCCTTTCCTAATGAAGCCTTGAAGATTGAGTATAGGGAAATTCGGGTTCTTTGCTCTTAATTGCCTACATTCATGTGGTCCCCAAAGGCTTTATCTCCCAGCAATTACCCTTTACTCGAGCCCTGGCTCCATTTCTTGAGGTGATTCCTAGACGTACCCACTTGGATGTCACTATCATCTCAAACTCAACATGTCCAACCTAGACTCATCTTCACCCCATCTTCGAGTCTACCCCATTTCCTTACTTAAATCCAGAGCTTACTATGTCTTGTGAGCTTCTTGGGCTCCAAATGGTGACATCTTCTTTGAGTCAATCTCTTCATTTTCACATATATACAGTCAGACAGATCAGAGCTTTGCTGAAGTCATGTCCTCCGGGAAGCCTGTCCTCTTTGTTCTAGAGCCTGGAGCTTCCATGTTAGCCTGCACTACTCAACTTAACTCTTAATCATGAATAGGGCTTCTATAGATGTTTAACTGTTTCTGGTAGGCGAAAATTAATGAAGTCCTGTTGTTCTTCACTTGAAATGACTCTCATTTTCTTCTCTGCCTACCCTTCAATGCCTTCCCCATCTGCTTTCCTCATCTCCTCTCACCAAAGTTAGAACAAACCCCCTCAAATGGCTTCCCTCCAACACAGTGCACTTGTCCACCCCTTTCCAGGGCTCGTGCTCATGAAGAATGCTCTTCTTTCTCTTCTCTGCTTAGCCAGGTCCTCCTCGTCTTCTAAGAGTGGGGTCATTGCCTACCTCTACCAGGTAACCTTCCAGGATCTTCCAATTCACACGGGAGACTCTTCTCTGGGAGGGAGTGCTGAATGTAGAGGGAAAAGTAGACTTTGGAGCCAGACAAACCAGGATTTGAGTCCCAGTAACATCATTTACTAACTGTACAACTTCCATTTCTCTGAGCCTCAGTTTCCCCACCTGTAAAACAGGGAAAATCATTTCACTTTGTAGAGCTATTGTGAGGATTAAGTGAGATTGTGTATACAATGTCTAGCACATGGTAACTCCTATTATTACCACAGGAGTCTTGCAGTTGCTAGATGCTCACCCTGAACATAGGAACACAGGTCTAATGTGTCTAGTATTGATTGTTCGGTAAGTTGCTTGCATGTGTTCAAATGTTGAGTAATCTGTAAGCTCCTGAAGAGATGATGTGAGAGGGACAGGCTAGCTCTCTTGTGCACAGACTTGTATACTGTTACTGCTCTAGCCCTGTCACTCACCACCATCACCATCCCCCCAACCTACCTCCACTGTATTGGATTTGCACTTTCTTTGATGAACTCAGCCCAAGCCCTCATGTCTTTGCACAGGCCCGTTCTCTGGTCTGGGGTAACCTCTACAGCTTCTAGTTCCCCAGGCTTATTTGCCCTCCTCACCCCGATTAGATTGTCAATCTTATTCCCCATTGCATCCTCACCATCATTATGTGTCTGGCACATAAGACAAGCCCAGTAAATGTTTGTTGCATGAATACACTGTTTTGGGGGATTATTACCTGGTTTTCCTCAAGGAGGGACAGGGGACTTTTAAATGAACAGCTTGTGCTTCTTCAACAACCATGGCTGAATCTCTAATATCTACTCATCTGCTGAAGCACTTTGCCTATATTATTAATAAATGTACAAACATTATGCTGACATTTTCTACTTATTTTTAAAAAATGAGTTAATTCCTTTGTAATGACAAATAAAAATTCTATCTATGGTATACAACATGGTGTTTTGAAAGAGTCTGCTTCTTAATAGGTGGGCAAGTTTCTTGATCACTCTGTGCCTCATTTTTCTTATTTATAAAATGGGTATGAGAAGCATATTTCTTGCATAGGTTGTAGTGAGGATTAAATGAGGTGCTTCTATTATCTGGAATATTTCTTTTCTCCAGATCATCTCAGGACTGGCTTCTTCCTCACATTCAAAACTCAGTTCAAATGATAAGTCCTCAGAGGCCTTGCCCTTCCTAACTACTTTGGTTTCTCTCATATCACTTTAAGTTTTCCATAGCATTTGCTGCTATCTGAATTTATTTTATTTTATTTTATTTTATTTTTTGAGTTGGAGTCTCACTCCATCACCCGGGCTGGAGTGCTGTGGCATGCTCACAGTCACCCCAATGTCGACCTGCTGGGCTCCAGCGATCCTGCCGCCTCAGCCTTCTAAGTAGCTACAGGTGCACCCTACCATGCCTAGCTAATTTTTGATTTATTGTAGAGATGAGGTCTCGCCAAATTGCCTGGACTGGTCTTGAACCCGCGGACTCAGGCAATCCACTTACCTCCGCCTCCCAAAGTTCCAGGATTACAGGCTGAGCCACACAGCCCGGCCTGAATTTATTTTTGTTTACCTTCTTATTTGCCGTGTTAACTCAATTTCTCCAAATCCCCCTTTAATCACTGCCTTATCCTCTGTGCCTAGGACAGTGCCTGGCATGTAGTAGCAAACAACAAATATGTATTGAACAATTCATTCCCTCTTATGCCTCTAAGTCTTTGAAAAAGTTAATGGACAGCCAGATGTTGCTGAAAATGTTCTGAAAACTCCTCTTAAGGTACTATCAATCTGTGACTAAAGCATAAGTTCCAGCCCTTGGTCTCAGGGGCTTACCATCTAGCTGGTGGGTGGTGACCTGAGTGCTTCTTAAAACCATGGGTGGTTTATAAATCACTAGTGCAATCTATGCTTTCCATGGATAAAAAGTGACACAGCTGTAGATCAAGTATTCCTCCTGAGAATTCCATGAGTCACATTTCCCCTTTCATCTCTCTGATCACTTTTGTCTCCTTCGATGACTGTTCTTCACCTGCCCCTTTCCTAATGAAGCCTTGAAGATTGAGTGTTGGGAAATTTGGATTCTGTGGTCCTAATTCCCTGCACTCATGTAATTCCCCCCAGGCTTTATCTCCCAGAAAGTCTGTAGCTAAGTACTAAGTTACTGGTGCAGAGTGTAAGTGAAGTGGGACAATGAATGGGGAAACTCAGTTGGAGGAGGCTGTATTGGAGGACCTTAAAAGAGAAAGAAGCCATCCTAGACAGGAGACCAGGCACTAATGTTTGGAAGCCACTTAGAATAATGCCTAGTCCACAGTAACAATTATGTATGTATTTCTTAAATAAAAATGCCCAACTGATATTTTTATGCCACCAGAATTTTATTCTCCTTTAAAAAGGATATAAAAATATAAAAAAAGCTTTATTCATAAAGTTGCCATGGGTTGCCCTTTCTCAAAAACGCTCAGAAGAGGGCCACAAGAACACTTATTTGTCTGATATGCATAAACACTGTATAATAGTTCTAGAAACAGTATCTTCTGGAGACTTCAAACCTGGGGATCACATGGACTCAATCAAATCATCCGAGCGAAGAGACCAATCCTCACCAATATCAAGAAAGTGAGATGGCTGCATAGAATGGGCCTCCCGAGACTCTGCTTGGTGACAGGGGACCTGAGTTTGCCCTTCCTCATTGAAGACACAAGGTGGACAGTCACAGTCAGGCCTTTGGCTGGACGGTGACAAGCTGAACACTTCATAGCATGTCTCATTCTTTGGGGCTCTGGTTCCGCTCTTGCTGGCTACTCTCATGGAGAAGGGCATGGTGAGCCACGGGGACTTTTGAGGGGTAGCACATGACACTGGGAACACATACCTAGATGATGTGCCCTTAGAAGTGTAGTGCAACTCCGTGCTGTAGATAATCACGTCCTGAGAGATGACCTTGGCCCTGATGCCACATTCAGTAACACGGTAGGTAAACTGGTAGATATATGGCTGAACGTGGTTGGCAGGGCAACCCAGGCCCAAGTGTAGCTCATGAAAGTGTACATATACATCAGTGTTCAACATGAAGGGGTGTACTGTGACCATTAACCAATCTATGGAGCACAGCACAGACATTGCACGTTGTCCGGAACATGCTGAAAACACAGAGGTGAGGAGGACCATTCCTCCAATTAACTCGAAAGCTTTCATCCCTGCAGCCAATCAGGTAACAAAGCACAGGAAACAGGAAGCTGTCCAGTGAGGATTTCTAGGGCACACAAAAAAATAAGAGGCAAGTCATCTTATTTTCTTTCTATCAAAGTTCAAACATGTTTATATATATATATATATATATATATATATATATATATTTTTTTTTTTTTTTTTTTTTTTTTTTTAAGGAAAAGCCTGTTCCTAAAGTATTAAGAAGGGGAAAACATTCAAGTGAGAAAGAACTTAACTTTAATTTCATTGTTAGAACTAGCGTGTTTATGGATGACTTCTTTAAGTGACTTTACCGCATTGTTCTGGTATGAAACATATATGTAGAATGACACGCTATACTGATCAAGAGTGGTACCCTTTTGTGTGCAGCCACAAGACAAAACCAGAACAGAACAGAAATAGTTTTTTGTCAAACACTGAATAAGGAGACAGCAGACACAGTTTAATTCGATGGTGACACTTCCATCTTTAAGGGTCCCACTGACCTCACATAGATCATATTAATGAAATCCTCCCTATTGCTTTTTTTGTTAGCAATAAATTTAAGTAAAGATTTAAAAAGAAATTGTGGTTTCTTTCTAACAACCAAATACTGAAATTTTGCTGAGTGACTTGCTTAAGATGATCAAATGAATGCTTCATAAACACTAGCAGTAGCTTCAGAAATCTTTATGACCAGTAGGTTCCCTGATACTTTCATCAGGACACCTTGTAAACTAATGAAATTGCAGAAACATAGCAACATCCTGGTTTTTAATTTTTCAATGCATGTTACAGATAAAATCTACTTGAAAGTCTTAAAGAAAGAGAGCATTGGGTTTGTGTTTTACACATTGGCAAGATATCTCCTAAAATCTTTGCTTTATTTTCTTATTTTATTGTCACTAGCTTCTTTTTCAATAAGAAGTTCTGTGGCTACTTCCTAGTCCTATTGCTTTTACCTCTTAAAGAGTGGCAGGCAAAGCACAAATAAGTACATTCTGACGTCAACTGGTGCTGGATGACTCAACAGTTAAGTAAACAAACCACTTGCTCCAGAATGAGGCATGATATTTGCTGAGGTTCCTTTCGGAAGCTGAGATACTCACCCCATCACAACTGCACTATTGTTTTGATCTAAAGTGGAATACCTAGTCCTAAGCATGTTTCGGGAGTGGCTTTCTTTTAGTAATGCTGAGAATAAGTGTTCAAAAGGAGGTGACAAATGAAGGAAGAAGGAAGCAAGAACAGCATCATCAAATGTTGTCCAACTCAGCTTTCATTTCAAAATGACATACATCAAAAAATGAGAGTAAAGTGTCTAACATTTGAAAGGAAAAGTACATGCATAAATGTAGGAATTCACTTCTGTACCCTGCTATGTAACCCCTGAGTAAATTAATTCATTCTTGGACTAGTATTAATTGAATGCATACTATGTGCATAGTGCTGGGCCCAAACTATCACATATCTTTCCTTCTTTATTCCCTGGTAGCAAAAATGTGGCTCTTTCTCTTCCTTTGATATCGATGAATCTGTTGCATTCTTTAATGAGAACCATGGCATTAGAAGCCTGCTAGAAAAGTGCACTGGCCTGGATGAAATGTTTTGCTCCTGATTGATACAGATCAGTCTTACTATCTGTCCCTCTGTCATTAACGACTCCTCATTCTCTCAGGGGTGTCAGGGTATAAAAGAGAAGACTAAAGGGTCTGCTGGGCTCCCTCCTTTCATTTTTGTTCATTCTGAAATGTCTCTCCTGGAACTGCTTTTTTTTTGTTTTCGTTTTTCAAAAGCAAAAATTGGCCTGGTGTGGTGGCTCACACCTGTAATCCCAGCACTTTGGGAGGCAGATTGCTTGAACCCAGTGGCTCGAGATCAGCCCAGGCAACTTGGCAAGACCTCATCTCTACAATAAATTTTAAAAAAATTAGCCATGCATGGTGGTGCGCACCTGTGGTTCTAGCTACTTGGAAGACTGAGGCAGAAGGATCATCTGAACCCAGCAGGTCGAGGCTGCAGGGGCTATGAGAGTGCCACTGCACTCCAGCCTGAGCAACAGAGACTCTAACTCAAAAAAAAAAAAAAAAAAAAAAGCAGCGGCCACAAACAAACAAAAAACCCCTATCCCTATCTTCTTACCCCTACTGCAAACCCCAAACAAACTAAAACAACAACAATGCAAATAAGCAAATTCTGATGCTGGATGACTCAAGAGTTAAGTAAACAAACCGCTTGCTCCAGAATGAGGCATGATATTTGCTGAGGCTCCTTTCCGAAGCTGAGATACCCCATCACGACTGCACTTCTATCTTGTTCTAAAGAGGATCACCTTGTCTTAAGCATGCTTCAGGAGTGGCTTTCTCTCCCTCCCTCTCTCCTTTCCTCTCTCTCCTTCTTTCATTCTTTCTTAAATATCATCTCACAGCCTAGGCCCATTTGCCCTGAATAGTTGTTACCATAGGCCAAGAAAACAATTATTTAATTCCATTTTTGTTGTTCAAATCCCCCAGGGGTTCGAGACCAGCCCAGGCAACTTTGCAAGACCTCATCTCTACAATAAATTTTTTAAAAAATAGCCAGGCATGGTTGTGCACACCTGTGGTTCCAACTACTTGGAAGGTTGAAGCAAAAGGATCACCTGAATCCCCAAATTGAGACCCAAGTTTAAGGTTGTTCTTGTCCAGGGAGTTAAGCTATCCATTTCCTCTTCTTCCCCCAAGCATCTTTCCTATACTCCTTGCCTTCCTGTCATCCAATGAATAATCCAAATAGAGTTATAAAAAGCCTAAATTTTCCTACCAACAAGACAGTTGTCCCTCAAGCAATCATTTTAGCATTAAACTATCTCATGTCTCCTCACACACACATCTACCTCTTGAATTACAATGCACTGAATTCACCTTGAAGGAAGGGGCCCAATAACATCATTAAGTTTGGGGGTCATTTAGTACAAATTTCCAAACTTGGACAGGACAGAAAGTATTTTTTTCTGATTTTCGGAAAGTCAGGAACAGACTGCCATGTGATGAGAGCAATAAATGAAGATGCCTGTGCTGTGACAACATACCTTTGAGCTCAGACAAAGCTTAAGGAGGAAGTCAGTGGGGTGGGACCCATGTTCCAGGGTGAGAAGGAGGAGTGGAGACATTAGGGGAAAGGCAGCGTGCACTTGTGCTAAATGCTGAGCTCAGTGGTATACTTTGGGAGATGTTCCCTCTTGCTGAGTACAGGTCATCAGAATGGGCAGCCTCCCTTCCCCTGCTGCCTGCACTTCCCAAGGGAGGGTAGGTGTGTGTGTGTGTGTGTGTGTGTGTGTGTGTGTGTGTGTGTGTGTGTGTGTGTGTTGGGGGATGGTTAGAAATCATTCACAACACAGTGTGGATTCATCAGCTGGCTTTTCTAACACCTCACTGAGATGTGCTGGAAGAATGGGATCCTGGACAAGGGAGGACAAGGTGGGCTCTGGTTATTGGGGACAGAAGGAAAAGACAGCCAAGGAATGAGAAGGAGATGCCAGAAGAGAGGGTTGTGTGGCAGTGCCAAACTGAAGGTATTTTTAGCCCTAGCTTGGGCTGTGCACAGTATCCCAGGAGCTGTGGGCAGAATTCTATTTAAAGCCTTCAGAACTCTTCAGAACTGAGGTGGAGTTGAGGACTGTGGAGGAAATCAATGCAGAGAAGGGAGCAGTCACCTTGGGACCCCTGTCTAGCTTCTTGCTGAGGCTCTGGGCTAAGGAAGAAAGCAGATCTTAGGGGTTGCGTTACCATAGCCCCATTTTGACTTGATCATAAATTATCCCTGCTATATTTCAGAAGCAATGAGCTTAGATGTATTTGCATAGCCAAGCAGGGCTCAGATACTGGCACATACCATCCCGAACTGAGCTATAGAGAGGTCAGAAAAATCCAGCTCTGCTAATAACACCTGGATACAAAATGTTTGCTTTCCCTGAAGCTACAGAGGACAAGTAGCTTTTTGTTTTTCTAGCTGGAGTTTATACATATACATTTCCCATTAGCTCCTTTAACAGAGTTTTCCTCCTTCCCTTTTTTCAAGAACCCCTTAATAAGTCTTAATAAATTCTTTACATTAAAAAAATCATGAAAAGTTTTGTTTTGGAAACACGAACTCTATTTCCTTTTCCTCCAGTAATCAAACTGCTCCTTTAATTAAGTTGGAAGAATTCAAGTGCACATTTTTAAGGCATACCTATATTAGTCACTGAGAATGATACAGTCAGATTAGTAAATCAAGACTGAGATCTTATCTTGTAGTACTTGTGAAACCAAGACAGCCCACTTCTCATAGACAGGAAGAGGATGGAAGGGCCCAAACAAACAAAAAAAGGAAAGAGGAAGAAGAGCTGCCACTTAACTTTCCATCTTTTTTTTATGCTGAAAACACTGCTTATAAAGTTCAGCGGCTGACGTCTGTCGCCTTACTTACTTATGGAGGTAAAGAGTAGAGCAGTAGTTGGAATGTGCAGTAGACAGAAAAAGGGGTGATGGTTTAAAAGTACAAAGTTTCCGTTAGACAGGAGGAATAAGTTCCAGAGATCTAGTGCACAGCATGGTGACTATAGTTAATAATAATGTGCTGTGGACTTCAAAATCGCTAAAAAGGTAGATTTCAAATTTCCTTACCATGAGCTGGTCTATTTCTGAATGTCTTATAAGAAAGATTGAATATTGGTCTAAACACAGAGTATTTTTAATCTTGCGACAAAAAAAAAATCCCTTTTTAAAAGAGACAAAAGCTGACGTTCAAATTCGTTTTCTGATGTTAGGGAGTGAACTGTGAAGTGTAATTCAAATCTTCTTGAGAGCAGACAGGGGTTTTGTCTCTGCATCTCCGCTGATGTCGTTAGAGACACACACGTAGGAATTCTCTGCATGGAGAATGGGTAGGGGAATTAGCTAAACATTTCCACATCTGGTTTTGGAACGGTTTGGAAAAAGAACTCACTCCATAGGCTCCTGGAAGCTTTTTGGGTCGACAGTTATTTATTTTTAAAATTCAGTATACTCATGACAGCATAGTTATCATTTGTATATTGTTTTCCCAGAATCTTGTTGTCAAAACAAAAGGAAACAGGGGAAAAGGAAACTCCAAAGCAGTATGCAATTATCTCAGGGAAATATAACTGTCAGGGTTTTGATTTGCAGCAAAGTTTGTTCGCTCTCTTCCAGCAGATTTGAAGAAAAATAAATCTGAGTTGGAATAAAGATTCTTTTACAAAACAAGAACGGAAAAAGGAATGCTAACACTTTGTGAACGTTTTCGTTTAGAAATTCAAGTAGCCACATTCTGACTTTGCCCTGCAAACTACCACCAGGTTTGAGAGCCCTTTTAAATCGAGGTTCTTTTTAAAAGCCCATTTTTAAAGAATTAGTTGGTTCACTGCTCTCAAAGAAAGTGAGGATTGTGATTAATACTAATGATGCTGAAAGTACATTAAAGTGAGTTAGAAAATTAAATAACCACTTTTGTAGAATTTACATTAATTCTAAAGACTCTGGTACCGGTTCAGTTTTCTAACCTCATGAAGCACCGTGTTAAAGTAACCACACATTATTCATCATTTTGCGTGGAAGAAGAATTATGAACTGCTAATGCTTAACAATGTCCATTTTCTCAACCGAGGAAAACACTTTGACTGAACCCTAAAAAAGACTTCATTAAAATTAAACTAAAAAGTAGTCATTAAAAATGTTTTTTTCTGCTTCTAAAAGTAACTGCAGGAAAATTGAGAGCAGTAGAAAAGAAAAAAAGAAGAAAACACCCCTCAATCCCAAAACAAGCATTGTTACATTTTTGGTTTATATATTTTTAATTTGGGGATAAAGAGGTATACATACACATATATGATTCAAAGTCATCTCTGGAAAAAAAAAGTCAAAGGTTTTTGAAAGCTGTTTTTAATTTTTGACATTGAATTTGAAAGCAATCAAAGCATTATTTTTGTTTGGGCCATCTGGTTTTGTTCTTATAATCTGTTAAGCTATCAAGCATAGTTTAAATGTCATGGTTCATCTCATACACAAATAAAGGTTGCGAAATAAATAAGAGTCCAAGCTCCTTGTAAAAGATAAATTTTCGTTGGGTCACAAATTTGGTTACTAAAAGATGAGTAGTCCAATGTGAAATCAAACTACACAGCAAGAGTAAACGATGCCCTGACTGAACATCAATATTTCTCAACAAATACGGAAAGCCACATTTTAGGGGAAATTGCAAATATCAGGTTATGGGAACTCCTTCCCTTTTGTGCAGAGAAGCTGAGTTGGTTTATAATTTTAAGGTTGAACAAAGAGATGTATTTCATAATTTCCATAAAATGTAAGGAACATCCCAGGTGCATGGCCCAATTTAGTTTATGTTTTAATTTAATAATATGAGTTTGATTTTTCAGAAAACTACACCCTTTGCCACAAAGCCCCAGAGTCCCTTCTCATTTTAAAAGACAAGGTAGGTTTGTGTATGGGCAGAGCTCTCAACTCCACGGCAGCCACGACCACATTTTTAACCCATTAGTAGTCCCTGGGAGTCTGCCAAAGCCAGATGAAGTCCCATTCGCCTGAGATGATTTCAGGGTATCACCATCAGAAGGTAGAGAGTTGAATCAGATGTTCCTTCAAGGCTCTCACCACCTCTTTGATACACCTGTGTCAATAAATGAGGACTCTATATGGCTTCCAAAAATGGTCAGGCACATTCCTCTTTCCCTTTCAAAATTGGGATTTTTGGGTACAGGTTTTCTTAAAGTGAGGTGCACATATATGGCCCCTTAAGTGTGGCCTAAGTCCAAAACTAACCACAGCTGACTTAACAAGCTATTTGGCTGATTTTTAACTGACTTGACCAAAACGCATCTTTCCAAAACCCCAAGCTACCTTGTGTATGCCCCACCCAGAATGTGGCCACTCGGTGCATGTGTATACACCCTGACTGAGGCCATTCACTAACCCTTGGCTCCTGGAGGTAGAAAAGGTTTAGAAAAGGTTCCTTTGATGGAAGGTTGTGGATTTTTGTTAAGGAACCTACAATTTGGGAGGCATGCATGCATATTGGAGTAGGTCAAGATGCATTGCTCTATGACCAGGACACTGTGGGAAAAGCAAATCTCTCTCTCTCTCTCTCTCTCTCTCTCTCTCTCTCTCTCTCTCTCTCCTTCTACACACACACACATACACACACACACACACACACACACACACACACACACACACACACACACGAGGAAATCCCCAAATGTTTCCTGCTGTTGCCCTGATCAATACTATTTCTTCCCCTTTCTTAATTCTGTAAATTACTTAAAAAACTGGGTCTTGATCTACTATAGCATCTGGTACATAGTAAGTACTCAGTAAATAATTTTTGAGTGAAAGAATGAAGGAATCAATGAATGACCACCAAAAATCACCACCGTCCCCTGTGCCTCCTTGTCTAGCCCATAAGGGCCTGAATCTGGTTACTGGATTCTCCCTCCCCCAGTCCTTTTCCGAACTCCCAGTTGAAAGCCTAGGGTAGCAGTGAAGCCTTTCTAGTCAGAGAGTACAGAGCCTTATGGGTCCTGGCCTGTCCACTTCCCCACTTG
This sequence comes from Cephalopachus bancanus, assembly GCA_027257055.1. Lineage (NCBI taxonomy): Eukaryota > Metazoa > Chordata > Mammalia > Primates > Tarsiidae > Cephalopachus > Cephalopachus bancanus. The sequence goes on along the minus strand of JAPVLO010001033.1, from coordinate 31,089 downwards.
CTTACCTACTAGGTTCACTGATGTCAAAGGTTCTACATCTGCCCAGCTGCCCTTTCAATTCACTCTTAGCCAGCCACCCCAAATAGAGCCAACCTTCTTTGTACCCATTGCTTCCTCTCCCCCATCCTTGTGATGAGTCAACCTCTAGGGAGAAGACATGATGGAACTCTCTCCTAGTCTGGCCTTTACATGGGAGGAAAGAAGAAATTCTCTAGTTTCACCCAAGACTAAGTCCAGGCAAGTGTAATCAGAGAGACAGTGTAATCAGAACTGGAAGCATTAGGTCCACCAGGTACTGAAGAACGGTAGGGTGCCTAGAAGGAGCTTGCTGGCGTCCCCTGGTTTACTCAGGCAAATGAATACAATCCCTGAAGTTGCCTGAGGATTCCCTCAGGAGGAGGAACCTAAACCATGGGCTGGATATCTGTTCCTGTGGAGAGCAGATCTACACGTCCCCTCCCGGTTCCAAGTTCAGAGGCAGAAATCAGAAGACACCAGAGGTTCCTGGGAAATTGGAAGCAAAATGGGTGAAGTCTCCCCTAACTCTAGTTGACTCTTGGCTCACTCTGAGTGGGGCTCTCCACTCTGTCAGCTCTGGACTGAGAGGTCCAGGCCAACTTCGGGTTTATTTCAGTGTCCCCCAGCCTGAGTGCTCCCAAAAGTGCTTTGCAGTTGGCCCCATCTCTACATATGATAGAGTATTTTACTGGTAAATATCACTATCCATTTCTGTCACCTGGACTTTTTATATAACAAAGATTTGACTTTGGGTGTGATAGTTCCTTATCCTAGCAATATAAAAAAATGTAAAACAGAGTGTTGGCTTGGTGCCTTCTTCCTGCAATTAATTATTTGGTTAAAAATATGTAATAGGTTGAAGTTGTGTTAATTACTTGCATATTATATAAATATTTTAAAAATACATAATATGAGGGGGAGACCCCCAAAACCAGAATTTATTTATAAAACATTATGTATTTATTCTTACATGTGTAAACTTCAATCACCTTCAAAATACTCTTTATTTGATGCCATACACCTATCAAGATGCTTTTTCCACTGCTCAAGACAGTTTTTGAATTTGTCAATTTCGATGCCTTTTAGTGCTTCTGCTGTTTTTTGTTTCATCTCTTCACATCTGCAAAACGTTTCTATGTGAGGACTGTTTTCATCCAGGGAAACAAAAAGCAGTCTCTTGGGGTGAAATTGGGTGAATAGGAAGGGTGAAGAATGGGGTTCATGTTGTTTTTAGTCAAAAATTGCTGAACACTCAGCATGGCATGGGTGAGTGTGCTTATAAATCACACATGATGAAATGGGCAAACACAAAGAATTTCCAAAAAAATTCACTAAAGCCAAACACAGTCTCTCACAACAACACTAGCTGATACACTGATACCGATGGGTTCTTAGACCACTTACCTAGCAGGGGAAACCTGTACTACAAGGGGCCCCGTCCTCTAACAGATAATTCTGAGGGTTTTTTGGGTCCCCATATATAAATAATATTAAAATAGATATAAAAGATTCATCTATTATATATCTGGTAATGTATACATATATGATATATATTACTATTATAACATATTAACAACAAAAAGAGAAAATTCCCTCCCCCCAGTAATCTATCTTTCCTTAACAAAGAATAAATGACCTTTTTCTGGAATTTTGCTCAAGGATTAAGATTTAGAACTTATATCACTTGACTACAAATGTTTAGGACTCTCTCTCTCTCTCTCAAATATATATATACACACACTTCTTAAAAAGATATGTTGAAGTCTTAACCCCTAGTACCTTAGAATGTGACCTTATTTGGAAACACGGTCTTTGCAGAGGTAACCAAATTAAAATGAGATCACTATGGTGGGCTCTAATCTGATATGACTGATGTCCTTACAAAAAGGAGAAATTTGGCCACAGAGACAGACACAGAGTGAAGACAATGTGAAGACACACATGGTGAAGATAGCCATAAGCATTACTCCAGTGATATATCTACAAGCCAAGGATTGTTGGCAAATATCAGAACTAGAAGAGGCTCTCCTAGAGCTGCCAGGGAATGTGGCTCTGTTAACACCTTTATCTTCAACTTCTGGCCTCCAGAACTGTGAGACAATAAATTCCTGTTGTTTTAACTTACCCAGTCTGTAGTACTTTGTACAACAGTCTTAGCAAACTAATAAATATATTTTCCCAGCAAACTGAACAGACACACATGCCTCCTTCATGATAGAAGAGCCTTCAACTATGAATGTTCTGACTCTACGTCTTACTACAACTTTAAATTCCGTTTGGAATTAGAAAGATGATGAGACAACAGGGAGTAGAGATAAAAGGCAGAAAGAAAGGAGTCTGTCAAAAGAGGTGTTGGTGCAAGTATTTGATGCCTACAGGAGAAACTGAATTAGGATGAAAGATTTGAATGTAATATCAGAAAGACTTTTCTAACTCTAAAAGTTGTCCAGAAAAGGACATAGAAACAGTATGAAACTGAGTTCACTTTGTTCCCTGTAGGCATTCAGTTAGAGGCTGGATGGCCATTTGTCAGGACAGTTGGAGAGGGAATTCCTGTCCTATGTGAGAGGCTAAATAAGACAATCGTTCAGGTTTTATCATAGAATGGTGTGTGTGTGTGTGTGTGTGTGTGTGTGTGTGTACATGTGTGTGTGTATGTAGGGGTTAGAGAGATAAGTGCATGTATTATAAACACATACGTGCATGGGAACACACACATACACACATCATGTACACATGTGGAGACATGTGGAGGTTATTTATGTGGGTCTTCTCTTGAAAGTCTTACAATGTCATTGATACCCGAAGCCTCTAACTCTGATATATAGATTATATAACACTTTCTAACAGGGACATGACCCTCAGCCAAGTTTTTGTTATGAGTAGATATGACTGTATATTGGTGGCAATTATATGTGGACAGTGGCAGAGGAGAAGGAGGGTGGGTCATGATACAGAGGAAAATACTCAGAATGGGGCTTACTGCCCAGCTCTAAAGGATAGAGAGGGGGCGTGGAAATGAACCTTCTAAGCCATATGATCTCTGAAAGCACTGAACTGGGGTGCTCTTTTTTTTTTTTTTTTTTGAGTCAGGGTCTCACTCTATCATCCAGGCTGGAGTGCAGTGGCACAATCATGGCTCACCATAGCCTTGACCCTGGGCTCTGGCAATCTTTCCATCTCAGCTTCCTGAGTAGCTGGGACTACAGGTGCACACCACCATACCCAGAAAATTTTTTGATTTTATGTGGAGACTAGATCTCACTATGTTGCCCAAGCTGGTCTCAAACTTCTGGGCTCAAACAGTTCTTCCACCTTGGACTCCCAAAGTGCTGGGATCATAAGACACCATGCCCAGACTGGGGGTGTTCTTTACAAACTTCTTGCACAGGACTGAAATGGTTGGGGCTCTGTTCCTTGAAGCTAGTCTATAGGGGCCCTATAACAGTTACAAGACAAGTGCTCAAAAGTATACATATTTTCTATTTAATCTAGAAAGGAGTAGTAGTAATGACATAAAAATATATTTATGCTTCCTTGTAATGATTTAAGCAGTTATAGAATCCAGGGATTTTAAAAAGTTTGTATGAACATATGTAGGTCACATATGGCAACAAATCTCAAAATATGGTATTTTTGCTTTAATTTGAATATCTTTTATTTGTCTGAAGATTCTCCCCCCCAAGAAGAGTACACTCCCTCCTGTTATCCTTCTTGATCTTTGCAGTTTTCCTGTAAGGTCCTCAAAGATAGGGATCACATGTTAAACCTTTGGAAATCAGGTCCCAGGAAGGCAGAGAGCCTTGGCCAAGATCAGGGTTGGATAAGTCCATTTGGGCCTCAGGCCTTTCCACCAGCCTGCCCGGCTTCTCTCTGCTGTTACAACACATACAAAATTGCAAGACATTATTATGAGTTCATCATTGTGAAAGGAAGGGAATTTGTGAAGTGTCTTGGCCTATGGACTACTGCTTCAAGACACCTGGGGAATTCTGCTTCAGTGCCTGATGGACGGCTGGGTTATTTAGGAGAGGGGGCAGAATCAACTCTCAAACTAAGCAAATCAAAGCACAGAGGGGCTCTGGGAGCAATAGTCCATGGCTGGGGAAAGCTAAGAGAAGCTCTAAGTGGCAGATGGTAGTGAGGGGCAGAGAAAGACTTCTTAAAATAGACCAATATTTGAAAACAGCATGAGGAAGAATAAAGTATTCTCAGGATTTTCTATGAGGTCTATGACACAGGCCAGAGAGAGCAGACCCAGGTAGACCCCAGCTGAGCATATAGGTTGTACTTTTCTGGAAAACTGAGCCTGATTTCATGGAAAACAGATACTCTAGAATGGAAGGTTTTCTTGATGGAACTTAGGACAACAAGGGCAGATGCTTAACACCGGGAGGATGTCCATGTCCATGAAGAGCAGATATTCCCATATTCCAAGAGCTCTGTGCACTTATTTATGTACCTACCCTGCTTTGAACATAACACTTCTTCAGGCCAAGTCACCAGTTCTAAAATCCATCCCACTGCATTTATGTCGGACATAAAGGGATATGGAAGGGCTGTTTAATTTCCCACATGTCTACTTTCCATCAAGTTGGAACACCCTTGGGAGTGGAAGAGCAGAAGTAGGCTCAGGGTAAACAGGCCATTGGGATATTTTGAAACTTGAATAGATTATCTTGTACAAAAATAAAGAAATTTTCTATGTGCCCCCCAAAACAGTCTCACTTTTTAATGTTTTCTTTTTACTCCTATGTGATGGGAACAAAGGCAGAAAATGCATCCATCCACTAGACAAGGCTGCTCATCAGAAGTAGCTTGGATGAGTGTAGAACCTGAGATTCCTGCAGAGGGAAGGAAAGAAGGAAGGGAGCACAGGAAGGAGGGAGGGAGGAAGAAAAAAAGGGAGGGAACATTTTTATTGAGGCACTGTGCTAAGGGCTGTATATGCAATATCTCACTTAATCCTCATAGTAACCCTTTGTGGTAGGTATTATTATTAGCTTCCTCTTATGGAAGAAAAATTTGAGGATCAGAAAGGTCAGAAAGCTCACTAACAACACAAAGCTTTAGTGGCAAAGACAGGATTGAAAGCATCTGCCATGCTCACAGAGCTTCCATAGTTCTCCATCTAGCTTATGCCAATGCAAGAAAGTAAACATAGGGAAGGTGTTAAAAACAGAAGACATAAAAGAGAGGCATTGTTTGTTTATGGGTAGTAGAGTCTAGGGTGATGGGGGAGGTGGAGAAGTTAATAGCTTTGCAAGCAGGGAAAATTGAGAAAAAAAATGAAACAATAAATGAGAGACAGAAAGTCAAGGGCACTTAGAGTAGATAATTCTAGATTACTGTTTACATTTTATCACTCCCTATATTTTAGATTTTCTGAGAGTGAGCCGTCATTCCTTATTTCAATGTAACACATTTATTCCATGGGCTGCGTACATGCCCAGAACACAGTGAACCTCGGAACACGCTGTATATTCAGGCCTTCTCAATCTATCTTGACAAGGAAAATGTGAATGGCTTCTGTACAAAGCCACCAGATATGGCAACCCCAAGCTAAGAAGAATGGCCTGCAAGCTCACCCAATAAATCTTCCTAAGTGGAAAAAAATGGTACCATACATTCTCAAACTCTTACATTTGCTATGGAAGCTAAGAATCACATATTCCTAATTCCACCCTGAGCACGGATTGTGTGTCTTTCTGATTTAATCATGTCTTTAAAAGGAATGCTAGACTTTACTTACCAAGCCTGAATGTGACACTCCATTCAGGGCTTGGATGGAAGAGAGAATGAGTGCACAGACAGCCTAATGGTTGAGTCAGTGGGCAACTAGCTTCTCATTAATGTCATGTTTTAAATAACCAGAGCTAGGCAGCCCTAGTGCCCTGACATAAGTCAGGTTTTCACAAACATTTATGAAAACTTCCAAAAAAGAAAAAAAAAAAGAAAGAAAGAAAGCCCCACTTAGTGAGTTTGAAGAAAGCAGCAGGGTTGAGGCGCTCTTCATTCCTGATCAAAACCACTAGCTTGAGTTGCTGGGGAAAGGACTTGAGCTTATTTCCTCCAGTCATACCATCTGGTGATTTCTCAGACTCTTTATGAAGAATCCTAAATTGTTTGAGCCATGAACTGGCTCATAATAAGAACTGAACAACTGTGACACCCACCTGTTAGAAATCAAGACTAGGGTATTAAAACCAGAAGTGCCGGCCCATTAGCAGGGCCTGACCATTTTGTGTGGAAGGCAAACTTCTCCTAAACCCAGGGATTAGCATGCTCACATTGGGACAATAACTAAAGCAGGTGCTCATTCTATGGGTTGTTTAGATTCATTTCTCTGACTGCCTAGAGGTAGAAGCTGAAACAGATTAAATCCTCAAAGGGCATGACTCCAAACAGGGGATGGGGAGGTAAGTGAGACATTCCTTATTCTTTTCTTCCTTGGAAAATGGAAAGAGAAATTCTTGGTACAAAATGGCGGCTGCCCTGGCTATTTGGAGGTTGTGCTACAAAACTAGAGAGAAATGAACTGATTAAAGAAGGACTGTATTTATCTAGGGCTATGGTAATTTGGAGCACACTCTCATTAGTGATCTAAGTTTAAATTTTGATTCTCTAATAAGCAACACTTTCAAAATGGCCACCTTATCATTATTTATAAGATAAACTGATTTTTCAGGGAAGAGGACTTTGCTTTTAGCTGCTCTTTTAGATTTTGCTTGTGGGAGAAGTAGACCCGGAGGGATATTTTTTAAAAACAAAGTTTTAAATAGCATATATTAGTTCAAAGTCCAAGGGATAATGGTTTTACTTTGTCTTCTTAAGGTCCTATGAACCTAGAAGGGTCGCTGGAAACTTGGTGTGGTAGTATTCTTGTTCTGATTGCCTCATATGGACATGTACTTGGGACTTCCAGGTTTGGTTAACTGGTCATTGGGAATAGTAAGTGATGTGGTTGGAAAAGAAAGGCAAAGCTGTAAAGGAGACAATGACTTAGCTCACCTTATGGCACAGAAATGGGTGCCATGAATTTGGACAGACCTATATGGACAAAACAAAAGTGGGAAGAAAGTCTGGGAAAGTTATTTTGTGAGACATGAGGTCCTGGAAGGCTTGAGGTAGGATAATCTAGTAGTTGAGTGACTTTGATACGTCATGAGAGACCTGAAATGAAATGGTACTGTTTTACTAGCTGTGTAATGTTGGGCATTACTTTGAAAGCATTGTTTTCTTCATTTGTAAAATGAGGATAGTAATAATAACAACAATAATAATACTTCATAGGGTTGTTGTGATTATTAAATGAGACCACGAGTGTAAAACTGTTTAGTTCCTGATATACAAGTGCTCAATAAGTGTTAGTTTTTACTAAAATTATTGTTGAATATAGAAACTTGACTAAACTGTACATAGAAACAGGGCTCATAGCACCTTTTAGAGGCTCCTATTCTGTTTTCTTGCTTACATCTAGACCAGGTCTGAGTTTCTTAAATGCCCGTGCATTGCATTGGAGATATGCAGACCTAAGCGTGAACCGGGGCTCTGTCACTTCCTAGCTGTGAGACGTTGGGCAAGTCACTTCCCTGTCCTAGTCTCAGTTTCCTCATATAAAATAGGGAGGTTATAATAGTGACCTCATGGGGTTGGAGGATTGAAAGAGGTATGAGAAACTGCACGTACAGGGCCTGGCACAGCACAAGTGTCCAATCAATGGGAGCTATAGAATAGGCTCAGGCAGACAGCCTGGCTGCAGGGCTCTTTCCACCCCCACCTCCCTCCACCCCCTGGTTAGTCCCAACTAGAGTCCCATCAATCTGCCACTCTCCTCAGGGGTTGCCGGAAATTCCTGGCGCAGATGTCTCCTACAGGGACGAGTTTTGGATATTCCTTCACCCACCCCTGTTACCACTGAATTATGCGGAGAGAGAGAAGGAGAGAAGACCCATTGAGAGGGAGAGGAGAAAACAAACGTCTTCTGTATACTCCTGCCCTGGCTAGCCCGGGCTCAGGCCTGAAATAGGTGTTCGGTAAATACTTGAGGAATGTATGTACAAGTGAATGAAAAAAGAGAGACGGCGGGCAGGCATCCGGGCAGGGAAAGAAAGAAATCAGTCGTGGCAAACTTTTCCTGACTATGCTTCCATGACATCCCTCTATCTCAGGGGTCTCCCCTGGCTATGGCTCCACTTAGTGACCCCAATTCTCTCCTTCCTTTTACACAGATCACATGCAACACTCTACAAGCTATAAGCCTCCAGATGAAAGTCTGGGGGCTCTCCTCTTTGGGGCCAGAGCACCTGAATTTCTTAGCTGTAGGCAGAAATGTTGATCTCAGGAAGCTCAACAAGGCATACCCAGATAGAATCCCATCCATTATTTCGAGATGCCTTTCTTGTCCTGAGACCAAGCAGCAGGATGCCAGACAAAAGCTTCACTAGCCACTTCCGTTTTCATTTAACACATGTAAGCAATATGACTACCAGCTTTTGCCGTGAAGAATTGCAAATGAGAGGAGACACCTGTACACACGGGTGGATTAAACATGAGCACTGAATGTGCATGCTAGTCATCCAAAGAGCTGAGGCTGAGGATTATGCTTTTTACGGACAACATTTTAAAACCTTATGTGCCATGGTTTCTCAGTACCCGTCATAAGCTCGACTTCTGTTCTAACATTTGTTTCAAATAAGATTTCCTTCCATAAAAATACCACTTAAGGACACACATGCAGAATGTGCATTTGGCTTTTCCTGGGTGTTAAATATTTTATTTGATGTGCTGATTTTCATACTACATCGCTGGAAAATTAATGCACAATGAATCGCCTGTGTGACAACCTCACACCACAGAAGCAACAGCGACTCAAATCCTAAATCCTAGATTATTTAACTCTTGCTCCCCAAAGAGCTCCTAGCCTTGATTTTATACCCACTTGCTTGTTGTCTGTAAATTCTGCAAATGACACATAAAAACAGGTAAAATATCTTTCCCAGAAATAAATAAAAAACAGCAAAACAAAACAAAAACAAAGAGGGCAAGGATTCCACCTTTTGTGATGTGATTTAGCATTTTAAAAATATTTAAAAGGGAACCATTAAGCCAGATCATAACTTCTTAATGTAACATCTTGATTGGCTCCACATTCCTATCATCTCTGGTCTGATTTGGTTCTGGGGTCTGACTTAGTAAGTTTTTGCTTTGTCTCATTCCACATGTATTGAGAGTGAGGGATATCTGTAAGTTGTCCTTTTATTGTTAAAATTAAAAAAAAAGGTTGGTGAAAACCACAGCTGACTTCCAATGTGGGCAACTCCAGCTAATGGGTCAGCAAATGAGCCCCAGGGAGTGTGTTTATGACATTCTGAGGTAGGGACCCTGAGGTGGGGGTAATTTTGGCCTAGTGGCAGCTGGTAAAGCAGCTGGTGGGAAGCAGCTGCAGGATGGAGCCTACTTCTATGAAGGGTAGAATTTAAAGCTGAGCTTCTGTACAGAACTGCTCGATTTGACCTGACCCTGGGTTGAATTCTATCTCTCAGTATATGTTACCAGCTTATGCTTTGACATCAGATGCACGAGGGATTGAGGGAGTGAACTAGGGGTTCAAAGAAGGGCCCTTGGCTACTTCCTGAGTCATAGCATTACTGGGGATGCAAAGGTGGTCATTCCTACGTAACCCCCTTCCCTTTAATTTGATGTTTTGTTGGAACTTAGCATTTGAGAATGTGCGGCCAACAGGGCTCTCATTTAAAATGTAAAATGTCCTTTCATAACTGTTGGAAAGGAAGTTTGTATACATAGAGAGCATCTAGGCTTTGCCCATTTCTGTTTTTTAAAAAATCCTTCCTGACTGTAAATCCTGTGATCTGTAAATAATTTGTTGGTCCAAGAAGTCCAACAACTCGCATTTTCCTACCCCACTGCCTGCCCTGCTCTTGAAGCCCACAGCAAGGGGAGGAGGAAGGGGCATCTGTGAGGGAGGAGATGACAAATGGATCCAAACACACATATTTATTTAGTAAACAAGCTCATCGTCTTCTAAATTTTAAAAATTAACCATGAGCGCAGGCTTCCTTTGAAAAAAGTGTACAGCATTGCCCTTAAAGCGATGTGGTCACCTCAGGGAGGGATAGCAACATTCCACTCAGGTGCATAGCACAGCACACCTGTGAGTTTGGAAACAAAGTCTCAGCTGTTAGACCCCAGGAGGCTTGAAGCAACTCTGACATTGCATCAGGAAAGGGAGAGTGGCCAGGAAAGGACAGATGGCAGCTAGGACCCTTCTTTTCGGGGACACCAAGGTCATCTTGCCACCTTCTCCCTCTCCTCTTTCTCCTCACTTACATTTATTGAGAACTAACAATATGCAGACACTGTACTTAGGGCTTTGTGAGTCTTGCCTTATTTAAGCTTCACGATGTTCTGAGGTTGGCACTGTTATTAGCCCTATGTAAGAGAGGAGGAAACTGAGATCCAGAGAGTTTAGATGACTTGTTCATGTAGGTCACATTGTAGTAAGTGAGCAGGACTCAAGGCCAGGCCAAGTTCACTCCAGAGCTGGTTCTGCCACCCTACCCAGAAGCCAGAAATTTTCTCCTTAAACTAAACCTACCTTTATGGACTGGGCATGGTGGCTCATGCCTATAATCCCAGTGCTTTGGGAGGCTGAGGCAGGATTGCTTAAGGCCAGGAGTTCATGACCAACCTGAGCAACAGAGCAAAACATCATCTTTATATAAAATTTTAAAAATTAGCTGAGTATAGTGGTATGCGCCTGTAGTCTCAGCTACTCAGGCAGGAGGATCACTTGAGCCCAGGAGTTTGAATTTGCAGTGAGCTGTGATCGCACAACTGCACTCCAGCCTGGGTGACAGAGTGAAACTATGACTCAGGGGGTAAAAAAAAAAAAAGTTTTCCTTTGTGGATCTTGTTGAGAAGCAGATGTTCCAGGGAGGTGTAGCCCTTTAAATCCTTCGGGTCTCCTGGACAATTTCATAAACAGAGGGCCCAGGTACAGCACAGAAAATGGCCAAGGGGCAGGGGTGCCAGCAAGATGCTCTCCAATTTTTCTTTTACTCTCAGTTCAAGTGCTACTTATGATGGCATCTGCCACGGCTCTCAGACATGTTCAGGTTATTTATGAGATCCACTAAGTTTCCATGAGGTAGACAGGGTGGGGAGTGGATGGAGATTAAAATCAATGTTGTCCTTTCATCTCCCTTCAAAACTTCCAAGCTATAAAAAAGGGCAAGTTTCATGGAGAATAAAGCAACTGTCAAGATATTTCTTATTTTTATGAACTGGTATAGTTTTACTCCCACTTAAAAATGTGGTTGACCCTAGAAAAGTTCAATTAATTTAATTTTTTTTTTCTTTTTCAAATAGAGACAGGGTCTTGCTATGTTGCCCAGGTTGGTCTCAAATTCTTAGCTTCAAGCCAACCTTCTACCTCAGCCTCTCAAAGTGCTGGGATTACAGGCATGAGCCACCATGCCTGGCCCCAATCTCAGTTTATAAATTCTGGTACTTGTATTCCTTCTTAGGGAACTTTGAATAAGGATTATATACAGAATGTATGCACATAGGAAAGTGTTATAAAATGCTCTTGAATAGATTTTCTTTGACTATGATTTGATTAGCCACTCCTTTCAGCTCTAGCTATTTTGTTGAAAACTACTCTCATCGTAAAGCTCAGTGATATTTGTATCTTGCACACTTTTTTTCAGAACTCTCTGTTCCATGTGTACTGGAGTTAGACTCTGCTTGCAGTGGAGGCCCTGCAGGAACCTGTGATTGTTTGGTGATTGCAAATTGCTGGTAGGTAAACAACCACTCCTAGGAAAGGGGAGCAGGCCCAGGACAGATGTGGGGTGAAAGTAATGTGAAGAAAATGATCTCACCTGAGTATGACTGGTCTGGGGAGAGGGGAGCCTGGAGAATACTTAAGGACAGAGAAAACATACTCTGGAGGAAGTGAGAAGGAGAAACTTGGGAGAAGGGATTCATTCAATCAAGAGTAGCAGAAAGCAGAAGAGCAGCTGGGGAATAAGTTGTTGACTTAGTTGGGGGCCCAGGGAAAAATCCAATTCAAGCAACACGGAGTATAGGAACAAGACAGAGTTAGCAACAGCTCTGGTGTCAGGTGGTTGTGAGGACAGCATTGGGGACTGAATGCGGAACTCAGCCAGAAAGGACTGTGTTACTCTTTAAAACCTAGGGTGAGGAGGTGGGGGAGCCTAGGTGGCCTGGGGCTAAATCATAGTATATTGGGAAGAAAAGGCAAGTTTGTGTGCGAAAGGCTGAACAGGTTGAACTTGGCCTTGAAATGTCCCAACTTGGAACATGCACACACCCCAGTATCTCCCAGTGGAGGAATCTGTGCTTAACTGGCTGGCAGAGAAGATTCTGGAGAATGGCAAACCTGGAGATGCATGAGGAACAGCTTTTGGGCCTTAAGGTCAGAGGGTAAAGTAGAGTCTCCTCTCAAATCCTTTGTGCTCACCCAACTCACATTTTTCCCCTTGGGGGAAATAAGTACTGGATATGGAAACCATAATTTGTAGCCTGGGTAGGCACCATAACTCTAACCTAGCAAATGGTTCCATCAATTATTTCCAAGGACCATTGGTGAATGGAAAGAAGCCCTCCAAAGATACATGAGCACGGATGTCTGTGTGTTCATGGGCAGCGCATTCAAGATCTGGGACTCCATATCTCAAAGGATGTACAGTAGGCCTCTAGACTCAAAGGGTAGGAAGCCATTGTTTTATTATCATTACTTCATGAGGTTGAACAGCATTTTTTATTCCATATCTATTCAATTTTATCCAATGTGATAAGTGGGATGGGTAACATTTTTCCTATTTTGCACAAGAGAAAATAAGTACAAATCAATTATTTTTCCTTAACATGATTTGGGGTGACTGTGTTTAATTCAACCAGGGTCTTGCTATCCCCTTTCATTCATCCAACGAATATGTACTGAGCACTTTCTTTGGACCTGCATTATGGGGTGTTGAGAATATACAAAAGAGGACTAACACAGGGTTCCTACATTCATAGAGTTTACAGTCCCAGATGGAAGACAGACATTAAATACATAAACTCACACATCATTTTTAAACATTAACTAGTTAAACTAAAAAATGTGAAATTAGGGTTGTGGTAAATGATACAAGGGTTAGAGTCAAGTGTTATAAGAATGTATAACGGACAGATCTAACCTAGTCTTGGGGCCTAGCAAGGCCCCCCTGAAGAGACATTTTTGCAACTGTTGTCAGACTCAGAGTTAAAGCTGCAAATGGGGAAGATAGTGAGCACATATCAACGGAATGGCCAAGTCCGATGCTAGAGTTGGAACCTGGGTGGGCATAATCTTCTTCCTGCAATTCTGTTAGCTTCAACTTCCTCTCTTCCCTGCTATTCTTTTCTCTATGCCACGACCAGGTATCACCTTCCCCCTTATCTGAGCACATCTCAGGTGGGCCTCTAACTTTCACCTTTGAAAATGAGTTAATAGAAGTGGGAATCTCAGTGCATGAAAATCCTGCCATCCTGGAAATGTGTTTGTGCGTGCATATGTCTTGTAGGTATGGAATAATTATGATACTATTTAAGAAACATTGCCTTAGAGATTGCCACTTCTCATCCACTGCCACAAAATTGAAATTACCTGGGTGCTTTTCTTTTTGCCAATTTGTCTTTTAAATCCGAAGGAATTGAATTTAGAGTGTTTGCAATGGCAGAGGAACGAGGAGTAGAGATCCTTGTGCAAACAATTTTGCCACTCAGGATAATACACTTGAGGTTCATTCACTTGGAACATATTTATTGTCCATTCCTTTTTATTATAGCACAACTTGTTCAACTACTCACCTATCAAAGACCATTTTGGTTGTTTCTAGTTTTTTTGCTATTACAAATAAAGCTGCTGTAAACATTCATGTATGTATTCATGTATTTTGTGTGGACATAAGTTTTCATTTCTCTGGGATAAATGCCCAGGAGTGTGATTGCTAGGTCCTATGGTAATTGCATGTTTAGTTTTATAAGAAGCTGACAAGGAGTTTTTCAGAATGGTTGTAGCATTTCATGTTCTCGCCAGCAATGTCTGAGAGATCCCGTTTCTCTACATTCTCACAACATTTGGTATTGGCACTGTTTTTTTTATTTCAGTTGTTTTAATAGGTGTGTAGTTTTATCTCACTGTGGTCTTAATTTGCATTTCTCTAATGATTAATGACAGTGAACATCTTTTCATGTCTTTACCATCCATGTTTCCTTTTTACTGAAATTCTTTTTATGTTCTTTGTCCATTTTCTAATTGAATTTGCTTTACTGCTGTTTTTATAAAGTTCTTCATATACTCTAGATATGAGTCATTTGTCAGATGTGTGGTTTGAAAATATTTCCCCCCATTGTTTAGCTTGTCTTTTCCTCTTCTTTCACAGAGCAAATGCTTTACATTTTTATTGAGCCAATTTATTGATTTTTCCTTTTATAGATTGTGCTTTTGGTATCAAGTCTAGAAACTTTTTGCCCAGGTCCTAGATCACAAAGATTTTCTCCTGTTTTAAAAAATTTTCTAGTTTTTACATTTAAGTACATAATCCATTTTGAGATAATTTTTGTATAAAGCATGACACTTAGGTTGAGATTTGTGATGGTTAATTTTATGTGCCAACTTGGCTAGGCCACAGTACACAGATATTTGGTGAGAAACATCTAGATGCTGCTGTGAAGGAATTTATTTAAAGTAACATTTAAATCAGTATACTATGAGATTACCTTCCATAATGTGGGTGGGCCTTATCTAATCAGTTGAAGACCTTAAGGAAAAGACTGACTTCACCTGAGGAAGAGGAAATTCTCCCAGCAGACTGTCTTCTAACTCAAACTGCAGCATTAACTCTTTCCTAGGTCTCCAGTCTGTTGGCCTGCCCTGCAGATTTTGGACCTGCCAGCTTCCACAATCCTGTGTGCCAAGTCCATAAAATCAAGACTCCTCCCTCTCTCTCTAAATACACACACACACACACACACACACACACACACACACACACAAACCCTGTTGGCTCTGTTACTTTGGATAACCTTGACTACTATAAGGTGATTCCCACGCCTCACATAGATGCATAATTTCTCCATCACCATTTCTTTTAAAGGCCATCTTTCTTCCATTGAATTACATTTGCACCTTAAGAAAATCAGTTGTTCATACTTATGTGGGTCTATTTCTGGGTTCTGTTTTATTCTATCAATCTATGTGTCTGTCTCTGCCAATACCACGCAGTCCTGATTACTGTAGATATATATTAATAATAGGACCAATTGATTCCTCCTACTTTAATCTTCTTTTTCAAAATTACTTTAGCTATTTGAGTTCCTTTGACTTTCTGTATAAATTTGAGATAACTTTTACAAAAGTCTTATGGGGGTTTTGATAGAAATTATGCTAAACACATATATTCATTTGGGGAGAATTAACATCTTTACTATGCTGAGTCTTCAAATCTGTAAACATGGTATGCCTCTATTTATTGAGATTTTCTTTGATTTCTTTCATCAGCGTTTTGTAGTTTTCAACATACAAGTCTTATGCATGTCTCGTTAGATATACATCTAATTCTTTTTTTGAGCAATTATAAATGGTATTGTATTTTAATTTAGGTATTTATGTGTTCATTGTTAGTATATAGAAATACAATTGACTTATGTATACTTATCTTGTATCTTGTGACCTTGCTGAACTCCCTTATTAGTTCTAGGATTTAAATTCTCTGTATAAATCAGCATATCATCTGAAAATAAGGACAGATTCATTTCTTTTTTTCTAATCTGTATGCCCTTTATTTCCTTTTCTGACATTTTGTACTGGTTAGAATTTCCAGCACTGCGACAAATAAGAGTAGTGAAAGTGAACATTCTTGCCGTTTTCCTGATCTTAGGGTGAAAGCATTCAGTTTTTCACCATTAAGTTAGCTGTAGGGCTTTTTTTTTGTGGATGCTCTTTATTAAGTTGAGAAAGTACCTCTTTATTCCTTGTTTGCTGAGAGATTTTTTAAAAAAATGAATGTTGAATTTTTTAAAAGTGCTTTTTCTGCATCAATTCATATAATCGTGTGATTTTTCTTCTTTAGCCATTAATGTGGTCATTCCCATTGATTGGTTTTAAAATATCAAACCAGACTTGTGTATCTGGAATAAACCTACTTGGTCATGGTGTGTATTTCCTTTATGTTGCTGATTTCTATTTGCTAGTATTTTGTTACAAACTTTTGCATGTATATTCATAAGCGATGTTAGCCTGTTGTTTTCTTGTACTGTCTTTGTCTGGATTTGATATCAGGATAATATTAGCTTCATAAAATGAAATGGGAAATATTCTCTCTATTTCTATTTTCTGGAAGAGATTATGTAGAATTGGAATTACTTTTTCTTTAAATATTTGGTATAATTCTCCAGTGAAACCATCTGGGTCTAGAGATTTCCAGTTGGGGAATTTATAAATTATGAATTTAATTTTCCTAATAGTTATGAAGCTACTAACTATATTTATATTGGTGACTGTGGCAGTTTGTGTTTTTCAAAGATTTAGTCCATGTTGTCTAAGTTGTTATATTTATGTGTGTAGAGTTACTAACATTTTGATGTCTGAAGGGTCTGTAGTGATATCCTCTGTTTTTTTCCTTATTGGTAATTTGTTTTTTCTCTCTTTTTTGTCTGTCTTGTTAGAGGTCTGTCAGTTTTATTGATCTTTTACAGAGAAACACTTTTTTGTTTCATTAACTTTCTCTGTTGTTCCCTTTTTTTCCAATTTCTTTGATTTCTGCTCTTAACTTCATTATTTCTTTCTTTCTGCTTACTTTGCATTTGTTTTGCTCTTCGTTTTCTAGGTTCTTGAGGTGGGAGCTTAGATTTCTGATTTGAGACCTTTCCTTTTTTCTATTGTATAATTTAGTGATATAAATTTCCCTTTCAGCCTGGCTTTTTGCTGTGTCAAATTTTGAAATATTGTATTTTTATTTTCAAGTCAGCTCAATGTATTTTAAAAATTGCTCCTGAAACTTCCTTTCTGACCCATAGATTACTTAGAATATGTTGTTTTGTTTCTAAGTTTTCCTGTTCTCTTTCTGTTATTGATTTCTAATTTGACTCCATTATGGCCAGAGAACACACTGTGTACAGCTGCAATTCTTCTAAACTTGCTGGTTTGTTTTATGGCTCAGAATGTGGTCTATCTTGTTCTTTGTTCTATGGGTACTTGAAAAGAATGGGCATTCTGCTGGTGTTGGAGGGAATATTCTATACATGCTTATTAGATACTTGATGGTATTATTGGGTACCATATCTTCATTAGTTTTCTATCAGGTTGTTTTATCAATTGTTGAGAGAAAGGTGTTGAAATCTCCAACTACAAATGTGGTTTTGTGGATTTTCTTCTTTCAGTTTTATCAGTTTTTGCTAACATATTTGCCTCACAAACAATTTTGCTGTTTTGTGCAAGCACATTTAGGATTGCTATGTCTTCTTGATGGATTAAGCCTCTTATCATGGTACAATGTCCTTCTCTGTCTCTGGTAATTTTCCTTCTCTAAAGTTCATCTGATATTAATATAGAAACTCATGTTTTCTTTTGATAAATGCTTGCATAATAGATATCATTCCACCCTTTTACTTTCAATCTTCCTATATTGTTATATTTAAGGTGAGTTTCTTATCGAGTACACATGGTTGGTTCTTTTTTTCTTATCCACTCTGCCAATCTGTGTGTTTTAATTGGTGTATTTAGATCTTTTACAGTTAATGTAATTACTGATATATTAGGGTCTATGTCTGCCATTTTATTTTCTATTTTCTACTTTCTTTTTTCTGCCTTCCTGTGAGTACTTAAATATTTGGTTTTTTGTTTTTTGTTTTTTGTTTTGAGTTGGAGTCTCACTTTGTCGCCCAGACTGGAGTGCAGTGGCCACTCCCAGCCACCACAGCCTCGGCCTGCTGGGCTCCGGCGATCCTTCCACCTCAGCCTTCCGAGTAGCCGGAATTACAGGCATGCGCCACCATGCCCAGCTGATTTTTTGATTTATTGTAGAGATGAGGTCTCGCTGCCCAGGCAGGTCTCGAACCCGCGGGCTCAGGCAATTCACTCACCTCAGCCTCCCAAAGGCGCGGGATTACAGGCTGAGCCACTGAGCCCGGCTACTTAAATATTTGAGGGAGGTACTGCATCATTTTGATTTATCTGTAGTGGTTTTGAATGTATATCTTTATAGAGATTTTAGTGGTTGCTCTGGGTATTACATTGTATATACTTATCACAGTCTATTGGTAGTATTATTTTACCAGTTCAAGTGAGGTACATAAACCTTACCTCTATTAATGTCCCTTTATCTCCCTAGTTTATAACTGTCTTAAATAGTTCCTCTACCTATGTTTGGAATAATATTAGACAGTTATTATTTTTGCTTCAATCATCAAACTAAAATTTGAAGGCTCAGAGAGGAAGGAAAGCCTTGAGTTTTATTTGTGTTTCTGTTATTGTATTCTTTATTTCTTCTTGATGTTTCAAGACATCTTGTTTTATCATTTCTGCTTTGTTTAGAGAACTTTCTTAAGCTATTCCATTATTTTTTTATTTATTTTTATTTATTTATTAATTATTTTTTTGAGTTGGAGTCTCACTCTGTTGCCCAGACTGGAGTGCAGTGGTTGCTCCCGGCCACCGCAGCCTCGACCTGCTGGGTTCTGGCGATCCTTCTGCCTCAGCCTTCCAAGTAGCTGGAACTATAGGCGTGCGCTACCACGCCCGGCTAATTTTTTTGATTTATCATAGAGATGAGGTCTCGCCAAGTTGCCCAGGCGGGTCTCGAACCCGCAGGCTCAGGCAATCCACTCGCCTTAGCCTCCCAAGGTGCGGGATACCTATTCCTTTAGAGTAGGTCTGATGGAGACAGATTCTCTTAATTTTCCTTCATCTGAGAATGTGCTCATTTCTCTTTTATTACTAAAGGAAATTTTTATGGAATATAGGATTTAGTTATTTTCTTTTCTTTTCGGCAATTGATGCACCAGTTTCTTCTGGCCATATGGTTTCTGATGAGAAATCTACTGTCATTCACATCATTGTTTCCTCATCAGGCTCAGTGGTTCGTGCCTGTAATCCCAGTACTTTGCGAGGCTGAGATGGGCAGATTACCTTAGCCCAGGAGTTTGAGATCAGACTGGGCAACATAGGAAGACCTCATCTCTCCAAAAATTAAAAAATAAGCCAGGCATGGTGGCATGCACCTGTAGTCCCATGTACTCGGGATGCTGAGGTGGAAGGATCACTTGAGCCCGGGAGGTTGAGGCTGCTGGGAGACAGACTGAGACACCCAACTCGGTGGCTCAGCCTGTAATCTCGCACTTTGGGAGGCTGAGGTGAGTGGATTGCCTAAGCCCGTGGGTTCGAGACCCACCTGGGCAACTTGGTGAGACCTCATCTCTACAATAAATCAAAAATTAGTCGGGCGTGGTAGTACCCGCCTGTAGTTCCAGTTCCTTGGAAGGCTGAGGCGGAAGGATCGTCGGAGCCCAGCAGGTCAAGGCTGCGGTGGCCGGGAGCAGCCACTGAGCTCCAGTCTGGGCGACAGAGTGAGACTCCAATTCAAAAATCAATCAATCAATCAATCAATCAATCAATCAATAATAAACAAACAAATAAATAAATAAATGCATGGATAGATAGATACATAAATAAATAAATCATTGTTTCTGTTTTCCTGTCAAATAATTGTTTTTCCTCTGTCTGCCTTCAAGATTTTTCTTGTTTGTCTTTAGTTTTCAAAAGTTTGACTATGATGTGGTTTAGTACAGATTTCTTTGGTTTTATCATATTTGGGTTTCTCTCAGCTTTTTGAAACTGTAAGTTTATGTCTTGCCATATTTAGAAATTTTTCAGTCACTATTCCTTCAAATACTCTTCAGCCTCACCCTATTTCAACTCTCATCCTGAGATTCCAATGACATGAATGCTATGTTTTTTGTAATATACCAGAGGATAATATCTCTGTAAGGTCCTTGAGACTTTTATTTTCAGTCTATTTACTCACTGTAAATTCTATTGTTATATATTCAAGTTCATGGATTCTTTCCTTTGTCCCCTCCATTTTGTTGTTCAGCCCATCCACTGAGATTTTTATTTTGGTTATTGTGTTTTTCAGATCTAAAATCTCTATTTGGTTCTTTATATAGTCTTATTGCTTGCTGAGATTTTCCATTTTTAAAAAAAAATTATTCCAAGCATGTTTGTAATTGCTCATTGAAACATTTTATGATACCTATTTCAAAATATTTTTCAGATAATCTTAACATCTCAGTCATCTTAGTGTTGGCATTTATCAATTGTCTTTTCATTCAGTTTGATATCTTCCTGGTTCTTGGTATGAGGAATGATTTTCAACTGAATACTATTCATTTCAGATATCGTGTTATGAGATTCTGGAACTAATTGAAACCTTATGTTTTAGCTGATTTTTCGGACACTTTTCTAATAGGGGAAAGGAGAGGTGCTGCCTTGTTACTTCCAGATTGGGGTAGAAAATTCAGGCTCCCCATTCAGCCTTTGCTGGCACAGTTGTGGGTGGGGAGTCACAGTTTTTCCTGTGGTGTGGCTGTAGTAGAGTAGTAATTGTCTAAAAGTTTTCTGTCTTTCTGGTCTGCCCTTTTCCTGGTTCTTTGGCTAGAGAGAGTTGGCTTTAGCCAGGGATTTTTTAAAAATCTGCTGTCATTGGTGTTTTCTGAATTAATGCCTTCTTTAGCAGTTAGTCTGGGGGTATATGAAGGGAAAAGAAAGCCCAAGAACTATTACCATGTCGTTCTTTGGGTTTCAAGGTTCTTAGCCAGTATGTATTCTTCTCTTTACCTTTCTTGGTCTTCTTATGCTTGTTTTATATATAGTGCCCAGGGTTTTTAGTTGTACTTTGTGAGAGGAATAGGGAAAAAGTACATCCATTCCATCTTCCTGAAAGCAGGGTTCCCAGTTGACTTTTAGAATCTCACATCTCTGATTAATTATTATATCTCCACTTATTTCTGAAAGTATAGTATTAAAAACTCACATTTTAATATGCTGCCTTTGTTGAGTGAGTGGGTCATAGTCATGTAGTTTGTGAGAATCTGAAGCAGAACCATAGATTGAAGTGTCCCCAGAGTGCTTCAGCTGCCGAACTGGTGACAGATTCCTTCAGTCTGTATCACTGTCTAACTAATAAATCTTCAATATGTGCCCAGAACTGCACTGGGTGTTTAAGAGGCTATGAAGAAAGATGTCACCTTGACTCTTAGGGTATTTAATGTCTAGCTAGGGAGATAAGAAAAATGATTTCTTCATCTCAGGGCCTGGTATATAGTAGACACTCAATACATGTTTGTTGCGTGAATGAATGCTACTGAACAGATGCTAACTGCTCCTGAATGACAAGTGCTAAACCAAAATGTGTGATGCAGACTAAACATGCTGTATGATATGAGAAGAGAGGCAGCAGTGTGGGCTGAAGTAGTTAAGAAGGATTTTCTTATGAAGGGAGAGATTGAGTTGTCTTGGGTATGATCTGGAGGTTTTTTTTTTTTTTTTTTTTGAAGGAAAAATTGACAGGACTTGTTAGCCGACTCTTTGTGGAGGATGAGAGAGAGAGAAAGGACAAATAAACTTTGGTTCATATCCCGGGTAACAGGCAGGCAAGCAGAACGTCACGATTTTAATTTTGTACTTGATTAGCTTGGGCTGTTAGCAAAACATTCAAGCACAGGTAGGTACACAGCAAATATTTTGAATATCTGGAGCTGAGGGAAAGATTTTACTAGAAAAACCCATCCTTTCACCTGAGAGTCTCCAGAAAATATAGGACCTAGTCCCAACTTTTCAGCCAACAAAAAAGTGATCTAAGGCAATTGATGTTCCTCCTTGGGCTTTGGTTTTCTCATCTATCAAATGGGGTGCATTGGTAGATTTTTTAAAAATGAGATATTTGGGTCAGCATAGTATTTGGTATTTGTAAGGAGCCCTATACTCATTGAAATATTTTCCTTCTAACTCTAAAGTTCTAGGATTGTGTGATTTCTTTGAAAGGAGAATAGTCTTTAATATATCTGTCTTCTATGGCTGGGTTTTTAGCAAGCCCACCAGTTTATATCATGTGAAGCTAAGAATGTAGGGGAGGGAGTGTTGTACATGTTGTATCTCAGTCTATTCAGACTTCCTAAATTCTTCTCTCTTTTGAGCATTTGCAGTTTTCATGCTTGAATCAGAAAAGACTCCATTTTGGCTGACTCCAGCCCTCTACTCTGGGGAGTAGAATGGGCAGGTAGCCATTAGTACACAGGAAGGGAGGGCTTTGTGGTATCTTAAAGCCATTGGATTTTATTTATTTCCAGTTTGCTCAACATTTGTTCCACAGATCTGGACAGTTAAAAAAGGGGGGGGGGGATGGAAAGAGGAAAGCATGAAAAATAACTAGGCCTAGAGAAAAGGATGAACACATTTGCTTTTCAATATCAAACTAGGGCTCATAGCACTTCAATCTGAAAAGACTTTTGGACTTTATTTAGTTCTTTTAAAAAGTGAGCACTGCTGTAACTGTCCACAAGGCATCTCAAGAATTGACTTTAGTTCGAGAAACAGTTCTACATCTTGTTACTGAGATTTTATGAATGTTGGTCCCTTGTCTATCATAAGTAGTATTTACTTCTTTCAAATTACTAAAAATTTAGATTTTAAAGCAAGATAAGCTCATTATAAAAATAAGAAAACGAAAAGCACTCAAAAATCCCACAATGTAGAGTTAAACATTGTTAATATTTCTACTATTTCCTTCTAGTCTTTTTTCTACACACACATGTACTTAGGGTCATACTGTAAGTTCATTTGTGTATTTGCCTCTCTCCCATTTAATTTAGGTTTACTAATGACATTTACACATGTCATTACATATCCTTCTAAACATGATTATTTAAAATAACTGCATTGCATTTCATAGTATAAATGCTACCACATAGGATTTCGTAGTAAGAACAAGTTGTTTTTACTTTTTCTCTATGTCAAATGGCGCTACAATTAATTTCCTATTATTTATGCTTTTTTGTGCACCTTTGTTTTTTTAAGGATAAATCTTTAGAAAGAGAATTACTGGGTGAAAGGATAAGAGCATTGTTAAGACTTTGGCACATTTTGCCAAGTTGCCCTGTGAAAGAGTTATGCCAGTCTGCATTCCCTTTACTGTATAATAATGTCTGACTTACTATATTCACACAGAATATTTCACCATCATATATACTCGACACTATTGTGGATCATTTTGATCCAAATGGCATTTACTGAGCACCTACTATGTGCAGGGTACTGTGCTAGACATTAGACTCACTCCTATTATGCAGTGTAAGTGCTAGGTAGATAACACATGTACAAAGATAGTTAAAAATGCAAGTGAAATATAATAGACATAAATCTCTGGCCAGGGGCCAGGACTGACATCATTCAGCCTTTAAATGGCTACTCATTGAGTGAAGACACTGTGGTAGCTAATTAAAAAAAATAATTTAGACCTCGTAAGCACTTAAACAAACAGAATACATTAATATGAATCTTGCAAACAACAGAGGTTCCATTGTGATCGTTTACATTGTATTTCCTGGTGTAAATCAGAGTAGGAATGGAGAAGAATATCACAAATTCACATCTTTTTATAAGCAAAACCCATTTGGGTAAAAGGACAATTTCTGCTTTTGTCAGTTCCCTTTAGAAAGTTAACCTGTTGGTTATCAGAGAAGAGGGACACAGAACACACAGAAAGCTAACCTCCTTCTGGCAGCTGGGGATAATTTGTCAGTCTCCTTTGAAATGTGGCTTTGTGTTCACTGGTGAAGGCAGCTGGAATAGAAAAAGCATGACAGACAAAAGCTGAAATCCACATGAAGAAAGGTCTTTTTCCTAAAAATTACTGCTCAAGTTAGCAACGGTCAGAACAGAAAGTACATGTATATCTTCCCAGCAACAAGCACGTCTGGCACTAGTGAAGGTTCCCTATGTGACAGGAGGCATTTAAAATGGCTGTGGCCTTGAATAGGGCTGCTAAACAGTATTTGAACAAGCCTCCCCACCCCCATGAAAAAAAATTACACCCTCAAATTAAATCCATCTAAGACTGACACTAAATAAATGAAAGTGTCATGTTTTAAAATCTGCCCAAAGTGTTTACTTTTTTCCTTTTTTCCTTTTAATTTTTTTATTATAAAGATGTGGGGTACAATTCAGGGTTAGGTATGCCAACATTGATTATGCAGGTACCCTTGTTGATGAGGTATGCCCTCCCTCCCCTAGCAGTTTCCCTCAACTGCCAATCCAGCCCCCGTCCCCTGACAGTTTCCCATTACTGCCAATCGCTTTCTTATAGCATTATAATTGTTCAAGGTCCACTTATGAGTGAGAACATATGGTACTCTGTTCTTTGTTTCTGTGATAGATCACTGAATATGATCGACTCCAAATCCATCCAAGTTGCTGCGAAGTCTATCTATTTGTCCTTTTTTAAAAAATTTATTTTATTATTTTTTTTCCAAACTGTTTACTATTCTGAAAAGGAAGACCTATTTCGTGTATGGTAGATGGTGGTTTAAGAAATAGAAGTTCTCACTCATATAATGAACCTTGAACATCCAATGTAATACTATAAGAAAATGACTGACGGTACTGGGAAATTATGGGGGGGGAAGGGGATGGGATTAACAGTAGCTAATATCTATCTGGGACTGGGAAAACACCTCTTATCAACAGGGTGCCTGAATGAAACGTAATTGTACACCTAACCCTTAACTGTACCCCACAAAACGATAATAAAAAATACTGATTAATTATTAAAAAAAAAGAAATAGAAGTTTAATTATATGATTTGTAGTCAAAAAGTAATCAACAGAACAACTAAAAATAATACTACCAAACTGGAAACAACCCAAATGGCCTTCAACTGGTGAATGGATAAGCTGTGGTACATCCATGCAATGGAACACTCTTCAGCAATACAAAAGAACAAACTACTGATATAGGAATCTCAAAATAGTTACACCGAGTGAAAGAAGGCAATTTCAAAAGGTTACAAACTATATGATTCCACTTCCATAACATTTTGGAATGGGCAAAATTGTAGGAACGTAAAACAGATAGTGGTTTTCAGGGGTAGAAGATAAAGGGAGGAATTGATTACAAAGGGCAGCATAGGGGAATTTGGGGGGGTGATGAAGCTGATCTATATCATGATTGTGGTGATAGTTACATGATTTGATGTATTTGCTTCATAGAACTGTACCCCAAAAAAGTAAATTTTACTGTATGTTATTTTAAAAAGCCAATTTAAAAATTTCATAAAAATAATGCTATTAAACATGGGGAAGTGAAGAAAAGGGTACATTACATACTTGGAAGTAATGTACAATGAACAAATCCTCCATTTTTATAACAGAGAGTAAATAGCTAAGGTCCAAATGGATAAAGTCAAGCATAGGCATAGAGACATCCTATTTAGAGATGCAGAGGTAACTACCAGATAAATTGAAAACAGAATCTGTTAAAAATGGTTACCTCTGAGGAGCAGGAGTGAGGAGTGGGGCAGAGAACTATTGTTTTTTTATTACAAGTGCTCTGTATTATTTGATATTTTAAAATCATGCTCATGTACTATTTTAATTTACAAATAAATGTAGTGGACAAAGCACTGGACTGGGAATCCAGAAACATGATCTCTAACCCTGATCCTGTACTAACTGAGCAAATCCCTTCCCCTCTCTGGGCCTTGGTTTCTACATCTGTATGACAAAGTAGTCGGAATACATGACCGTTAAGATCCCTTTCATATCTAAAGAAAGTGATAAAATTGGATTACTTGTACATCCACAAAAATTCTTTGTTGAATGCAAAGTTAAGAAACAGGAATTTTTATTTTTAAAGCTAGAAGGGACTAACTCATCAAATTCAATAGTCTCTTTTTAACCACTAAAGAAACCAAGGCACAGATTGGTTAAAAGATTCATTTGGATGACAGTTAATTGGTGACAGAGCTGTGGCTGGAGCTCAGGCTCCTCGTGGCTCTCGCCATTGCACCACACACCCACTCCCAGGTCTAATGGAATCAGTCCCAGGCACCAGGGCTGACAAAAATTCCCTGGGATGACACTAGGCGTGTAATTCACATGCTGAAATTGTTTCATTGGCCTGGGAGATGAGTCAGAATTTTGGAAGTGGTCCCTGACATAAGCATGTGTGATGCAATCCCATAGGCATTTCAAAGTTGGTCAAGGCTGTATTAAATTCCAGTTGTGGAACTCTATTCTCTAATAACTTGTGCAATAGGCTGCCTTTGACAGCTACTGCTAGCCTGCTAACTTCCCCTTTTATGTGATAGGAATCCCACCACTCAGAATTCTCATTCTGTTGTATAACAATGGGCTTATCCATTTTTTAAATCAGTCTTTCATCTCTAGAACCTCTAAGCTTGTGCCATGTTTCACTGAAATCCATCAAGTATGACAGAAGATATGTTCACTTGGAAACTTTTATTAGCTATCATCAAATTTTAAAAGTATCTTGGTGTGATTTAGCAATCCTAGGAAGAGAGTTGAAACTGACCCCTGACTGACCACACCACCTTCCTGGGGAAGACCTTCCATGTTGACCAACAAGCAGGCTAAAAGCATGTGCGTTTTGCCAATCATTCCCTTCCCCCTTGCTGGGGCCTGCAGGCTCACTTGTCCCTCATGGCACAAGGTCTGAAGTTTACAGAATAAGGACACCATTATGTGGAGCTATCATTCTTCCTCAGAGGAAACAACACTGCCCTTTGTAAGCCCCCAGCTAACTTCAAAGGGTGTGGCTATCTTTCTGTGCTCCAAGGGAAGCCTCCTCAGGAAACATTGTTCACAGTCCCTTTCCAGTTCTAGAGTCTTCCTCAGCTGATAGTGAGTGAGAGCAGGCATTTTCAGGCAGCCATCCTTTTGGTGTTTTGTCTGCCTTAAAAGCCAGATTGTATTTTTTTCAAACCTCCTTGGAAAATACTAGCTTGCCAACTTTTGTGCTCCCCTTCGATCAGTGCTCCCACTCCAGCCTGGCTTCCTGCCCAGTTCTGAATCCTGCCTTACCTACTGCCTGGTGTTTACTTCACAACAGCTGGCTCAGGGATCTCAAGTACTTAGCCTCAGCTGCCAGCTTAGGGAAAGAGAGGCCCCTGTAGTTGAGCCTGTGACAAAGACAGCATTTGTTCCCACACCAGTATTCTCAATGTCAACAGCAGTGACAGGCTCCAAAGGGGATCATGCCCAGTCATTTCCCACTTGATGAGAACTCCACAAGCCCAGGGATGTTCATTTATCCAGCTTTGACTCTCTCCACAATGCTGTGAAGTGACTAGAAACCAGTGATAGGATTCCCATTTTACACCGGGGGAGGGCAAATGCCTGGACTTCAGGGACTCATCCAAGGGAATGACGATCATTTTTATTCAAAACAAGAATCAGGGTAGTTGGGTCTGACAGATGTTGGTTTCTGTGATGTGCCAATCTGTTTATGTGAAAAGTGCTATAAACTGGTTTGCTCATCACTGAGTAAATGTAGTGGTGCCATCCAAAATGATGGATGATGGAGAGGAGGTTGTTGTGAGAGTAGAGGTGGCTCAATACACTGCAGGAAAAAGGCAAAGAGAGACTTTGCCCAAGAATACCTCCCTTAGGGTGTTAGGTGGCATTCCTGTCTTCCTTTCACCAACAACTGTTGACTGTGTCAGACACTGGGATGACAGAGATGATTCACATATGATTTTGTCCTTAAGGTGTTCATAGTTGAATGAGATTTCAGGTCTCAACAGTGACTGAGGGTTATGACAGTGTCCAGCCTCAGACTTGAGGAGGTTCATGTTTCTCCCTGGGCTGGCCAAAATAAACTGATATATGTGTGGTTTTTCTAACTGTAGTGATCAGTGTGCACTGAATGGCTCACTTGGATTCTCCTCTTTAAAAGCAGGATCCCTCAACTGCCAGTCCCATCCCCCTTCCCCTGACAGTTTTCTGCTACTGCCAATCGCTTTCTTGTAGCATTATAATTGTTCAAGGTCACCTTATGAGTGAGAACATATGGAACTCAGTTCTTTGTTTCTGTGATACATCACTCAGTATAATTGATCCAATTTGCTGCAAAGTCCATAAATGTGTCCTTCTTTATGACTGCATAATATTCCATTGTGTATACGTGCCACATTTTTTTTATCCAGTCCAGCTTTGATGGGCAACACGGTTGGTTCCATGTTTTTGCTATTTGTAAATAGAGCCGCAACAAGCATACGTATGCAGGTATTTTTTTCGAAGAATAATTTGAATTCCTCCAGGTATATTCCCAATAGGGGAATTGCTGGGTCATATGGGACTGGCAGTTGAGGGAAACTGCTAGGGGAGGGAGGGCTTGCCTCATCAACAAGGGTACCTGCATGATCAATGTTTGTATACCTAACCCTGAATTGCATCCCACATCTTTATAATAGATAAATAAATTTTTTAAAAAATGAGAAAATAAGCAAAAAAGAAGAAAAAAAAATTTTTTAAAGCAGGATCCATTTATCACTAATCTGGCCAGACTATTTATCATAATGTTAAAAAATACAGCTACAAGTTGTAAGTAAGGTCTCATATCAGTTGATTTTGAGTTAATATAAAAGAAATATTTTGCTTTTGGTGAGAACCACCATCGTCCAGTAATTTGCCAAAATGATGAACACAAAGGGAAACAGGAGAAGCACCTGGTATATGTTCTCTAGGCCTTTCAGAGACCATGGAATTGCTCCTTGGGCCACATACATCAAGAAAGGTGATATTGTAGACATCAAGGGAATGGGTACTGTTCAGAAAGGATTGTCCCACAAATGTTACCATGGCAAAACTTGAAGAGTCTGGAAGTGTCACCTAGCATGCTCTTGTCATGTTAAGTGCAAGATTTTTGCCAAGATTATTAATATGCATACTGAGCATGCAAATCACTCCAAGAGCCAAGATAGCCTCCTGAAATGCATGAAGGAAAAT
Organism: Cephalopachus bancanus; assembly: GCA_027257055.1. Lineage (NCBI taxonomy): Eukaryota > Metazoa > Chordata > Mammalia > Primates > Tarsiidae > Cephalopachus > Cephalopachus bancanus. The sequence goes on along the minus strand of JAPVLO010001033.1, from coordinate 1,977 downwards.
GATCAAAAAAAGAAGGAAGCCAAAGAGAAGGGTACCTGGGTTCAACAGAAGTGCCAGACTGATCCACCCAGAGCAGCACACTTTGTGGAAACCAGTGGAAAGGAGCCTGAGCTGCTAGAACTTATTCCCTATGAATTAATGGGATAATAGGTATAAAAGAAATAAAAGATCTCTGAAGTGTAAAAAAAGAAGATTAACCTAGGTGGGCCTGACTTAATCAGATGAAAGCTATTAGAAGAGGGACTAGGCCCTTCCTGAAGAGAAAGAGCATTTCTTTCTAGCTTTGCAGCAGCAGCCAGGCTGTGAAGAGAGGGGCAGCCTTTAGGACCTGAGGGCCTCAGCACTATAGCTGCAAGAAACTCAATTTTGTCAACAACTTGAACAAGCTTGGAAGAGGATCTCAGCTCTAGATGAGAATGCTGCCTAAACAACACCCAGACTGCAACCTTGTGACACTGTGAATAGAGGACCAAATTAAGTCTTGCTAAGATTGAGCCATGAAAACTGAGATGATATATGTGTATTTCTTTAAGCTGCAAAAGAAAAATTAAAAAAAATATTTTCATATGATTGTATTTTAGTTGTTGAGTTTTCTTTACAACAATAAGAGTGGATTGCCTGAGCCCGCGGGTTCGAGACCCACCTGGGCAGGCGAGACCTCATCTCTACAATAAAATCAAAAAATCAGCCGGGCATGGTAGTGCGCACCTGTAATTCTGGCTACTCGGAAGACTGAGGCGGAAGGATCACCGGAGCCCAGCAGGTCGAGGCTGTGGTGGCCGGGAGCGGCTACTGCACTCCAGTCTGGGTGACAGAGTGAGACTCCAACTCAAAAAAATAAAAAAAAAAAATAAAAACCAATAAAAGTGGTGCCATTTCCTGATTCCTCAACACAGAAATAACATATGACCCAGCATCTCCATTCCTAGGTATATATCAAAGAGAATTGGAAGTAGGTGCTCAAACAAAAACTTGAACATGAATGTTTGGCAGCACAATTCACAATAGCCAAAAGGTGGAAACAATACAAGTGTCCATCAGGTGATGAATGGATAAACAAAATATGGTACATCCACACAGTGGAATATTATTCAGACATAAAAAGGAATGAAGTGCTGATAATGTGTTACAGTGTGAATGAACCTCAAAAACATGCTAAGTGAAAGAAGTCAGACACAAAAGGACTACTGTCTAGCTCTAGTTATATGAAATAGCCAGAAAATGCACAAACACAGACAGAAAATAGATTCGTGGTTATGTAGAGCTGTGGGAAAGGAAGAATGGGAAGTGACTAGATTATCCCAGATTTCCTTCTGGGATAATGAAAATGTTCTGGACCTAGCTAGTGGTGATGGCTGCACAACACTGTTAATGTGCTTTATGCCACCGAATTGTACATTTAAAAATGGTTAAAATGATAAAGTTTATTGTATGTATTTTACCACAATAAAACATTTTGGTAGCATTCTTTCTGCTGGTAATGTCATGGTCATCTCCCACAACATCTGCTGGAACACACACACATACATTTTACTTGGATAACCCCAACTTATCCATCATGACTCATCTTCTACAGGGAGGCCATCTTGCCCTCTCTCTCCAGTTCATCATCCCGTTATACCTGTTCATAGCCCCTTGCCCTTCTCTTTCATTAGTACACCATGGCAGTTAGAATGAAATCATTATTTATGATTATTTGTTCAATGCTTGTCTTTCCCATTAGACTATAAACTACATGAAGGCAGGGGTCATGTCTGCTTTGGTCACTGCCTAGAAGAGTGCCTGGTGCATAGTGAGAACTCAATAACTGTGGAGGTTTTGTTTCAAAGATTGAATAAAATATATCTTCCTTCTGTATACATTTTTATTTTAAATATGCAGGGCACAATTCAGGGATAGGTATACAAATGTTCGTTATGCAGGTACCTTGTTGATGAGGTGTGCAGCCCCTCAGTTTCCTTCAATGACAATTCCCCC